>VZRN01006632.1:349814-396318 GCA_013397935.1 Dasyornis broadbenti | reverse complement strand
TTTTTTTTTTTTTAATGGTTAAGAGAAGAAGAACATCCTCTTTCACAGTATTCTACTTGCCTTTGAAGAGACACGCCTCACACCTGGCTCTGATTTCCTTCAGGGACTGCATTACCAGAGGTTCTGTGGCTTTGACATTGGAAAAGCAGCAGTGTTTTTCCACTTAACTTAATCTTAGCTATTATTTTTCTGCAGCAGCAGAACACAGTACAACGTGGGAAATGTCAGGAGGCAAAAAACAATAAGGAGACATTTGAATCATATCTCTGCCTTGATTCCCAGCATTGAGCCAGGCAACTTCTTCTCCTGCCCCAGGAGTTTCTTACTTCTTATTCACAGAGACAAAAAGAATTGATGGCAGCTACGTGCTGGGAAGAGATACCGATTGTTGCTGTGCAGAAAATCCAAAACAAAATCATAAACCAGCTTTAGTTCACACTTATTTAATGGTAAATAGGAATAACAAGGTCATCCAGATGTGTGACTACTCATAGAGCCAAATCCTGGTGTTTCAGCACACTTTTACTCAGTTCTTTGCTCAGGCTGGTTTTCAAAGCCTGGTAAAGCTTCACGAGAAAACCAGAATTATTTGCAAGAAGAAGGTGGCTGGGATCTGATTTTTTACCCGTGCACCAATCTCAGCTTAATGCAGCTGATGTGGGGGTGACAGGCTCTGCAAGAAGGGTAAAATATATTTTATTAAACTGACTGAGAGACGCCAGCAGGATTAGGCTCACTTTCTACAGGCAGAACTGCTCCTAGAGCTCAGATGGAAATGCTGGCCTTCACTGTGCTCCCATCTACACTGCTGGGAGACAAAGGGGATTTCATTATAACCAATATAAAGGCATTACACACAAGGCAATTACACCTGGAAGAGATTGGTGTGAGCTGAACCCTTTTGTCTGACATTTCCACTAATGTTTGAAATGAAATAACCAAGTACTCGTGGTATTTTTTCAAATGTTAAAGCTGTGGTTGAGAGACCCCGTGTGTACATCAGCCCTTGAGCACGGGTAAATCTCTCAGGTTTTGGAAGTCCCAGGTAACCCTTAGAAAATACCAGGGGATAAACTGTGGGAAGGGATTGCAGGTAAAAGTACCTGGGGAAAGGAGGGAAGCAATCCCTTGGTGTCACACCAAGGATATGGGGAACGAAACTCTTGCCAGTGGAGTTTGTAAAACACTTCCCAAGGGAATAAATCATGTTTTCCAAAGAACTGCTCTGCCTGTGCCCCTTTAGGATTGTTTTTGGCACAGCTCTGCACCACTGTGGTGTTCCCTGGGGAAACTGGCCCAGTGGATGAGGAATAACCCAATACAAGCTCGCCCCTCCTTCTCTTTTTCATTATTGAAGGGAGGATGGGGAGAAGGAGGGAAACCATCTGTGATTCCCAGTCACTTCCGAATGGGGAGAGCCTCTACTGAGCCAGTCTGATCTCTACTGATGAGCTGTGACAGTGATTCATTCATCATCATCATCAACATTTTTGTTTGTCAGTTTGGACTTTTCTTTGGTTTGAGTAATCAAGGAACCACCCATTTCACCAGATATATCTCCAAGTACTAAAACACTATGTGAAAGAAATGTGAAAAACCAGAAAAATCTTCCCCCTGTGTTCCCTTCCATCAGGTTTCAGATTGAGATCCTTTTCTGTAAATTGTGTAAGGAGAAAATGATGTTCTGGTGACCCCTCAGCCTCATTGTATCATTTATTATTAATCAAGAGAGAGCTCAGCGTTCACGTGCCGCACCAGCCAGGCCTCTTTTGATTCTCCCCTTTCATTTAAAGAAAACATATAAAGAAAACAAATTCCCACCTGTAGCTTTGCTTGGGTGAGGAGTGAAGGAAAAGGGCTGGTCAATGAAACCAGGCAGTGGTTTGGCAATTAGAGCCCAGCGCTGAAAGTCAGCCAGGCCACACTTCCGGGGGAGATTTGCTGCTGTTTGTCCTGATGAAGTTCCTCCTAAATGAGGTGATTATTGCAGCTGTCAGGAATGAAAAGGTGGGACCCATTGATTTCCTCCCCACTGCAGGCTCCAGGCCGTGCTGGTACAGAGCAGTCAATGGGAATTGCCAATTAGCAAAAACAATATTGGCGAGTCGGCAGTTTGAGGGAAAAACTCCCTCCAGCCAGCGCACAAACCTCTTGCCATTCAAATCACCGTCCTTGGGCAAAGGCATTGGCAAACCTGCTCAGAAAATCAACGCAAATGAGCTTTTTCCTTTTTTTTTTTTTTTTTTTTTGGCATCGCTGAATAGGAAATTGTGGAGCTGAGAGCCCCTCTGCACAGGGGAAATGTAGCAGAACAGCTACACAGGAACACACTGGAGTGCACACCATACCTGGAGATAAAAATCACTTTTACTTTGGAGTAATTATTCCGTTCTGAAAACACATTGCTTATTCAGGAATAAAGTGTATTTTATTTCAGAATTAAAGTGCCCGTGCTCTTACTCTGCCCTTCTGCTAATGATCATAGATACAGCTGTTGATTATAATAAATAGAGGCTCTTCCACAACAGATACGGTGGAATTCTTCCCATCGTAAAAAAGGAATTACCATGCTTCCAATTACCTCGTGTTTCAAATCCAGCTCATATAAATGGATACTCTTGACTTACCTACAGATTTCAGCAATTTCCATGCAATTAAATCGTTTAGGTGCAGCTTTGGGCAGAAAAAACAGCTCTGGAAGAGCAGTGTCTTTGACATGATGGAGTGAACCTGGTTTTGAAAACACCCAGCAGCTCCGAGGGATGCAAATGATGGCTGTTCCTGCCTTTCCTAAGGAATTCCTGCCTTTGCAACAACAATCTTGGATCTTGTATGGTGTTTTTAACAGGAGTGCTCAAAGGATGTGACTGGAAGAGTGTCCTTATCCCTCACCTGGAAACGGGGAAAGCGAGGCAGCTGTTGGGAGAGGGTTTGTTTGCTATTTGGTGAAGAATAACCTTTGGATTTCCAGCCCTGGACAGGGTGATGTCCACCTTCCCTTTTCCAAAGGTGATCCTGCAGCACGGGATGGAGCATGTCCATGGTAAAGCAAGAACTGTGGGCAATGAGTTTGGTGTTCAGTGACATGGAATCGTAGAATTATGGAATATCCAGCATTGGAAGAGACCCACAGTGAGTGCTGGATGTTGGAGCATTTCCCAGTTTGTGAACTGATTCCAATCCATCACCTCCAGCTGTTCCAAATCCACAATATTCCAGTGCCAAACGCTCAGGTTGCTTTCAGAGCTCACTTCTAGGACCACTTGGGCTGGCTCATCTTGGGTCACCTCACTGCCTTCCCAGTGAAAACTATTCCTAATAACATTGTAGCTGAAAGACATTAAATTGAGGGGAAGCGTCAGTAATTCTTGTAGATGTATTTGTGATCAGACTCGCTCACGCTGTGACACCCTGCAATAATGCAGCACTACTAATTCAGAGAACACGTTAATTTAAGTACTTAAAGCACTTTACATCCACTTTTAACTTTATAAACATTTAAATCCCTCACTGTTCAGCCAGCCCAGCTCTGTGAGGACTCTGTGGGGGTATGTTGGGCCCTCACACCCCTACCCCGTTTCCTGCTGCTCCCAGAGCAAACGACGGCTTCTGGGCACGGGTGTTTTTGAAGGCGTATCCGGTCTGGTTGGTAATTTTGTAATCTGTCATTGATTTTTAACCTCTGACTGATTTCTAACCACCTGTCGAAGATTTGTGGGTGGGGCTGTATCGCCGTCGCCATAAAAACTACAACTCCCAGAAGGCTCCGCGGCGCCGCATCCCACCTTGATGCCGCACGCTCCGCCCTTCTCGCCTCCTATTGGGTGGCAGCCCGCCCTCCTCGCCTATGATTGGCTGCGACCCGCCAGCACGCGTGTCTGCGCCGTGTTTGAGAGGGCGCAAGATGGCGGCGGGCGACGCGGTGGGGAGGTACCGCGGCACCGTGGGCAGGAGCAAGGACCCCTCGGGGCTGCTCATCTCAGTTATCAGGTAGGGGCGGCCCCGCTCCGCAACCTCCGGGCCTCTGAGAGTGACTCAGGGCCGGGTGCGGGCCCTGCTGTGCTGGAGAGGCCCGCCCGGGTCGGGCTTCCGGGGCATGGGGTCCCTCCTTGGTATCGGGTGCCCTTAGGCTTGGGTTCCTCCTGGCTCTGGAGCGGTGGGGAGGCTGTAGTGATGGAGCAAACCTTGTCCCGAGGGGTGTCCCGTTGTCCTACTGCCCTACTCGGCTCACTTCCTCCTGCTCCCAGTGCTTTACTTCATCCGGGAGTCAGAGGGACCTGGACAGGCTGGATCGAGGGGCCGAGACCAACGAACTGAGGTTCAGCAAGGCCACATGCCGAGTCCTGCGTTTTGACCACAATAACCCCGTGCTCTGCTCCAGTCTGGAGTAGCGGGGCTGGGAATTTGCCCAGCAGAACAGGACCTGGGGGTGCTTCTTGACAGAACATGAGGCCAGGTGGGCAAGAAGGACAATGGCACCTGGTGTGTATCAAAAATAGCCTGTCCCCAGGACCAGGAAAGTGACTGCCCCTTGTACTGGGTGGTGGTGAGGCCACACCTGGAGTATTATATCCAGTTTGGGGTCCATTAGAACAAGAAAGACATTGAGAGGTGGGAGTATGTCCAGGGAAGGGAATAGAGCTGGGAAGGGTCTGGAGCCCCAGGAGCGGCTGAGGGAGCTGGGAAGGGCTCAGCCTGGAGAAAAGGAGGCTCCGGGGGCACTATGTGGCTCTGCATAGCTCCTGACAGGAGGGGGCAGCCGGGGGTGGGTCGGGCTCTGCTCCCAGAGAACAGGGACAGGAGGAACGGGAGCGCATCACACCGCACCAGTGAAGGTTTAGGTTAGATATAGGCAGCAATTTCTACACAAAAAGGGTCACCAAACACTAGAATGAGCTGCTCAGGGCCGGGGTGGAGTCCCCATCCCTGTAGGTGTTGAAGAAAAAAACTGGACATGGCATTCAGTGCTCGGGTTGTGGTGACAAGGTGGGATCAGACACAGGTTGGACTCGATGATCTCGGAGATGTTTTCCCCCCTCAGTGATTCTGTGAATAAACCCTGCAGGTAGTGCCATCTTAATGCCCATTGTGAGGGTCAAGGCACTGTCATATTCTTGCTGTGGAGTCCGTAAATGACCCCCACCCACAATCACAGCAGCACTGAGTAAAATTCATCTGGTTGGAAATGTGCAGAGCCAGGAAATTCCATGTGCAGACTCCATCCTGGTTGGGAATGCCACAGCGGGCAAAGTGCTGCTTCCAAGCCTGTCTTGTAGGGAGTGAAAAGAAAGAGTTGTGTCTGGTCATGTTTAGGCATTGATTTTTGTCTGCCCTCGTTCCTGCACTCTGCTCTCCTGGAGGTTCTGTGATAGACTTGGATGTGAATTCCCTGTTTCCCCCCCAGTACTTTCTTTAACTGCTTGTAAATCTTTTCTGTGCAGCTTAAAACCAGTGTGTTAGCGGCTGATTGCCCACCCTGAAGCTTTTAAATGTTCTCACACATTTTAAATGTTCTTACACAGTGGGTGTGGGCAGCTGCAGTCACACCAGTGGGATGCTGGGAGTTGTAATGAGCTCCCAAACTCTGGATCCTGTTTCAATGTCCTGTAGAGAAACTACAGTCATTCAGTTATTTTGGAGAAGTTACCGTAGCAATAGTTCTGTATTTAGGGCATGTTATAATTTAAATAACTTACTTGAATGATAATGTTTAGGACGTAATTCCATTCTTTTTTATTATTCTTGCCTTTAAAATCTTGCAGAACTTGAGGGAAATGTTGGTTTTGGGAAGAAAGTAGCTGCTGCCACTGTCTGTGGAAGAATAATAAACATGCATTGGTTGCTGCAGCATTTCCTGTTGCCATCATCCTTTTTTTCATGTTTCCTGTAATTTCCAAGAGTATTTTAAGGTCTTCCTTTTGTACTTCCATTTCAATAAATCTGAACTTATTAAATTTATTTTGAAAAATGAAAGGGAGCTCACAGTGCTCTGTTCTCCAAATAAGAAATGTTTGTCTCATAATTTTTGGCTTCCAGGCACTGATACGTGGGCTAGTTTAGGTCCAGTGTTTAGACACAACATTGAGTTATTGACTTTATGAAATTAAAGTTATTCAGTAGAACAGCCCGATAACTAAACTTCCAGAATTTAATTAGAACTTGGTTTGGATGTAGAGGTTCTCTGCAGAGCTTGAAGTGTCAGGTTGAGCCAGACCATGAAAACCTGAGGGTAGAACTGATTGCAAAGGAAGGAAAAAGTGTTGTAATAATATTGATGTTTCTTGGGCTTAGCCAAGTACAGAAAGCAAAGGGTGTGACAAGGAATTTAAATCACTTTTCTCTGTACGTTGTTTTTGTGTAGGAGCTCAGGTGAGGATGGACTTGGCAAGCAACAGGTGAATTTTTTAGTGGTTTGTGTAGTCACAAAATACCACTGCAGACAAATTTAAACCTCGGTGGGTTAAACGTAGCTTTATGCAGCTTCAGAAAAATATTACAAATCTTAACAGCAAGCTATTGGTTTGAAATGTGGCCGAGTTTCCTTTTCTTGATGGCTTTACTTTCAAAACATTTATGCGTAATAGAGTCTTCTGCCAATCCTTGTGGTTTTATACCTGCATTTCCCTGTTTATTTAGGCTGTTTATTTCTCCCTTGTTGCTGTATGAAAGGTCCATGAAGGGAACAGTCTATGAGAAACAGCAGAACTTTGACTGCATTTTTCTGCTGTGAACAAACAAAACCAAAGGAGCTGCTGCAAGTATTGGTGTTTTACTTGGTTGTAGCGAAGACAGTGGTGTTTTCCAAAACCAAACACTGTTTAGGTCTGCAAAATCTCTTCGTATTGCCTGTGAAATGCTTTGCAGTGTGAAGCTGAAAGGCCTTCTGTAAATAGAAATTATTTTATTAATGAAGGGATAATTTCTGATATTTACTCGAGCTCAGTAGCTCTCAGTCACAAGAGACTGAATAATTGACTTTGCTCTGATCCCAGATTTAGGGATTCTTGTTGTTATGTGACTGGACTTCCCAGGAGAAAGTGTCTCACTTCCAGGGAGTGTTTGGGGGGAGATCCTTGACGAAGTTTAACTTGCATAGCAGCACTGGAATCCAGTAGGAAATGGAATTTTAGGAGATCTGGGGCCCTGGTTTGGGAATTAAGTCACCCATGCTCTCCATGGTGTTGCTTTTCAGCAGCTCTGAATACAGAAAGCTCTGAGCTGAAGGAAAACCCAACAGGAAGAAGTGTCCCACTTGTGGTTCTTTCCTGTCCCTGTGAAGTGTCACTTTTTCCTGTTGTGCCAGGGAGCACATTTGTTCTTTGGGAGTTGTTTCCTGTAGGAGGATTCATGTACTCATGGAATTCACCTTGGTTTTCCAGTTGTTGCCGAGAATAAAGGCAGCCTCAAGGATGGATTAATTTGGAAGAATGTTCCATGAGCACTGGCAGGAGTGAGGGATGTGCAGCTGTCCTAGGACAGGACTGATCCATCCCAAAAGAGCCAGGAGCTCCCAGGGAGCAGATTTAGGAGTTGTAGTTGTACCTCCAGCAATGCTGGGGTCACACTGAGTTCTTGGGCAGTTCCCCTCCTCTTTTTCCCAAAGGACAAATAGAGGGATTGTCCAGAACAATAAATCTTTTGGAAGTGAAGAGTGTGTGGGAAGCTTAATGAGTGTTTGCAAAGTCTGCCATTAAATCCCCACTTCTGCAGCTCCAGGGAGCTTTCCTTCTTTTTCCCTGTGCCTTTACAGGTATTGGGAGTATCTTCAATTTGTCCTTGTCCTCAGAGTGCTGAGAAGAAATGACCATTATTTGCTACAAGAAAACAGCTCCTGGGATTGTGGCTTCCAGAGTGGATATTGGATATCAAGGCTTTACAGCTTCGGTCCCTGTGCTGCTGCACTGGTGCTCATTCCTCAGCACACCCACTTCCAAAATGTGCTCATTCCTTCGTGGATGAGAAAGATCCCTCAAGTTCCTTAAATAAAAGGTACTTTGTAAGGTCAAGATGCTGTCACAGGAGACCAGATGCTTTTGCTGTAGAATCTCCTGCTGATCCCGGGGACTTTGGCAACGCCTTTTTAAAAACCATGTAGATAACAGAGCAAATGTGGCTCATCTGCTGGAGGACAACTTGGGGAATATTTTATTTTATCGTTCAGAGGACAAACACGTGTTTGTATATTGATTTTTCTTAACCTTTTGTTTTGTTGGTAACTGGTTGAAGCAGCTTTTGCATTCTGAGACAAGCAACCTGGCATTTAGCAAATGCTTTTTTTTTTTGAGAGTGAGATGTTGTCAGAGTTTTAATTGGTGAACATGTCTGCCTTTTATTTATGGTTGGGCGTTTTTCTTCCCAATTAAAGGTAGCTATTTTTTAAAACTGGCCTTTAATAGCTGCTTTAATTGGGGAAAAACAAACTTTAGCAGTGACTCCCTAAGACCTCCGTGAAATCTTTGTGCTGAGCTTTCACAGAAGCAAACGCACCTGACAGATCTCTGCAGAAGCTGAGACTGCAGGCAGAAAACCTTGAACATATTTTATTTTACACAAGTGGAATTCTTTTTCCATAATGCTTTTGGCCATTATTTTCATTATAGGTGAACTTTGCTGAATGGATTTTTGCTAATGACCTGGCATTTGGTCTTTTCTTTGTGTCTAAAACGACAGAGCTGAGATCCCAGTTTGTGATGGAGAGTGAGGAACACGGATGTGGAGCTGTTGCCCTCTTTGTTGCATTTGAGAAATAGCTGCTACAAGGAATAAACTCGAGTTACTCTGATCTGTAATGGTCTCTTAAAACCACTTTTATTGCTAATGGTGTTTTCCAGTGTTATAAAGGTAGCAGTTCCTCTACGAGAAAAGTACTTCAGAAATTCCCTGAAAATAAATTGTATATGGCAGAGTGTGGTCGTAAACTATAAATTTCCTTGAAATGATCTCCAGGCACTTGTATAAAATGTTTAGGTATTTGGCAAGTGTTGGGTTGTAGCTTGATACAGACCCTTGGTTGCATTTAAAAATGGGTAAAGGAGCACGTATGAATACACAACCGCATAGAAAAGGAGAAGATGTGTGACTGTGCCAAGTTCAGAACTCAAGGTACTTTATTTTTCAGCTCTCATTTTGGCTTTAGACAGTGCCCTGTGCAGAGCTGGAGTTGAACCTACCCTGGCAAAACTAGGAGGCAGAAATATTTGGTTCTGTTAGGAAATTATTGTGATTTTTAACTCTTTCAAAGGTGTTGCTCTTGGTTCTGGTGCGGTTTTGAGACCTTCAGGTGAATGATGAAATTTCCCAAGCCTCCTGCTGGTTCCTGCAGGGCTGCAGATGTGACACCAAGGATGGGTTCATGGTGCAGGCTGGGCAGTGGCTCCCAAAATACTCTTCATCCTTGATTTATCCAGGTGCCAGGTCTGAGTGGCACTGTCCAGTCTCTGCTCTTGCAGATCTGAAAATATTGATCCTTAGGGCTTTGACTTTCTCCTGGGAATGTGGTAATACATGGAACAGTTGATTTAATTTTTGGATCTAAAGTTAATTGCCAAAAGCAGGTAAGAGTTGGTCCTTGTGGTTTCCTGGACAGGGTCTCACACAATGGAGTGGGAGCTGAGTCCCTCTGCTTGTGCCTGGAGGTGTAACTGGCATCTCCTGGAGCTGTGTGCTGCCTCCATCCCTGTTCCTGCATGGAAAATCTGATGTCCCTGGGGTTTTGTCTGTGTGTGTGTGGGATTGAAACTCTTCCTGGAGCCATGTGAAGGAGAGGAAGCTCTGTTGAAGCCACTGCAGTCCAGTCTTTGTTTCAGAAATCAGCTGATCACTCTCCCTCCTGGCATCATTTGTATCGGCGTGAGGAAATTTGATTAAAGGTTGGTTAATTTAGCAAAATAAAGAATCCCCTGCTGGTATTTATTTAGATGGCTGGAGGCTGCTCAGCCTTTTTGCTATCCTGTACCCATCTGCAAGTCCTCAATGATAAAAAGATCATCAGCTTCTGTTGAAAATGCTCTAACCAACTGTGTAAACGGCATGAAAGATTAATGGAATGTAACTAGAGGAGGAAAATGTTTTAGAATGCTCTGTTTGCTCTGTGTGCTTAGCAGGATTGTGAACAGACTTGGTGCTGCTGTTCCTTGTAGTGAGTTCTTTCTTTGCACAAGGGAGATGGAGTTCTCTGCAGGCTGAGTTCCTTGTGTTCCCCTTGGTGAGGATGGAGTGTGCTGGCTTTGGGATTTCACTTTTTAATTTATTGTTTATAATTGTTACAATCAGTTCTCAGGATACTCACCATTCCCATGCTCATTGATGTGGACAGCACCATTTTTGACTCTCTGCTTTCCAGCACCTCATTGTCTTCATGAAAGAATACTTTATTTCCTGAATGCGGTAATTCATTTCCTCAAATCCAGAATTTCACAGGAACAATCCATTAACCTATGAAAATAATGAGAAAACATTCAGCATGTTGCTACAGAGTTAAATTGTTAAATACCTTTTGGAGTTCTTTTTTTTTTTTTCCTTCTGTCTGGCTTTGTTTCACAAGGACCCAACTTTTACAGTGGTTTCCATGAGACTCTGGAGAGGTTTCAAGACATGAATTATCAGATTATACACTTTGAGGTTAAATAGTGCTGGAAGCTGTAGATCACCCCATCTGGGACTTGTCTTTAAGACAACAGTTTTCAATTATAAAATTCAAATAAGTCCATTTAGTTTAATGAACCTCTGGAAATTTGTAGCACAGTGGAGACACTGGGTTGAAATACAGTTGTTCTTGTCCCAGGGAGCTTTACAAACCATTTTCATTGCGCTCTGTTGAAATGTAGCTGCTTGTGAGGTCTCGTGGGGTGGAACAGCAGTCAGGAGGAAGAATATTTGCTGAACTGCTCTAGACAGGCTCTTTTCCACAAACAGGATGTTTTTACACCCATGAAAATCAGGTTGGCTGCAGGGGGGAAATGTGAATAAACCCCTGAATTTCAGAAAGGAGCAGATTTTGTTTCCTCATTTATGCATTTTATTCTGATTAACTCAGGGACTTAAATACTGGTAAGGTAAACACGTTCAAAATGTGTCTTTGATCTCAGATGTTGCTTGACATTTTCACTACAAGGCCCAGTCCTTGAAATTGTCAGTGTCAAAGCCACTGTGTGATGTTGTGTTTCCCTCTACAGCTTTTGTGGGGAGGGAGGCAGTAACAAATGAGTGCATTTGTCACGGGTTATTGCTTGCAGAGCACTTAAATGCATCTTCCACACCTCTGGGAAGTCAACACTTGATCCTCCCAACAACTTGCACTTCAAACTCACTCACTGCAGCAATTCCTGGGATCATTTTCAGCTTGACAGTGTCTGAGGAAGTCTCTGCTCACGGCAGCTTGTGCTGGGCAGTGAGATGAGGAAGATGATCCCTCTCATCTCGGTTATTTTGTTCCTCTCCCTCACATCCTGACCTCTCCTTTCTTCCCCTGCTGTTGTTCCCTGGCTCTCAGATTTCCTGCCTGGCAGAGCAGGTGCCCTCGGTGCCGCTGTCTCTCGTGCTGGCTGTGCTTGGCCTTGGGTGTCAGAGCACCACAAATGCTACAGTGATCACAAGGGTTCAAAGCGAAATGAGAAAGCAAATTCTGTAATTGCTATGTGGCCACAGCCATCAGCAAGAGGGGCCTGGTGAGAATAACTGGATTCTAATGGGTTTCTTTCTACTCTGCTTTTTTTTTTTCTTCATTTTGATACTGAAGTTTCCTTGGCACATCACAGCTGTTTCCTGCAGAGAGGAGACTGGGATTTCTAGACATCCACAATGCTCTGCTGAAATTATTATTTGTTGCTTCTAGCAACTGCTTTCATTGTTAACTTCACAAATCCTTTGTTGGTCAAAATTGTCTGTTGGCTAAAGCCGTACTTTTCTGTACCTTGTTGTATTCTGGTTTGTGTTTTAGGTCCCTGGTGTGGTGTAAAATGGAGAATAACAAAACAAACAAATCCCTCTAATTTTCTTTCCTGAAGGGTGATTTTTATAGTTTTAATGCTGTACTGTTTATTATCTGAACTGATGCAGATATATATGATCTGAGTCCCTCTGTGCTGCAGCAGTGAAAGAATTATCCTTGAACTCTCACCCTAAGTGTAAAGCTGAAGGCCGCCCCCAATTTCTTCGGAAGGCATGGATCTTGTGAATCCCTGAAATTCTGGCTTTTGCCCAGGGCTGCCGCTGTGGAACAGATTTGTGGTGTTTTTGCTGGAGGAACAGGTCAGTACATCAGTGAGTCCCTGCCTTGGCCACACATGAAATGCAGCTGCAGCTTTGAGCAGGACAGGCTTTCAGTCACGCTGCTTTGAGCAGTTGCTACCACAAACTGTGTGTTTGTAGCTTCAAAGGTGTTTTAAAGTGAGGAGCTGGGAGCCTCAACAAGGTGTGTGATACAGCACAGAGCACTCAGAACAGGTGGTGGGAAGTTTACTGTGGATTCCTGTTAAAACTGGAGCTTTGTTTGATTCCCCCCCAGTGATTCAGCACTCAGTTCAACTGCACTTCACTAAAAGGTTCTTTTTCCTGATCAGATGAGAAATATTTAAATTTTATCAGCTTGCCTTTTTTTTTTTTGTGGTCTTTCCCACTGTCTTTAATGAGTATTTTCATCTGAATGAGCGATGTCGAGTGAAGAAAAGTGAATTGCATGCTCAAAGAAACGTGATCCAGAAGGAAAAGAGGATTATTCCTAGATTTCCAAGCTGCACCTGTGCATCATGTAATACTCTTTTCTGCCTTTAACCACAAATATTTACGTATGTCTGCTCTGATGTAGGGGAGGAGAAGAAAAAAGACTTTTAGATGGACACAAAGATGCTGAACACCCACAGTGTTGGTCAAAAGCAGCAGTGTCTTCCACCCTCCTTCCTGTAAGAATTATCTGGTGCCAACTGAGCATTAATTTCCTAAAGCTTGTATTTGCATTTTGCACACAGTATCTGTTCCTTTAGTTTTGTTTAATAAAAAGAATCCACAGAAACATAATGCCCACATACTGTTCCTGCAATGTTCTTCCTGTGAAACAAATTTTCTAGTCAAGAAATTGATAATTAAGCCTTGGTTTGCCATCCATAGCTTAGCAGTAATCACACTTAACAGGGCTGGCCCTAGGGCAGGTAAAATAGGCAGGCAGTTATCCACCCAGCCTGGCTGGAGGCATCAGAAAAAGCAAATTTACTGAAATGAAACATTTATTATTCATTAATGTTAACAGTCTTCTCTTAAAAATTGACATAATGTAATTTTCTTGGCGTTTTATTGGGCAGGTAGGAAGCTGACAGCGGGCTGGCAAAAGGAATTGCTCATCTGCACTGGAAAAACAGAGAAAATACATAATACAAACTGTGTGGGGAAAAATGAATCCTCAGTGTAAACAGAAATTCTTGCTGAATCTCAAATCTGATTCCTGTTGAAGGCGTAATTGTGAGGTTGGTGCCTGTAAATGGATCATCTTAAAGGTTGTAGTTGAATTCTTTTTGCCACAGTGCAAAACACGGGGGCGAAAAAGACAGCAAAATGCAGGATTTGAAGGGGAAAAAATACTCGTCTGAAGGGCATGAAGTGATGGGATGAGGTGAAACAGGAGGGGTGTGGATGGCACCCTGAATTCAGGTTCAGAACACTGAGCTTCTGTGTCCTCCCAGGGTGTTCAGCACCTTGCAAACCTAAATGGGGATGGATTGTGGGCATTTGGAGCTTGGAAATTCATGGTTTTTTCCTCTGTCTGGCTTATTTTTGTTATTGGCCCTTGTAGAATAAAAGAGAAGGGAAAACAGGACAAGGGAAAATGGCTTTAAGATGGAAGAGATTGGTTTTAGATCAGGCGCTAGGAAGAAATTCTTCTCTGTGAGGGTGGGGAAGCCCTGGGATAGAATTCCCAGAGCAGCTGTGGCTGCCCCTGGATCCCTGGCAGTGTCCAAGGCCAGGCTGGACAGGGCTGGAAGCAGCCTGGGACAGTGGGAGGTGTCTGTGCCATGGCAGGGGCATCACTGGATGGGCTTTAAAGTCCCTTCCCACCCAAACCTTTCCATGGAAATCAAGCTGCTTCTCCAGTGCTTCAGACTGAGGTTCACCAATAGGGTGCTGTGTGCTCCAGCTGAATCTTCACTGTCAAAAAGGAAAATAGACTTGAAAATAGAGGTGGAGGAGACTCCAGTTTTATTTAGAAACCAAATTTTTTCCACATTTGCTGTGGACATCTCTGTTAACAAAATACTCCATCCCCTGGAAGCTTTGTGGTTTGGCAACACCAAGCTGAGCTCCTTGTCCCTGTGGCTGCCTCTAGGACCTGCCATGGTGCCAGGAAAAGCCTTTCTTGGGAAGTGCCCCTGTCACTGTTCTCAGTTTGTGCTGAGCTGATTGGTCTGGGGACTGAGCAGACAGATCTGGTGTGCATTTCATCCCCATCAAAGCTCTTTTTGTAGGAGTTTGGTGCAGATAAGCTGCCCACATTTGTGGGAATGGGGATGATACACAGAATAAAGATTACCCTGGATACGGTGTGTTCTGTGGTGCTGGGACCCACGATGTTAAATCCTGGTTTGGGGCTGGAATGCTTTTGAAGCTGGAAAACAGCATTTTTTACAAAGGGAGGTGAGTGGTTTCATAGCTCTGCCGCTGATCATCTCTGTGTAGCATTGCTGTGCTCCTGGAGTTATCTGTTATGCCACATGATGAGTAGCACAATGGTGTTTGTTTTCTTCTGCTGCTGAATAGCTTAGTAAACATCGTGTTCTTTCAGCTCACAACAATAAAATAAGAGTATTAGCTTGTGAAGAAATGATAACTTGTTTTCTGTCCTTTTACAGCATCTGCCTGTTGTTCTCTTGTGTTGTTTGAATGCTGGAGAGTTCCTTTTTCCTTCTTTTCCTCCCCAAATTAATGCATCACAGAGTGGGAGTAATTTTAGACAGAAGATGAGATTGGGTGGTAGTTGTTCATTGGTAGCTGTTCACATGCACATCTGGGGCAGATCTATGAAAAGCATTGATTTGTCAAAGCACAAAGAAATCTCCAACACTGTCTGTAATGTGAAATTGAAATAACTTCCTATAGAGTGTACGGAGTCTGCTGGTGTCGCTTGTTGCTGGGACCAGATAGATTACATCGGTTTGTAGAGAAAAATTTCTTTTGTCACTGCTTAATGTGTTGCATTTTTGAAGCTCTGTCTGTGTCTGAATACACACCACAATTTTATACATAATAAAAATGAGGTGTGGTGTGACTTCCTTACAGAATCACAGAACAGCAGGGATTGAAAGGGTCCTTGAAAACCATCCAGTTCCGATGGGCAGGGACACCTTCCACTGTCCCAGGGTATTCCAGGCCCTGTCCAGCCTGGCCTTGGACACTGCCAGGGATCCAGGGGCAGCCCCAGCTGCTCTGGCAATTCCATGCCAGGGCCTCCCCACCCTCCCAGGCAGCAATTCCTTCCCAAGATCCCATCCATCCCTGCCCTCTGGCACTGGGAAGCCATTCCCTGGCTCCTGTCCCTCCGTGCCTTGGCCCCAGTCCCTCTCCAGCTCTCCTGGAGCCCCTTCAGGCCCTGCCAGGGGCTCTGAGCTCTCCCTGGAGCCTTCCCTTCTCCAGGGGAACATTCCCAGCTCTCCCAGCCTGTCTTCTCAAGCCCCTGAGTACTTCAGTGATAGAACCATTTCGTTTTGCTCCTAAGAGGAAAATTCTGAGACTCTGAGGTCGGGGTGGGGGGGGGCTTTAATGCCACAAGTGGGTTTTTCAACTGCTTCTCAATCATTTGTTGAGCATTTATAATAGGCAAGTTTTTTGATTTATGTACTTTTCACTAACAAGTGAATTACTCTTGAGCTTTGGATGGCTACAACCTGTTCAGCTGCTTTAAGGCAACAAGTGAGAATAAAATCAAACTTCTTTTTGGGTCCTGGTTGTGCCACTTTGTTCCCTTCATTTGTGCTGCTGAGGTAGGAGGATTCTTGGGGAGCTTGGAGTTAATTCAGTTTTTTAGGAAGGTGCATCCTTGTGCAGAAGGGGTAGAGCTGGCAGTTACATATATAAATGTATATCTAAATGTGAATGCATTTTCCTATGTGTTTATCTTTGGAAATGAGCTGTTCCTGGCCTTGATCTGAGCTCTTGGAGGAAGCAGTTGAAGGCGTTAGGCCTTTACAGAATGACAAGGCTTCAGGACTCCTGAAGAAAGTCTTTCCACCTATTCCCTCTGCTTCTTGGGCTGGATGCTGGAACTAGGAGATGAAAAATGCTCATGACCTACAGATCAACTTCTACAAAAATGAATAGTCCCAAAGGACTTTTTTTATTAATCTAATTCCAGTGTAAATTCAGTGACCTCAGGGAAATAACAAGGTTCATTTTTTTTTCTCCTGAGAAATGTGCTGTACATCCCATGATAAAAACATTTCAGGATTGTGTCTGATCATCTTCTCTATCTTGTCTTCCATCTGTGGGAGTGACTCCAGTGAATTAAGCATTTTGCATCTGTGTAATCTGTATTTTTAACTATGTAAAATCAAAAGTCAATGAGACTTGGCTCAATGAATTTCTGTTTTAGCGTAGCATAAAAATGTCTCTCAGCAGACTAACAGCCAGTTGGAATTACTGTAATCCTGGTGAGCTCTTGCTAATGAGACAGGCATCTGCAGCCATCCAGCTGCCAAGTACAGATTCTAGGTATTTTACGGAGGAGGAGAACTCTCATCTGGAAAAAAATCAAAATAAAAAAACCCAAGCGAACTGCTCAGGAATCCCTCCTGGAAATCCCCACTGAGTTCATCATCTGCTATTCAGGATCTAAACCCATTTTCCTTCTGTTTGTCCTCTGTTTTGAATATTTTTCAGGGAGTTCTGAAATGCTGATGTATATTTATCATTGTTTCATAATCCTGTCCTGTTTTGTGATTTCCCCCTTCAAAGTTCTTCCTGCAAAGTTCCTTTCCCAAACATTTTTGATCCTTTCTGTTTGGCAAACAGTGTGTTGACTTTTCTTCTTCCTTGCTACACATTCTAATAGGACTAAAACAAGCAGAGATGCCCTTGGCTTACTTTTCTGCAGTGTTAGCAGGAACATGGATCGTCTCAAGAATATTAAGTATTCCTCACTTTTCTCTTTTTTTTGTGCAGAGCAAGAAAAAG
Organism: Dasyornis broadbenti; assembly: GCA_013397935.1. Taxonomy (NCBI): domain Eukaryota; kingdom Metazoa; phylum Chordata; class Aves; order Passeriformes; family Dasyornithidae; genus Dasyornis; species Dasyornis broadbenti. Next base: position 379,164 of record VZRN01006632.1, on the reverse strand, counting down.
AAATGACTCCTCTACTATGAGACTTAGATGGGAAATTCAGGTGTACAAGGCTTCAGATTCCAAGTGATTAATCCAGACTCGTTATCACTGGAAATAACCAAATCCTAAACCCAAAACCTTACATTTCTGAAACTTGCTGGGTTTTTCAGTAAAATAAAATAAAAAAATCTTTCTTGCTCTTCTCCATTTGGGTTTTGATTTAAACTCTTACCCTGTCTGTAAGGAAATAATCTACAGGTGTTTAAGGCAAACTCACATGAGTGGGGGGCTAAGAAAAAACCTTTTAGGGAAAATGTGGTGGTTTTGTTGTGTGGAGTTATTTATCCTTTCTGGTGTAGGATGTGGTGCTTGGGGATGTGATTTACTGGGGGACCTGCAGTGCTGGGTTAATGGTTGGACTCCATGACCTTAGTGGTCTTCTCCAACCCTAATAACTCTGTGATGTTTTAAACCAGAACAAACTAAAGGACTATAAATAAATGTAAGTTTTCTGGTCAGAATACGAATGTGGTATTTTTAGTGGTGATTGCTTCCACAATATTTTCTCCAAACAGGTAATTAAAAAAGCAGGATGTTCCCAGTACAGGTGATTATTCTGCATGCAGCAGAGCCAGCTGCAAACCTTGGAATGTGGCAGTTGACTGAGCCTGAAACTTTTCTTCATCTTGGTTTAGCTGCCCTTTCAAGGGTGAGAGGAGACCAGAACCGTGCATCGTCATTGTATGATTTCAGTAGGAATCATCTGCTGGGATCTCCAAGGTCTCTGATTTCCCGGCTTTGTCCTTCTGCCGCCTGTTGTGGTTTCTGAGATCAGGAACTGTTGTGGCATCTCAGGCTTGACAAACAGCTCTGCTTTGCTGGGCAAGTGTCAAGTGTTTTTAGCAAAATATACTTTTCCTATAGACGGGACGAGATAAATTCAAATACAAGGATGAAAAAATATGAATCTGCTTAAAAATTATGGATGGAGGTTGTTAGGAAGCCTGAGTTGGATGGAAATTTGCTGGAGCAGTGGAAAAGGCTCGTGGCATCCTCTGACATGAGCGATGTAGTCTTAGCTTTGGAGAGAGATCTTCAGCTTTTGTAACCAGCTGCTGACACTGCAGATGGATTCTTTGGCAAACCCAGAATTCTGTTTGATTAAAACTACAAACTTTTCTCGTCTGTGCTGTGGCCAATTTGGTTCTGCTGCTCCCTTGTCTGCATCCATCCAGCATTCTCCTGTGATCCGTGCCACAGGTTAGAGAGGATGGATGTTTTCATTAACTGCTGGGACAGGCAATCCTGTGCAGCTCCAAACCCAAACACAATGTCAGCTCCTGAGGAGGATGTTCCTCATGTCCAGTGGAGCCATGCTGAAGAACATTCTTCCTGCAGAAATAAGCATTTTCTTCACAAAGAAAATGTATTTATCTGCAAGAGCTCTTAACAGAGGATGACTTTCTGCCACACACGCTTGCGTGTGATTTCCAGTACAGAACCATGGAATGGTTTGGATTGGAAGGTTCCTGAAGATGGTCTAAGTCCCACCCCCCTGCCAGGGGCACAGAGCCTTTCACTAAAATTTTTATCTTCTGCCGCCTAAGCAATCTGTGTTCTTACTCTCCGGATCCTTTTTGCATGATATTAAAGAGCTTTGGCTACAATACAGTTTAAAAACCCCACCTTTTTTTGTGAAAAGATGATTGAAGACACAACTGAAACTGTTATTATAATCAATATTCTACTCCCAAACATCAGAAAGCATTTCTGTTTCTGTAGCTACCGTGAAGCATGGAACTGGGAATGCTGCAATTAATTTTATGCATTGGAAGAAGCTGCTTTGAGGGGAGACTCGTGGGGGGCTGCAGCTTCTTCAGGAGGGGCAGCTCTGATCTCTTCTCTCTGTGACAGGGACAGGTCCTGAGGGACCCTATTTCAGTTCTGTACAGGTACTTTAAAGGTACCTGGAGCTGTGTCAGGGGAGGTTTATATTGGATAGCAGGAAAAGGTTCTTGCTGCTCTTTCTGGGATTATTATCCTCTCAAAGGGAGGAGAAGGTTGCATTGATTCTCAAACAGAAATTTGGAGTGACATCAAGAAACTTTGAGCTGTGTCCAGTTTCACAAAGTTTTCAGCAGTTTTGTTGGAATCTCAATTTATTTAAGTAAAAAATGAAATAAAACTGTACAAGATAATGTTAGAGGTTAAAACAAATAAGGGGGAAAATAGGATCAGGGGCCTTTTCTTGCTGTACTCTGGTGTATGTTCAAAAACAGATGGACTGTTGGAAGACCTGGATAGATTTGTGATGGATTTCTCTGTGTCCCTGTGACATCCCTTACCTTTGGTGGGTAAGTTGTAGGAACTACACCACTGCACAAGCTGCACTGATTCCCAAGTCCAAAGTGAGGATTTTTTTCCTTCTAGCTCTTTATAAATAATAAATCAGGAGGTATTTCATATGTTACATAGTGCCTGTGTTAATGACTCTCTGGCAGCACGATAACTAATAGAGAACTTTCCCTGAGAAGGGAAGAAAAAAGCTCTGAAGCTTTTGAAAACTGGCAGAATAATAAACCACGATATTGCTGGATTTTATTTTCTCGCAGTGCATTGATCTCTACTGAACACTGGAACAAACTCCCCCAGCCTTCACTACAAATAACTTTCACCATCTTGGTGTCCTCAGGACTTTATCCACCAGCGATGACGTGGAGGACCGGGAGAACGAGAAGGGGCGGCTGGAGGAGGCGTACGAGAAATGTGACCGGGACCTGGACGAGCTGATCGTGCAGCACTACACGGAGCTGACCACGGCCATCCGCACCTACCAGAGCATCACCGAGCGCATCACCAACTCCCGCAACAAGATCAAGCAGGTGAGTCCCACCCCTGGGTGTTTCTGCTTTGTGTCAGCTCCACAGGTGCTGCTTCAGGTGCAAATCTCCGTTTTCCTGGCTGCTGTTGTTTTGTTGGTGGTTTTGCTACCAGAGGTGGAAGCTCCAAGCTCCTGTCCCTTTGTTTTTCCAGCTTCTTGTTATTGTTCTGAACTGAGTTAAAATGGAGTTGAGAAAATGCTGTTACCCACTAAATACCCACTCAACTCCCACCTGGAGTACTGTGGAGAAGTTTCCTGTTGGAAAAGGTCCCGAGGAGGCCATGGAGCTGCTCCAGGGCTGGAGCCCCTCTGGAGCCAGCCTGGGAGAGCTGGAAATGTTCCCCTGGAGAAGAGAGGGCTCCAGGGAGAGCTCAGAGCCCCTGGCAGGGCCTGAAGGGGCTCCAGGAGAGCTGGAGAGGGACTGGGGCCAAGGCATGGAGGGACAGGAGCCAGGGAATGGCTTCCCAGTGCCAGAGGGCAGGGATGGATGGGATCTTGGGAAGGAATTGCTGCCTGGGAGGGTGGGGAGGCCCTGGCAAGGAATTGCCAGAGCAGCTGTGGCTGCCCCTGGATCCCTGGAATGTCCAAGGCCAGGCTGGACAGGGCTGGGAGCAGCCTGGGACAGTGGGAGGTGTCCCTGTGCAAGGCAGGGTTGGGAGGAGATGATTTTTAAGTTCCCTTCAACCCCAGGTCATTGCATGATTCTAATTCTAAGCTATCTCTGAACACAAGTGACTCTGTGTCATTGCAGGACCATCCAGTCCCATTGTCCCAAGCTGTGTCTTACTGGAAGCGTTTTCTGCAGGATCTCTGTGAGAACAGAAGTAGTTAAAAGTCAGAATGAGAGGTGGATGTGAAGCACAAAGCTTTGTAGTGCCCCTGTTCATTTATTGTCTGGGCATGTTGCTATCAGGTTTTTGAAGTCTCCAGGGCTGCTGAGCTCACACCTTTCCATCTCATCTTTTCATGTTTTGCTGTCTTGGCCTGCAGCCACCTCCTGAGTAGTCTGGGTGATTCATCAGCTTGCTTTTTGCTCACAGAATATGAATTCTGGTGCTATTTCCAAGCTCAGCTGTGTTGTGTGAGTGTCCATGAACTCTGTGCCCTCGAATCTTTCTGCATTTTGAGTGCTCACACTCGGGTATGGTGCCAGTAAATAACTCTGGCACTCGTGGCTGGGGACTTCTTTGAGCTGCTCTGTCCCTGCAGCAACAGATGAGTTCTTTGGGCTCCTGTTTTGTACTTCCTGTGCAATTTGCTGTACCTAAACTTTGCAAACCAGGCACCAATTTTTTTTTTTTCCCCTGTCTCTGTGGAAGTCTCAGCTTAAAACCTTTCCCAGCAGTGCTTTAGAAGCAGTGGGGTTTTTACCTTCATGGGCTTACATACTGACCCTTCTGGCTTCTAAATTCATTTAACATTTTCAAAGAAAATGAGAGCATTCTGATGCTTTCCAAGGGTAAGAGTTCATTGTAGGATTTATGGGCAAAGCTCAGCACTCTGAAAGCAGAGATCAATTCCACTAAATTTGAAATCAGCTGTAGGCAGTGGCCTGTTTTCACACAGTGTGCAAAGCTTTGCAGAGGTCAAACCAGGCAGAGAGTGGTGTGACCTTTGGGTCCCACCTAGAGGAATGACTGTAAAGGTGAGGGACCTTTTGATATTTAAGTTTTTTTTATTAGTTTTGGTCAATATGTATTGAAGCGGTTTTGACCTAATCTCACAGGAGGCCCAGATCTGGTTTGTCATCAATCTGTGTTACGCTCCCAGGCTGGCTTTTCACGTTCCGCTCTGTGCAAGGAGGGTGATCACATGGAGTTCACTTGCATTAGGAGCTGTACAAGTGATAGATACTCCAGACCCCTCTGTGGATCTGCCTTTTGTAGTCAATTCTTGTGTCAGTTCCTGGTGGGAAAGGTTTCGTTTTGAGTTTAGCTACAGAGGCGTTGCCACTGTAAAACTGAATTATGAAGTGGAACCAATTTGGGCTACCAAGGGATGGTTTCTTTAAAGTCTTGCTGTTCATTCCTTCCCCTGCTCCCAGATGTGGATAGAAATCATGATCTTTCTTGCAAGGACAGGAGGAGCAATGTCTGGTGAGATTCCTTCTGGCCCCATGATTGTTTTGCTGACCTAATTTGGCTCTCTGTAGCTGCAGTCCACTGATGCTGCTGTGCCAGGCCAGTGAAACATTTCCAATTAATGTATTGAACAGGGATTAGATCTGAAATGAACTCAGTGAGTGTTTTAGTTTGCCTCTGCTTTTTATGACTCTCTTAAATGGGTTTCTTTTTGTTGGCTAAGGATTTACCATGTTCCTCTTTTCAGAAGGACATTTTGGAGTTCAATATTGGAATCTCAAACCCTCCTGCCTGTAGACAGAGGCTCTTTTACGGAGCTGTTGTTATTTACCAGTGTCCACTTTTGGTCCACTGATGTGTTTTTCACATGTATTTTTTTTTTAAACTGCCTTTTGGTGAACAAGGTAGGAGAAAGTGCAGCTGAAGTGCGATTTGTGGAGTGCTTTAAAGACTCATTATTTAAAAATAAATTGAAGGGCTTCTTCTGAGTGTCTCTCTTCATGTGTAATTCAGTGAGAGCTCAGCCTGAGAAAAGGTTGGGCCCCGAGTATTCATAACTTATCACCAAACAAGAGTGGTGTGAAAGCAATGTGTGAAGCTGTGCTGCTAATTGCTTCCACATTTTAATATGGATTGTTGATTTGCATGATGTAGGGAAAGCTAGGTTACACTGACCTTACCAGGGAATACTGGGAGAACCTGAGAGCAGGGAATGCAGTCTGTGAGTGGAGAGAATGGAGAAGAAAAACTCTTGATGTTGGCTGAAGGGGGAAAAAATTAGAGATTCTGCCGCTTGGAGGATGGCATGAGGCTCAAAACCAAACTGAATGGCAACACCAAAGGGTTTGTAGCAGCCTTGATAAATAATGAAAACGCTGATTTGAACTCTTATCTTCAATGTTCCAACAAAACCATATCTCTTCCAAAAAAGAGACTGGTATTGCTCAAGTTACTGGGGAATGGTTGTAGTCTTAGCCAGTCTTGTTTCAAAGCAAGGACACCAAACCTGAAGAAAGGAGAAGACTTGCCAAAAGATTTAATAGGCAGATGGAAAATGTTTACAGCAGGAAAATTAGTGGTGGCTTATTTTCTTCCACTGAAAAGTGGATTCTTGCTCTTTGCCAAAATACTGAAGTGGTTTTTGGGAAGTGGGCACATCAGGCCTTGGTTGTGGTTACCAGGATCTGCTGTTTGCTCCATTTGTGGTGTTTCAGTTCAATTTTCACAAGTGGTATAAAACTTGTATTAAAAACCATTTCACTATGAAAGAAGTGCAGTTTATATGGGCTATACTGTTCCCTTCAGCCAAAGCACTCTGAAGGAAACTAAATTTGGTTTTAGCCTTGTGATATTTTTGGAATTCCCAATAACAAACATGGGGAAGAGCTGCTCTCAGTCCCAGGGGCAGATGTCATTAACCCTTGCCGTGCTGCTGCAGGTGAAGGAGAACCTGCTGTCCTGCAAGATGCTGCTGCACTGCAAGCGGGACGAGCTGCGCAAGCTGTGGATCGAGGGCATCGAGCACAAGCACGTCCTGAACCTGCTGGACGAGATCGAGAACATCAAGCAGGTCCCTCAGAAGCTGGAGCAGTGCATGGCCAGCAAGCGCTACCTCAACGCCACGGACATGCTGGTACGTCCTCCCCTCCCCTCCCAGAGCTCTTGATCCTTTCTGCTTACTTCCAGCTCTTTTTAAATCTCTCTCTCTCTGGCTTCCTTCAAGCATTTTTTTCTCTTCAGTTCCAGCTCTTTTGTAAGCTTGCCTTTCAGTTCCAGTCTTGGGCTGGAGTTAGAAGCTTCCTGGACTTCTCTAATAACAATCCTTCTCTTTCTTGAAACTTAACAAACACTTCCTCACCAGACTCCAGTCCTTCCTTTCCTGGAACTATCTTCTAGTAATTAAAAACATGGGAGGTGATTTTTCTCCACTCAGTCCTGCCATGTGGAGTGCTCAGTCCAGTTCTGGGCTCTCCAGTACAAGCAAGATGGAGTTACTGGGTCTGGGCCAGTGCAGGATCTCAGGGATGGTTAAGGAGCATCTCACACGTGGAGAGAGGCTGAGAGGATCCTCAGGGAGATGTTACTGATGATTGTTATTGTTTGATGGCAGGGTGCAAAGAAAACAGAGCCAGACTCTGCTGAGTGGTGCCCAGGAGAACAGGAATGGGCACAGTCTGAAATACAGGAAATAGTTTGACCCTAAAACAGCCCTTTGTTACTGTAGGGATGGTTGAACGCTGGAACAGGTTCAACCTCTATAGACCCAGAGAGGCCGGGGAGTCTCCCTCTGTGGAAAATTTTCAAATCCAGGTTGGATGTGGCTCCAGCTGCCCATGCTTGAGCAGGGAGGTGGATTTGATATTCTCCAGAGTTCCTTTCCATCCTGAACCACTCCCTGATTCAAAAGTGGAGACAAAAGTAGTGCCTGTGTTTCTTACTCCTCTTTGCCAGACAGCACCTTTAAAGCCATCTTTTCATTGCCTTATTTTGTTTTTTTCAACTTCACTGTCCTTTGTTGTCTCTCTTAGCTGTGCCTCTTCACTTCTTTTTAATAAGTCATTATCCAATGGCAGAAGGAGCTGGAAATTTTCACACTGGCACCTTGAACTTTAATTTCCTCCTTTTTGCTTTATCTTATTTTACCTTAAATGTGACTCTGTAAAACTTCTCTTGTTCCCTCTCCCATCCTCCCAAAGCCTGTGGAAGCCTCCCTGGTTTTTGTTGTTGCTGTCACATCCTCGTGTCTGGTTTCACTCTGCCATCACCTTCCTATTGTGTTTCTGTTTCTCCTGTTCTCCTGTGCCACCCCTGGTGTAGCCACAGGATCATGGAAAGCTTTGGGTGGGAAGGGACCGTAAATCTCACCCAGTTCCCTTCCCCTGCCATGGACAGGGGCACCTTCCATTATCCCAGGTTGCTCCAAGCCTTGTCCAGCCTCGCCTTGAGCAGCTCCAGAAATGGGAAAATCAAAGTGTGGTGTTTGCCTGATGTTTTCAATTGTCAGAGGTGAAAAAGGAAATGTAAATTAAGGGTGTTCAGGGTAGCTATTAAAACATGATATTCAGAGTTACCATCAGGATCAGTTGAAGTGTTGATGCTTTTTTGACTGATGGTCTTCCCAGTTTGCTTGGTTTGGGTTTTTTGCGGGCGCCTTTTCGAATTAAAAAAAAAAATATTTTCAAAATCCAGACAAGTCTTCTATCTCCTATTTGCAATCTATGATAGGAAGGGTAAGAAGAAAAGTAACGTTGCTTAGGATTTACCATACATTATGCTTTAGAAATGGTTTTCAACCTGTGTATCTGTTATCTTACTCTACAATATTTTTTGTACATTTATTTTAAATCTAAACACTTATGTACATATAAATATGTGTGTTTGGGTAAAGTTGCCTGTGGCTATGAGGGAGAGACAGCATTAGATCTCTCTGATTTATAGATTTCTGCAGCATTTCTGTTGCTGCTCCGTGTTTGGTTGTTTTTCGTTTTCAAAATAGAAAATCTTCTCTAATAAATCAAATAATAATGATACAAAAAGCAGCTGTTAGTTCATGGGCTTTTTGTGAATATATCAGGGAACGCAGAGAAACCTCAAGTGGAAATTGAACACTCAATTTCAGCCACTCATTGACTCTTGCAATTCTCATTTGAAGACAAATGTGCCTGTATAAAGAAACAGTAATTCACCTGCATTTGGAGCTTTTTCCTGGCCAAAAATCACTGTAGAGGCTCATTGGCTTTTGCCATCTTGTGTTAACACAGCCCTGCGAGGCTGTGATGTTGTAATCACTCACTGGCTGCGGGATAATTCCCTTCTCCTTTGATATGATAGGAATATTATGTAAAATCATTACTAATCTGTCAGGGAGGCAGAGTGTCTATAGATCTGCCTGTCCTTTGGTTTCATTCCTCAAGGTAAACAGATGCTCGTGCCTCAGAAAAAACCCAGAGTGATCTGCCAAGGAGCCCGTGCCCCTCACCCTGCAATTGCAGCACTGATTAATGTTGTTCCTGTAGCCTTGTGATCCATACAGTCGGAATTAGACCTTTGCAGCCCCGTGCTGGGTGGATGCAATCACTCCCAAGGCATCATTCCAGCCTGCTGCATCCCATTCCTGCAGCCTGCTCTTTGTATTCCGCTCACATTAATTGAAGTAATTTTGCCACTGAAGCGTGTTTCAAACCTCTGCATTTAAATTGAAATTTTAATTCCCTTATTGTTTGGAAAAGGCGGCTGAGGATGGCTTGTTACAGGTTTCATTATCACTCCAAACTCTCCAGCTGCTGGTTCTAATGTGCAGTGACTGAGTAATGCAGGGAAGGATTGTTAATAAAAGAGTGGCAGCTTTTCCCACTCGGATAAACACAATGCAGAGGTAGTTTGTGACAGCTTACATTTGTATGAAGTTCAAAATTTTTGAAGTGACAGCTTTTTTTCTTTCTGATTCTGTACCCAGCCAGAGCAGCGCACAAATATCGGGTGTTCCCGTTGTGTGTTCCTCCAGCATCTTGATAATTCCGTGAGCAGAGGCAGCAGGATCAGGTTTGCTGTCCTGTAATTGCACATTACAGGTTGTCTAAAAGAGCCCAGTTCCAGCATCCTTTGAATTGTGAAGCTTTGGAGAATTTGGGAATGTCTGGAACAGATAAAATGCCTGTTTGAGCTGGAATGCATTTTAGTTATTTTCCATTTCTTTATGTGCCTTTTTTATAGAGTGAATTTGTACATTTTCCTGAAATGGAGCTGTTTTATCACACACTGAATTACTGACAGCAATATTCACTTTTATGTGGCACTTGAGAAACCACATTTGTGTGTGGTTTCTGTTTAATGTAAAACAAGAAAAGGATTCTGGGGGGACCTTGTGGCTCTGCACAGCTCCTGACAGGAGGGGGCATCCAGGAGGGTCAGGCTCTGCTCGCAGGGAACCGGGACAGGAGGAGGAAATGGCCTCAAGTTGTACCAGGGGAGGTTTAGGTTCAATGTTGGGGAAAATTTCTTCAGTGAAAGGGTGGTGGTGGTGGAGTCCCCACACCTGGAGGGATTTCAAAGCCCTGTGGATGTGGCACTTGGGGACATGGGGCAATGCTGGCCTTGGCAGTGCTGGGGAATGGCTGGACTCGATGATCCTGGAGATCTTTTCCATCCTAAACAATTCCATGAATCTGTGATCTGATATTGAGGAGAAATTCTGACACAGGAGGAGCTTCCTAAGAACAATCTCCAGAAAGAGGAGCAGAGCAGGGGCCAGGTTGGTGTCACTTCCCTGGAAGCCTGGACTTGGCTGGGGAATGAGGAATCCAAGTTCTCCTAGAAGAGATGTTTTGGAGGTGCTCCACAGCACCAGAACCCAGAGCAGAGCTCACCAACGGGGGCCAGGAGACAGGAGATTCACCATGTCCAATCTCCCCAGCACAGGGCTGTGGATTGATTATGCTCTGCATAGCAATTAATAAATTAATCAGCTCAAGATTGTGGAGGTCTGTGCTGTTGCCTTAATTCTTCTGATTCTGCTGTTGACCCATGAGGTACCCATAGGGAGAACTTAACATTTTCCAGTTGTTTTTATAATTGAAGGGCTGGAACATTAAAAACAGTGGAGGGACAAAATATTGTTGAATCGAGTAATTCAAGGTCATATCATATAATTAAATAAAAACTCTTTAGGCTACTTGGCTTTTGTGTCTGGATTTGCTCTGAAACTGCAGAAATAATCCATGGGATAATAGGGAGGATCAGGGCTATTTCCAGATGAATTTTTTTTTTTTGTTAGGAAGATAAGAAGGAAGAATAAAGGTGGAGAAAAGGAAAGATGGAGTCCTTGGAGTCTTCATTGAACTTTCCCCATCCTTGTGTTACAGAGTAAGAAACTCATGGGCACCTCCTTCTCCTGTGTCTCTTTCCTAGGAAATACAAAGTGTTTGTTCCTCCAGAAGCAGGGAATGCTCCAGCACCTCCTTTTCTTTCTCTTCCAATGTTAAGAACTTAACTTTCAGTTTTCTGATGTCAAGAAAATAATAATATCTCATGCTTTCTGATGTGAGTAAGAGCAGCAGGAGTTTTTTGGAGCTGGCTGCTTTCTCACTGCACATTTGGCATTTTACAAAAAAAGTGGTTTGTTTTTATAACTGCAGGACTTTACAGCACAACTGGGTGGGTAACAACAGGGGCAGAAGTGGAGGGGGTGTGAATAAAGGGAAATGATTGCAGAAATCATGGAATCACAGAATGGTTTGAGTTGGAAGGGACATTAAAGGTTATCCAGTTCCACCCCCCTGCCATGGCACGGACACCTCCCACTGTCCCAGGCTACTCCAAGCCCTGTCCAGCCTGGCCTTGGACATTGCCAGGGATCCAGGGGCAGCCACAGCTTCTGTGGAAAACAAATAAAGGTGGCAGAGGAAAAGGAGAGAGAGGAGAAGCCTAAGCATGGGTAGGGATATCCTGGAGAACAGTGAGGACAAGGAACCCCCCTTGCTGTGGGAAGTGGGAGTCAAACGAGTTTAAAACATTGAAATGTTGTCTCAGGAGCTGGTGGGGTTTTGCGCTGTGTGGAAAATATTTCCCCTCTTCTTCCTCATCCCGTAATGAAGATCTCATCCCCGAGCAGCTGTGGCTGCCCCTGGATCCCTGGCAGTGTCCAAGGCCAGGCTGGACAGGGCTGGGAGCAGCCTGGGACAGCGGGAGGTGTCTGTGCCATGGCAGGGGCATCACTGGATGGACTTTAAGGTCCTTTCAACCCAAACCATTCTGGGATTCTGTGTCCTCCTCGACACCTCCAGTGTTCCTCACTTTCCTGTGCACTCCACGTTAACCCTCTGGAAAGGCATTTGGAATGATAACACCTCCCTGGAAAACCCTGGCTGTTTGTAGCCCCGGCCAAGGCTGAGAGCTTTCATTTTTCTCTCCTGGCTATAGCTGCCACCTGTGGCTTTCCTCAGGGTGGAACAAGGAGAATCTTTCAATTAAAAATGCTTTGTAGTGAGCAGAGTTCTTACACCTTAAGTAGTCTGCAATAATGAAATAAATAAAACCAGCAGCGCAGTTCTCTGTTTGCATTTTATTTACTGCCTGCCTTTCAGCTGGAACAGGGAAAATCAATAAAAACACTCTTTCATTTTGTTTCTGCATTCCTTATAGCAGTGCTGGGATTCAGGTGCTGCCGTGCAAGAGTTTTGTATTTTGGAATTGAGTAAATGGAAATAAGAGACGCTGGTTTGTTTGGGGTTCTGTAGAAATGCTTTTAGAGGTAAATTTAAATTCTCTTTTGAGAAGTGACACCTCCAGGGTTGTATCTCATTTCATGTGAGGTGTAAGTTCATGCTTAGAGGAGCTGGTTTCTGTTAATTGTTAATGATTGGCAAACCTGGTGATTTGTTAAGAGAAAGAGGCAGCTTGGTTTTTATTTTATTAATTCCATATATACCTGGAACACGTTCCCAAAAACATGGAAATCGTGGGCTTTGTGTGTCTGGTGAAAGGTCTGGAGCCACACAAGGAATACCTGAGGGCATTTGGTTTGTCCAAGTTAAGTTTGCTAGGATACTGATGACTTCTTAATGCAAGAAGGATTGGTGGTGTTTATTCTTAGAACGCTTTTCACCTCCTTTTTGTATTTTTTTTTCCTTTTTTTCCTTAATCTCTACTTCGATTATTTTTCAAATAAACTCCCCAGGCCAGTTTTAAACACACTAGAACATGCAATTCCTTTCCTTTTGAAACATCTGATAATTTTTTCCCTTTGGCTTAGTTATCGGTGCCTCGATCTCACTCTTTTCCTGCTATAATTCACATTTTCTGGGCAGTCCCTTGCATTTGGCTGTTGGTACCTCTAGCTGCCTCATTTCATTGCCACCTGCTTGAGCCCAGCTCCTCCTCAAAGCCCCGAGGAGCAGCAATGCCTCTCCAGGGCATCATCAGGGGGCTCCTGGCTCTGCTAATAACAACCCTTCATTTCGGCTGGTGGGAGTTTAATAAATACGAAACCAGCCTGTGATGAAGGTGGAGGAGAGCTGGAATCCAGAGCATGCTCTTCCCGGTCTTTCCAGGAATTCTTTTTTAAACTTTGGGATGTAAGATAGAATTTTAGCCCCAGTAAAATATTGCAACAAACAATGTGAGAAATTGTTGAAAAAGAGTTACGGGACTAATCTGACTGAATTATTTTGAAAATGCAGCTTTAAAGCTGGTGGAAAGGTGTCATAAATTTAGCTTTTCCTAAAGCATTTGAAACATTTGGGATGGAAATGAGAAGTGAGAGGAAAAAGTCTTGGGTAATTCTGTGATGCCAGCAGACAATTCTGCCGTTTCGGGGAAGTCATTTGTCCATCGTGGTGTGGAAATTGCAGAATTTGCGTTCAGGTCCAAGTGAGCAGTTGGATAAACCTCTTGTTTTTAGCCCCTCTCTTCCTTGAGCACCACTTTTGGTTCCAGCACTTTGTTGCTAGAAAGACATTGATGAATTACAGCGAGTGGAGGAGGAAGGAGGATGATTGATGGGTGACTGAGGCAAATGCAAAAGAAATAAATTTCTGTAGCTGGAGGAAAGGACAGCAAGTGAGGAACATAATTTTATAAATATTTAAAAGTTTGCAGAGGGAAAACAGTGTTTGGTCACTGCCATTGGAACACTTCAGAAAAACAAAAGCTGTTTGTCCTTCGTGTTAAGGTGTTTTAGAACAGGTTTGCCCGAAATAACCCTTTTACCCTGGTCCTGTTCATCCGTTTTCCCTGTCCTTCCCCATCAGATCAGTTTACAGGGATTGCTTGTCCCAGGATGAGCTGTTTTCCTGCAAACTGAGCACTTTTTGGTGTGTGTAGCTCAGAATCTTTCGAAGTGATTTTCCAGTCCTCTCCCCCTCTCAGCTTCAGTCATCTGTGTCATTTTCCTCCCCTGTTTTGGGCATCATTTGGTCACAAATCCTTTCCTGCTGTGAAGGGGAGTGAGCTCAGCTCTTCCCAAAATACTGCATCATCATCTTTTCTAGCTCTTTGTTTCCTTTTTGCTTGTTGGTTCTTACCAGGTCCTTAAAGGTGAACAAAGTGGGAACAATTTCTTCCCTCACCTGAACACCCAGTGTGTTAACCCTCACTAATCCTCACATCCTGGGTACCTCTCCTCCTTTTCCTCTTTTTAAGGGGAAGGAACAGTGGCAGCCAGGAGTGGCCATCATTGATCTCTGTGTTTTTCCTATTTTCCATGATTTTAGCTGAAGACTCCCTGCTTTAGGATCCTTAGGATGGTTTTTAAATTCAGGATTTTCTTAACTAATTCATATCCACTGATTTGTCCTGGTATCACCTCATACTTGTGGCAATTTGGCAGCAGACAATTCCCAACCTTTGGATTTCTGAAGAGTCTGTTACGTGCAAGTTTTCCTCGCATTACATTATTTGGAATCACTTTTCAGCTTCATGTTGATTCACCTTGCCAGCAAAATACTGGAGCACATTTAGAGGTTAAACACAGCCTTGATAAAATTTGGAATTAAATGATATTAATGCAGTGTAAAGCAGGTTTGATCAGGTACTCATTAAATGTTTCCAGCGGTGGAGGCTCCAAGTGCTTCACATTCTTCTGGTTTTGGGTGTTATTCTGTGATTCCCTGCCTTGTCCATCGAAAATGTGGGAATTTTGCAGCCTTGAGTTCCTGAGCTCGTTGCTTATTTTATTGCTAATTGCCACAAACCTATGAGTGATTTGGGTTTTGAGGTGAGGAAAAAAGAGAACACAAACCCCCCTGAAGTAAACATGTTTTCTCACTGCTCTTCAGGTACAACTCAAGTCCAACAGCTTCATTCCCCTCCCTTCTCTCAGGTTGCTTTTTCCATGGCTTTTGCTCAATCTGTCACAGCTCCTGTGCCGAGACAGTGGGAGGCACAGAAGTTTGGTGGCACAGAAATTCGGTGGCACCTGGGAATGTTTGCTGCTGCTGTTCTGCCTCTCACTGCTTTCCCCTGGGGTCCCCCAGGGCCTGGGGTCACAGCTTTGGGTTGGAAGGGACCTTCAGGATCATCCGGTTCCAGCCCCAGGGACACCTCCCACCATCCCAGGCTGCTCCAAGCCCCTCCAACCTGGCCTTGGGCACTTCCAGGGATCCAGGGGCAGCCACAGCTTCTCTGGGAATTCCATTCCAGGGCCTCTCCATGCTCCCAGGGAAAAGAGGGATAATTTGTGAGCTTTCTATCTTTTTGCCCGGTGCCAAGTCCCTGGAGTGTGAGGACTTTTCCAGTTCCCCAAGCGGAGTTTTCAGGCTCAGCCCTTATCTCCTGCACGTCAGGTGCAAATGGAATTCAGTGACCTGCTTGTTTAGATCTGACTACACTTCTTTTTAGTCATTTTCCTTCCCTGTACCTTGTGAAAGTGAGTCCCTTGTAAAAGCAGCAGATCAATTCTCCTTTTAAATGTCAGCATTGTTGTATTCACCAGCGAGGCAGCTGGAACCTTCTGGGCTGTTGCTTATTTATTTACTCTTTTATTCCAAGGGCTCAGCTTTTTCCCTTTCGTCAGATTGTGTTTGTGTACGACTTGACTTCTTTTTAATCTCGAATTATGACCCACCACGTTGTTTTCTTTTAACCTTTCTCAGCTGTTTGTTCATGTTTTCATATCTGTTGTCTTAAATTCACTACAGACTGCTTTCCCAGCCAGAAAGGATTTGGTTTAATAGTCTGAACAGCCATAGTTTAGGAAGGAATTCTTCCCTTTGAGGGTGGTGAGGCCTTGGGGTAGAATTCCGAGAGAAGCTGTGGCTGCCCCTGGATCCCTGGCGGCGTCCGAGGCCAGGCTGGACAGGGCTTGGAGCAACCTGGGACAGTGGAAAGTGTCCCTGCCCATGGGGACTGGGTGATCTTTAATGTCCCTTCCATCCCAAAGCACTCCATGATTCCATGATTCTCTCATTATTCTGGGTTCTTCCCCACGCTGAGAAAACGCGTCCAGTTGAGAGCTTTCACTTCACCTCTGCTCCCTTCCAGGTCTGTGGGGGTTCAGCAGAACCTTGGAGGGAATAAACAGATCTCACTGTAAGCAGCTTGTGGAAAACTTTGGCTGAAGTCAGGCAAGAAAAGAATTTTGACGAACACCTTGTTAGCACTCAGGTTCTCGTTTGTTGTAAAATGCTAAATTAAACCCTTCCAAATTGCCTGTTACACTAAGCAAGTGTTTAGCTGTGTTTTCTTTTTAAGGCAATTAAGCCCTGCTATAAACTGCCTGTGACCTTTAAACAAGCTGCCTAATGGTGCTGGTGCCACAGTTATTTTCTATAAACTTGCAATTTTTAGCTTATACAAAGCACAGCTCTTTTTTCAGGCTGATTTCGTCGCTCTTTATTTCCTAAAGGGCCTTTACTCATTGTAGGTACTAATGAGTAGAGAGAGATAAGAAGATTTGGACATCAGAAATGACTGTCAGATTATCTAAGCCAAATTCTGCGATAATCCAGGCCAATATTTTAATTAGCGTGTGACTAAATTATAGTTATTGTGTGTTCATGAGCGGCTTTCAATGGGAGACAGAGTGCTGACTTAAAGAATTAAGGTGCTGGTGGGCACTGCCCATTCTTTCGGTACAGTTTGCTCATTGTAAAGCAGCTTTTCCCAGGAGAATAACAACTTGTTTGTTGTTGATCCTTTCCAGCTGCTCTGTGTTGCTGGGGCTCCTCTCTGCACCCCAGCCCCTGCCAAAAGAATAACGTGGGGGAGCTCTTATCTAGAATTATCTCTGTGTCCAGCTAGTCCAACACAATGCCATGATTCCCCTTCAGAAAAAACAAACAAAAATCGCTTATTTCCGTTTAACTGAGCCATGTGTGTGGAGGAAAGAGCCTGGAAGGACCATCAGGTGCTTTTTCTGGACCCTTGAACCACACCTGTACATCTCATTTCCAGGTTTTCTCGGGCTGCTTTTCCCTGATCAAATTAACTGGAGTCTTGCAGGATAACTCTTCCCCTCTCTATCCAGTTCCACCTCTTTCAGTCCCTTTCGTTGGCATGGAGAGCACCCAGCAGGTGATGGGAGTGGTAAAAACCGGGGAACCACGTGGGAAAGCTGATGGGCATCTCTTGCATAATCCAGGTTTTGGTGTGTTAGGAGCTGAGTGGGGGCATAAAATCAAAAAAGTTTTGTCAAAAGTCCCATCGTTGATCTGCCTTCAGTGTATATTTAATTTTGTGTGTTCTTTATTGGTGTCTTTGCCTCCTTTTGGTTCCTTATTCTGCTCTGGGGTGCACACAAAGGTTTTAAGCTCATATTTTTCGTTCTGGGATATAATCTTGGGTGTTGCTTTGTTGCCAGGATCTAAGTCATCTTTCTGTAAGCAAAACTACTGACAGGAAAAATGCCTGGTTTGTGTTTTTCACCAAATATTTATATTTGTTGCCATCCTGGCTGACTGGAGACCTTCCTTTGACTTCCATGAACATGGATTGAGCCTTATTTTTTTGAAGTATAATAAATGGTTGATTATGCCTTTTTTTTTTTTTTTTTCCCCTTAAAAGATGTGCTTGAGAGCTGTATTTTGGCCTTAATAATTATTTCGGAGAGCAAAACTTTAGGAACTGAAAAGACCAAAACAGAGCTGAAAGCTCTGAGTGGAAAGTTTAAATTCCCATTCCTTGTGTTTCAGAGAAAACTTTTCCTGGATGTCTTGGAGCTTTTTTGATGTCACTTTGCTCTTGATTTCACTTCTTCTCTGGCTGCTTTTTCCTCTCTCGGCTTCTCAGTGTGACAAATGTTGCTCCTGCTCCTTGCTCCGGGGGGATTCTTGGCAAAGCTCCCAGGGCAGCCAACAACGCCTGAAGCGACTGTGGGGATCCAAGTGCCTTTGGAATTGGGAAATTTGGGGGACAGCTCCACCTGCCAAAGGAAGAAGAGAGGAATTAACACTTCCCCTTCTGCCAGAGTTCCCCACGTGGTGTCTGCTGAGTGCTCTGCTTGTGTCTGCTCTGGCACAAACCAACAAATTGGGTTTTCCCTTCATCTTTGGGGTTGGTTTTGTGATGTGTCACAGCCAAACTTCCCTAGCTGTTCACAGATGGATACTGGGAACAAAGAGGTTGGACAGTGTTGTGTGTCAAGTGAGGAGATTTAAAAATTAATTTAAAAAGCTTGGCTGTCCCGTGGATATTCCAGGTTTTTTCTGGACTTGGAGGCAAGCAGAGGAATACACTGGTGATGGATGTGCTTTCAGTAGAGTTAATATTTACTGGTACTGAGGGAGCAGCCCTCGGCTGGGCTGGCTGCTCACTGTATCTTTGCTTTTAATTTTTAATGTTTGGCTGACAGGTTTGTTCTGAACCCAGATCCTGAAGTGCAAGCAAATGTCTTATTTCACTGACAGCATCCTCAGTTAGCAGGGAAAGGGGTTTTAAGTTTTATTTCAAACCTCTTGCATGCCAAACACGCTCTTTCCAGTTTCTTACAACATCAGCACTGAGAGCTGGGAAGCTGCAGAGGGATGCCGTTATTTATTTATTAGTGACTGGAAATCTCTGTTAAACAGAAAACCAACTGAACTGGGAGGGGTGCACAGTGAGAGTGTTGCTTTCAGGCACTGATTTGTCATTCCTGGTGGGTTTTTGTCCCTGTTTGTGTTTTGTTTTTAGGATAGGAGAAGAAATTAGGATCCTTGTTTTAGTGCCCATGGGATGCCAGCAGGTCATTATTTCAGATATTCAAGTGGTGGAGCCACAGGACTCAACCCTTGTGCAGCCTGAAAGATGAGGCCACCTAAGCTTTTTCAGTCATGATTTTAAGCAAATTAAATTTAAGCCATTTTCTCCCCATTTATAGAATTTGGAATAATGTGGGGTTTTTTTGGCGTCTCTGTAATGGAAAGAATAACAACCATCAAACATCATCGTCCTTATCTTCTTCCAACACTTTTCTACTTAATAATCCTCTTATTTGGGGATAAACCGTGCTTTGATTTTTATTTAATAAACCGCGCTTTCACTAACTTCTCTTACACATATGCTCAAACCATTAGAAGGCTGCGCATTAAATCTGAATTATTTGGATGTTTGGCGCCTTTTATTTGTTGTTGGTTCCCTTTCCAGCTGTTCTGTGTTGCTGGGGCTCCTCTCTGCACCCCAGCCCCTGCCAAAAGAATAACGTGGGGGAGCTCTTATCTAGAATTATCTCTGTGTCCAGCTAGTCCAACACAATGCCATGATTCCCCTTCAGAAAAAAACCAAACAAAAATCGCTTATTTCCATTTAACTGAGCACTTTGCTTTGGTTAGGACTGGAAATAAATACTTTACTTCAAGATTTTCAGGCTTTAGAAGGATTTTTGAGACAGAATCCTCCAGGTATTCAGACACTGCCCTGAAACAAGAGGAGAATTGCAGGAGTTGAACGAATCGATGGCGAGAGTTGAATGAATCGATGTTTAAAGCTCGTCCCATGTGTTTTCCTCGCAGGTGTCAGCCGTGGACTCCCTGGAGGGTCCCCTGCTGCAGGTGGAGGGGCTGAGTGACCTGAGGCTGGAGCTGCACAGCAAGAAGATGAACCTGCACCTGGTGCTGATCGATGAACTGCACCGGCACCTCTACATCAAATCCACCAACCGCGTGGGGCAGCGCGGCAAGGACAGAGCGCGGCTCGGGTGCGACAGCGAGCGTTCCCTGGTCCCAGCCCCAAACCTGGCACACAGCCAGCAGCTTGCACCCCTGCCTTGCATTCCTGGCGTGCAATTCCCTCAGCCCTGTGGCAGGAAAACTCAGATTTGTCGTTGCACCTTTGAGCTTTTCGCGCTCTTTCGCTTTCCTCGGTGCTTCTGTTGGGTTTTTGCTGCTTCCCGCTGTTCATCATCAATTTCTCTGTGCATTTTTCCCCTTCTCTGATGTTGTCCCTTTCCTACAAATGTCATGATCATGAGGCTCAGGTCAGGGAAAAAAATGCTCATTTTCCAGGAAATACCCAAGTTTTAAAAGCCTCCCAAGTAACCATAAGGCGATGAGACGGAGGCCACAATATTCAAGTCTCTGAGCTTGGTTTTGCTCTGTTTCCGAGGTGTTTTAAAGATGTTAAAACTTCTGACCTGCTTGGTGCCTCTGGTCGGTGGAAATTCAGTTAACTTTAAGCTATTTTTTCCTGATTTTGCTAATTTTGAGTTTGAGGCCAGTAAGAGTTGTTGGAGGGAAGGAAGAAAGTCTCTGGAAAAGGGAGACAGTATTGGAAGATAATTTTTGCAGAGTAGGAGAGCAAAAGGGGAGCGAGCACTGGAGAGAGATGCAGAGAAAAGATAAATAAGCATTTTATTGGGAGAAGGAACAAAAATCCGCCTACCAAAAATACAAGGCGAGCTAGTCAGTTGCATTAAATGAATTTATGAAATAAAGGATTGATTGAAATTAAAATTTCTAGGAAGGAGGGTTCTAGCAAGTCAGCAGTCTCTTCTTTACTCATGTTGTTAATTAAAAACAGCCACAAAGCTTTGGTGTAGGTTTCTAGTGGTATAAAGAAGTTTGGAGGATTAAGAAGTTGACAAAAAGCATGAAAATAGGAACATCTATTTCTTAGGCTTAAAATGTAAGGGATAATTGTTGTGAATAAAGATTGTAAATAAAAATCAACTGTTTGCTTTAATTCTTTCCCCTCCCACAGGTCCCTTGTGAAAGATGCCTCTCCTGTGCCTCTGATGGATGTCACTAATTTATCTACACCTCGGAAATTCCTTGAGGCTTCCCAGTTCAGCACTCCTGGAAGCTCCAGCAGTGAGTATTTAAGCCATAAATATTAATTTGTAGATCTTTAGCTGATTTTGCTGGAGTAGGAGGAAGCAAATCCTCCCCTCCTCATGGCTCAGGGGAGACAAAAACTTGGGAAGTGATTTGTGAACCACGGAATGGGTAGGTGTTGTGTCCAGGGGCAGAACTTGCATCTTTCTTTTGGCAAATCCTCTTTTCCCTCTCCTAACCCCCACCAGCTTCAGTTAAATGCACTCAATTTTCTGCGCCTGTTCTCACCTCGATGGTGTTCTTGATACCTTGAGCAGCAGAGATTTGCAGTGGGTTCATTCTGGGTGGAGGTTTCCTCAGCATTATTTACTGCAGGCAGCCACGTTTGTGGAGATATTACTGAAGTTTTTGATTGTGCTGGAGCCAAAAGGTCAAACCTTTTCCTTGTGGGAGCTTTGTAACTTTAGCTAAAGGTCTGTCTGTACACAGGAATAATCTGGGGCTGATCTTTTATTCGTGTTCCTGCAACAAACACCGAGGAAAACTCTTCCATTGGTGCTTTTGTCTGAGGCCTTGGAAGGGCTGCAGAGAGGGGAAATTAATCTTTGTATTGTTTCACAAGATTAATAAGTGGGGTTGTCCTTGATGAATAATACAGAAGTGACCTACAGTCTCTTCCCCTCTTTCGAACCTGATTCCTCAAATGCAGAGAATCTTTCCTTCTCTTTCCAGCCTTATTAATTCTTTTGTCCTTTTGTTTCTAGCTTTGTCACACTCGCCTCCGAGATTGTTCCATTTGATTACTCTTATCTTTTGCTCCTGGAGGGGTTTTGTTCTTCAGCTCTGCTGCTGCCAGCCTGGCTGCTCTCGGAGCTTGGGGCTGTTTCTCTGTGTCCTGGAGGTTTGTGAGGAGTCACAAACTTTCAGAGCTGGAAGCTGCAGCTTGGCCACTCAGCACCTGGAAGAGAAGAAGAACCAGATGAAAATTCTGAGGGAAAAACTTCAGAATTCCTGTTCTGCTCTGTGAGCAGTGTGAAGTTCAGTTCAGTTTTCTTGCAAAAGATCAAGGGATTTTGGGGAACTGAGGAAATAAACCACAAAAACTTGAATCCCAGCCTCACCACTGGAAATAGAATAGTTTGGGTTGGAAGCAAACTGAAAGATCATCCAGTTCCAACCCATCTAAATGTTAAAATACTTCTTTTTCAATGATTTGTGTTGTGTCTGCCATTTTCCCCCCTAAAATACTGGTCCTCTGTATAGTAATACAAGCAAAATGTCTGAAGTCATGGAGCTGATGGGGAATAGAGCAGGAGATGGACTTCATGATCTTGTTTTTGCAGATCTCTTCTTGCTCTTCACACCCAGTGCACCAAAAAATCTCTTCCTTGGCTCCTCCTTGTGCTCACAGTGAAGTGCTGGGCAAGTGTCCCTCACCCTGGCAAAGATGGAGATTCGAACAGAAAACATTTGATCAGCATAAAATATGCATATGGTTCTGCTTCAAGTGCACAATGTACTTATGGAGATTTTTTTCCCATGTAATTTTATTTAAAAGTAGCCTTTTCCAGGACTGCAGAACTACCAGAGAATTGCAAACTTATGTGTATGCATAACAAAAGCTGTTTCTGCCTTGAGTCACTTAAGTTTTTGGGCTTTTTATTGATGAAACAAAGTGGCTGTGCATATTAATGGGTGTCATTTGAAAGCACTGACTCATTCATCCCATCTCAGCAAAGATGCCAAAATTTGGAGTCCTTCCTGTGCTCCCTTCCCCCAGGAGATGTTACCCTGTGCTGTAGAATCTTTATAAGGGAATTAAAGCTGTTCCTGCTGCACGTAAAATAAACAAACCCTTCAGCAACGCTCACCTGAGGATTGGGGATGTGGCGCTTCACCAGCAACACCTTCCCCTCATGCCGGTTCAGAGAAATAAATTCACTTTTAAATCTGTTTCTCTGCTGGAACTTGCTGTACTCGGAAGAGTGCTTAGGAAGGTTCCTGCTTTGCCAGGCTCTTCCTGGAACTCTAAAACGTGCTCACCTGGTTCATAGCAAACCCAAGGGTGCCTTTTCCTGAGAAATTCAGGACAATACTTCTTGGAAATCAGGCAGGAGATGAGCTGGTGGTGACAATAAATACTGCTATGGGTGGTCCATGTAAATTTTATGCTGAATTCCTAATTAATTTCACGAGTTGTTCCTGTGTGTGTGGTCCCAACATCACATATTTGGCTACAGTGCTCTTATTTCTCATTTGGAGACTTGATTTTCATGCTTGGATAGATGAGGAGGATTTGAAATGTGGGTTTGGTAGTAAGGCAGAGCAGAAAATTCCCAAAATCTTCCAAGAACCCGTTTCTTCAGGAACTGCGCATTTGTTGCTCCATGCACGTGTCGGAACGAGGATTCAGCACCAGGAATTAGCAGGAGGCGTTCCTTGAAATCTGAAATTACGCCTTTGGACCACCAGGAACTTGTGTGCTTTTCTCTGGAAGGATTGAAGGTACAAAGGATATCACCAGAAGAATATAAATCATGGAAAATAGTGCATTAAATTTTACAAGACTTCCATAAAAGCCCGTGGATAATGAAACCTTTAGTAATGAGGAGCAGCAAATTTTGGCCGTTCACTGGAATGAAAAACAAGACCCAGGAGCCTTTTTTCCAGCTGCTTTGCCTAAATGAGTTCCCAAAGTTGGCTTTTTAGGGATCAGACCGGAGCTATTAAAAAGCTCCTTGCAGCAGGTTGGTTCCTTGGGAGATGGCAGCACTGAACAAATGAATTCCAATTGGAACAGATATTTTTGCAGGGCATCATCAAAGCAGGGATCAGGGAAGCTCCCACCTCTGTAACTCTGGAGGTGGGAATCAGCGATGCTCATGGTTCAGCCTTTAGGGATTTAATCCACAGCTCCACTTTTGCCTGCTTAAACACAGAGTTGTGCATTTTCAGATGAAAAAAGGTTCAGTGATGAAAAATTTGTGAAAATGGCTGCAATTTTGTTCAAGAACATGGCAAAATCATCATTCCTTTAAGCTGTTGTCTTTGGATAAGACATTTTTAAATGTTCTGCTTCAGAAGAGGTTTTCAGGCTTGGTTTGAACCAAGATCAGCCCAGTCAGAGTGGGTTTAGGAAAGGCTTTGCCAACCTGATCTTCTGTGGACAAAGTGACCCCCTTGGAGGGTGAGGGAACGGCTGTGGATGTGTCAGGTCTGCCTAGGCTTCAGTGAAGCCTTTGTTTCCCAGAACATTCTCCTGGAGAAAGCTGTTAACCCTCACCAGTGACCTGGACAAGGGAATCAAGGGCACCCTCAGCACTGACGCTGAGTTGGGTTGGAAGGTTCATCTGGAAAAGCTCTGCAGAGCCCTTGGGTGGATCCCATCTGCCCCATGGGCTCCTGAGTGTCCAAGTGGTGCAGACTGACCCTTTCCCCTTGGATTCTGGGGCTTCTTTCTGCTCCCCATCCCTGTCCTGCACTGGGTGCCCTGAGAACAGCTGGTTTTGCTATTAAAGACTGAGACAAAGAAGACATTTGGTTCCTCAGCCTCTTCCCTTTGTCACCATTTCCCCCACATCCAGCAAAGGATGGAGATTCTCCTTAGCCCACCCTTGCTTGCTGATGTATTTATAGAAACATTTTTATTGTCCTTGATAGCAAGAACCAGGTTAAATTCTAGCTGGGCTTTGGCCCTTCTCATTTTCTCCCTTCAGAGCCTCACAACATCCCTCTGTTCCTCCTGGCGTGTCTTGTGTTTCTTCCAAGGGCCAGAAACTCTCCTTTTTCCCTGAATTCCAGTCAAAGCTCTCTGTCCAGCCAGGCTGCTCTTCTTCCTGCCTGCTCATCCTTTGGCTCATGGGGACAGCCTGCTCCTGTGCCTTCAGGATTTCCTTCCTGAAGAATGTCCAGCCTCCCTGGCCAGGCTCCCAAGGGACTCTCAACTAGGCTCTTGGACAGCCCAAAGTGGCAGATGTGCTTCACCCCTCTTCCTTCTGAGAGTCAAAGCTCTGGATAACTTCTCGATCCCAAAGAATAACAAAGTGATTCATATTCCCAGCTTAGGAGTAAATACAAAGCTCTCCCTTCTGAGAGCTGATCTCTAGGGAGAGCTTTCCTCACCCGTGGGGCTCCTCTGCCCACAGGGAGTTGCAGTTTTCCAGGTGAACTCCTTAATAAATGCCTGTGTGCTTTGATGCCTTTCTGGAAGAGTAAGGGGACAGGAGGGGCTCGTTCCTGGGCCAAAGCTTTGTGGTCCAGCAGCCGCTTGGTGACATTAAATGGCAGAAGAGGGTGTTTGAAGTGTGAAACACACGAGAAAAGAACATCCTCAGTTGGCCAGGGTTGGGATCTTGCCAGATCTCACAGATAAATGGGCCCCCAAAGCCACCCAGGGCTCCTGTTTAATGGGCACAAAGTGCAGGGCACACACTGCAAAAAACAGGTTCCCTCTGTTTTATCAAATAACCACATCTAACAGAGCCTCCAGCCCCGTCTGCAGCTCCCAGATATCGAATGGCTCACTTCGCTCTTGTTTGTGAGCGATGTAAATCAATGGCCTGACTCTTGGAGGGTGCTGGAAAATTGGTTTGCTCTTTTGCAAATGGAGCAGTGTTTGTCTCAGTGTGCTGGCAGAGTTCTCAGCAAGATTGCTGCTTTTAGTCCTCTAAACGCTGTCCTCACATTTGGCTGCAGCTCCATTTCCTCTCTCTCGGGTGTTCATTGTGTGAGATTAAGAATAATTTACAAGCTGCCTGCAAAGGGGTGCAGCCTCATGACAGGGACCTGTCCTCTGAGAGGCTGCTTAGGCTGGAAAATATCTGCATTGAACTCGGAAAAACAAGATATTTAGGGCTTTTTTTCCAAAAACAATAGGTTAAACCTTTCTTCTGTGCCATTTCCAGTGCTGTCTGTTCACAGCTCTGGTTCCAAAGAGCTCATTTTCTGTGTTTGTGCCTGGGTTTTGCTGTGGGTTTTGGAGAATAACAAATAACAATAACAGAGTGGGCAGAGACCACAAAGTGCTTTGGAGCCTCGTGGGGTGAAAGATCTGTGATGGAGCAGAGCTTTGAGCAGGGATAGGTTTCCATCACTTGTTAAATTCCAGTCAGCGTTTGAAATGTCTTTATATTATCCTTGCTTTTTTTTCTGCTGCCTTTTTTTTTTTTTAATTAATGTGTTCTGGTGTTTCTAGTTGCTTGTCCTGTAACTTGCTCAAATTGAGTGAAAAAAGAGTGTGGGGGAGAAAAAAAAAGAGCAGTTCCTGATGTTCATCATCATGGGATCATGGAATAGTTTGGAGTTGGAAGAGTCTTTTTAAAGCTCATCCAGTCCAACCCCATCTGCTATGGGCAGGGAGCGCCTTCCACTGTCCCAGGCTGCTCCAAGCCCTGTCCAGCCTGGCCTTGGACATTCCAGGGATCCAGGGGCAGCCACAGCTGCTCTGGCAATTCCATGCCAGGGCCTCCCCACCCTCCCAGGCAGCAATTCCTTCCCAAGATCCCATCCATCCCTGCCCTCTGGCACTGGGAAGCCATTCCCTGGCTCCTGTCCCTCCATGCCTTGGCCCCAGTCCCTCTCCAGCTCTCCTGGAGCCCCTTCAGGCCCTGTCAGGAGCTCTGAGCTCTCCCTGGAGCCTTCCCTTCTCCAGGGAAACATTCCCAGTGCTCCCAGCCTGGCTCCAAAGCAGGATCCATTCTCACCTCACTCTCACCTGGTGCTCTGGATTCAAATGTGAGCCCATGTGAGCACTGAGCTTGGTCTGAGCCAGAGGTGCAGAGTTTGGGATCACAGTTTGGGATTTTTTGCGGGAAAAAAGCATCCTCTTGATTGACTGGGCCTGAGGCTGGTGTGAACTGGCTCTGGGGGCAGTGTCACCCTTTATTGTGATGATATTTATAAACTGGCACCATCCTTGGCCCCTTGTTTTCCTGATCTTGCTCTAACCTAGCGCTGCTGCTGCTCCTCCTGTGTTCAGAGCCGCTCCCTGGGCCGTGCCATTCCTCACTCCTGCCATGTTCCTCTCATCCTTGTGGGGGCTCTTTTGACATTTCTTCAGGTTCTTGGAGAAGTTTTGAAGTCAAAAAATCTGTCGAGGAGTCGAAACCATGGGAGTCATCTGTCATCAGCCTTTTCAGAGCTCAGCCCCAGTCAGATGAAACAGCCTTTGGGTTTTAATTCTGATCCAAGGATCTGCTGTGCTGGATGGCACGGAGTGGCTGTAGATCTTCCAAGATGCTTTTCATTCAGTTTGCCTCGAAGACACTTAACTTCACAGAAGTGTTTAAATCTATTTATTAAATGTTTCACCCAGTCTTTAACAGAGCCACGCTTTTGTTGGTGCTGGGTGTTATCTGTAAATTAAGAAATGTTGCTTAATGAAGCTACTTAAAACAAGCGGAGGATCTCTTGCTTTCCCATCCCCTGTCGCTTAGCAACAGGATTTCTCCCTGTGCAATCCCTGAGACTTCAGGCCCATGTTTGCAATATCCTCCCTAATTCTGCTCACTTTTCCTTTCTACAAGCCTTGCTGGAAGATTTGAGTAACTTCATCAACCCCTTGGCAGACGTAATAAAGCAGAAAAAGATAAAATCAAACAATCAGTCACTTTGGCAGCGTAAACTTTGCTGAATTCATCAGCAGTCTCTTAAGCTTGGTACTGTTTATAATGAAAATTCCTCTCTTGTGAAGAAAATAGCGAGGAAAAACAGCTGGGGAAGAAACTGAGGGGGTTTTAGCTCCTTGAAAGACAATCAAGGGATTCGTAGGAGTATTGTACCTCCTCGCTGATGAATATCTTAATTGTACCAGACTTCCTCTTTCTCTTAACACAGAATTTACCCCATGGATTGTTCCTAAATCAATCCAATGTGCAGGCTGCTGGATTTATGGATAGGGAAGCCCCCAAGTGAACAGAAATATCCACTGCTTCCCCCCAAAATCCAGGTTTTTTGGGTTCCTGGTTCATTCCTTGGCTGCTCTGTGCGGTGGGAGTTCTGTGAAGGCAGAGGAGCTTCTGCTGCTGCTGATGTTGGGTTTAATGTTTAAATCTGGGATTAAGCTTTGTTAAATCCATTCCAGTGCGAGACTCAAGCCTCCTGGAAATCAAAGAAGACACAGAGCTGGATCCAGAGGAGAACAGCGCTGTCTTCATGGGAATCCTCATCAAAGGGCTGGCCAAGCTGAAGAAAATTCCAGAAACGGTGAAAGCCATCCAGGATCGCTTGGAGCAGGAGCTCAAGCAGATCGTGAAGCGCTCCACCACTCAGGTGGCTGACAATGGGTACCAGAGAGGGGAGAATATTTCCCAGGAAAATCAGCCTAGGTAAGGATATTTCAACTACCAGCCCTTGATTGCTGCAAAAAAAAATTGTAATTGATAATAGGACTTGAAATGAGAAAATTCAGCTCGGTTATTTCACGTGTAGCAGAGTCCAATTAAGCTGCTGCAGGTGCAAAGCTTTGAAATCATGTATGGAACTAATTGTATCACAAAGGTATGGCCAAGCCTTTAATTGTTTTGCAGCCCCATTTACGTTAATGGCAAGGTGTGGAAGCCAGCTGAGAACTGTGTTTGTGCCGCTCCTCACAATTCACTGGAAATGTCCTTTGGAAAAGAAAGGATTCCAGCAGGAATCCCTTCCAGCTGAAATACTCGTCTGTGGTACTGCACGTTGCCAGAGTCATTGTCCAGAGGGAATTAATGGCAGAAAAGTAAAGTGTGTGTCTTCATTATGTGTAATATTTGTAGCGGCAGATCGCTCCCAAGGAAAACATTACCTTGATAAAGACTCCTTTTTTAATTCCTCTCATTAGCACTGCTGTGGAAACAATGATGTTTTGAAGAATTCGTAGCGTCACAGAGCTGATAACTCAGTGAAAATGAGCTTTTTTAGGTCAGAAGGCAGAATTTTAGTTTCTGATGCCAAGAGGGAGCGTAACTTACGCTTGATCCTTGTTTTATGAATCCGTCTGCAGAGGCTGCGTGGCTCCTGGTTGTCTGTTGGAATTGAGAAATTGGAGCAGATCATATGTGAATGACATTAACCTGCCCAGAGGGTTGAGCAAGGCACAGAAAGGTTTAATGGGTTTTGGCATCTGTAGGAGTCCGTGAGCCTTCAAGATGCTCCTATTCTAGAGCTGTGGAAGTGTCTTGGATTCTTGTGGAATACAGAGATAATTAGAACTGGTTCTGAACCTAAATCACCTGTGACGTTTACAGCAAGCAGGTGAATTCGTTTGTAGTGAAAAGAATAAATTATGGCATGGAAGGGTGGACCCGCCCCTGAAATTAGCTTCAGTTTGAAATCACAGCTCAGACACTTTCCTACTGTCAGGGGAAAAATAAATCTGAACAATAAGGCCCTGCTATTCCAGCAGAGCTCTGTGAGACCCAGATTTGAGCACAATGCCCCCAACTGCTGAACTGTTCATCCTTAAAGGCCCTTCCAACCCAGACCATTCTGTGCCTGAGGATGAGGTTGATGATCTGATTGGGGAAATTTTGGTGTAATTCCTGTTAAGACCCCTTGCAACAACTACTTAGAGCCTCTCCCGTTGTACAGAGAGAAAGAATTTGTAGGACCTGGCCAGAAAAGCTGCAGGCCTGATAACAGCCACTGCTGATCTCATTCTTAGTTTTTAAATTTACCTCTCTTTTCCTTCCTTCCTTCCTTCCTTCCTTCCTTCCTTCCTTCCTTCCTTCGTTCCTTCCTTCCTTCCTTCC
>VZRN01006632.1:283114-340518 GCA_013397935.1 Dasyornis broadbenti | reverse complement strand
GTTGTGGGTTTTTTTGTTTATCTTTTGGTTTTTGGGGGGTTTTTCGGTTTTTTTGTTTGTTTTGGTTTTGTTTGTTTGTTTGTTTGTTTTTTTCTTTTTAACTGGAGTATGAATTTTGGAAGTGAAGGATGCAGAATTCCCAGCCCATACAGGGCTTGTTAGCCTTCACCTTCTCAGAGCTGATAAATAATGGGATGACGCGGGAGAAATGGAAACTCTGCTGCGGATCTGGGCCGTATCTTTGATTTTAAGCATTTTTTTGGAACAGTTTTGTCAGCTCTGATGTGGGTTTTATTTCCCCTGCTTTCTGTCAGTGTCAGCTGGGATGAGGAGGTGCCACAAGGAGTTCATCAGCGTTTGTGGACGTGTTTTATAGGACTATAAACCTCTCCTCTGATGTGCTGAGCTCAAGTGGCTTTAAAAGCAGCGGCTCGTTCCCTTCCCAGCACCATCAAACCAAACCCCTGTGAAAGGAAAAACGCCACAAACTCCTCGTGTCCTCCCTGCAGGGCACAGAGGGATCCATGCAGGCAAATTCCTGCTAATGGGAGCGAGGAGCTCATCTCCGAGGGAAATGGTTGGAAATTGTTTTGCTTAAAAGCCTTTCTGCTCCCTTGCTGTTCTTCTCGTGCTTACCGTGCGTGACATTTGCGAAGTTCTGAGGGAGAATCTTATTTTTCCCTGAGGTTTTCCAGCTCTTGCTGTTCTGTTCCTGACAGGAAATCTCTGCTTTTATTTGGGGGGGCCTTAAGGCTTTTTTTTGCTATGTAGGAAACTACAGAATTGCATCAACCAAAATTCTTTGACAGGATCATAGAATGGCTGGGCTTGGAAAAGATCTTCAAGATCATCTTGTTCCAACCCCGTGCCGTGGCCCGGGACACCCTCCTCTAGACCAGGCTGCTCCAAGCCCCATCCAACCTACATCTTCAGCCTTTGGAGTTTTATTTTGTCCTTTTTTTCATGGTTGTGTTGACCAGCAGCCTTTTGAAGTGGTTTTATTTAGGAATTTTGGTGATTTTTGAGCAATCTATCATTGAGTTTCTGTGTGCATAGGAGGGTTTCAGTAGATAAAACACAGATAATAAATAATGGATAATAAACACTTGAGTTGGACTGTGTTTCTTGAGGGCAGGTTCCTCACTGCCAGGGCATGCTGAGAAAGTATCTAAGCACAGAATCAACCTCAGTACTTTTTTCTGAATTACTTTACATTTATTTGATATTTGCTGTACCAAGTTTTAGCCGCTCAGCTCCAAAAGGACGTCGTTTCTGCTTCCAAAACCTCCTGTAGATGTGTCTGTACAAAGCAGCAGCAAGGGGCTGATGATTCACTGGAGTTCTCCGGGCCCTGAGAGGCTGCAGAGCTCCAAGCCGGCGTGTTTGGAAGGAAATGACAAATTCCCAGTTCATGCTGGGAACAACCAATCCCCCTCCGCCCCCAAATCCTTCTGTTTCGCTCAGCGGTGCTCTGGTAATGGCTCTGTGGGTTCAGCGTTTTTGGACATTTAAACACGCACTTAAAAGTCAGTTTATTTGTCAGAACTAAACTGGGGAGAAGCCGCTTTCCCTCTGTTCTGATGGCTGAAATGGGAAATCTGGATTCCTTTCTATCCATCCGTTCCCTCACCCTTCCTTTGTGGGAAGTGCCAATGTCGTGTGTTCAAAGGTGCCAATGTGACGTAGGCAGACTCTCAATTACTTTTATTTCTTTATTAGAAATGCTCTGATTTCCTCTTGTGTTCAGTGAACTGAAAAGACTATTTCAAAAATCTGAACTAAAATAAGAGACGACATTTGTTTCATCTCACTTTGTTGTTTGTTTTTTGGGGTTTTTGGTTTTTTTGGTTTTTGATCTTTTTGGTTGTTTTGTTTTTGTG
Source organism: Dasyornis broadbenti (assembly GCA_013397935.1). NCBI lineage: Eukaryota > Metazoa > Chordata > Aves > Passeriformes > Dasyornithidae > Dasyornis > Dasyornis broadbenti. The sequence continues at coordinate 338,638 of VZRN01006632.1, read as the reverse complement.
GTTTTTTTGTTTTGGGTTTTTTTTTTTGTTTGGTTGGGTTTTTTCTGTGTTTTTTAGTTTTCTGTTTATTTGGGTTTTTTTTGTTTGTTTTGTTTTTGGGGGGGTTTTTCTGTGGTTTTTTTTTTGTTATTGTTGGTTTTACATGCTTTTAGATTGGAGGAATTTTGCTAACATGAGAATCACGGGATGGTTTGAGTTGGAAAAGCTCTAGAATCAGATAAACTTTAAGATCCCTGTGATTCTAGGACAGGGAAGATTCTTATTACCAAAATACAGAATATCAGTACAAAAATACCAGCAGGGTATACCGACATGTTCACTTTTACAGAGCCCTGGAATGTCACTGATCACTTCTTGCCACGGCTCCTGGGGGTGAAATGTCGTTTTCCAGAGCTTTCCTAGTGGAAAATGTGGTGGTGGTGCCCTTTATTCCCAGTGCCACATTGACTGAGGGGTCCTGGCAGGTGCTATAAAAATAATTCTCCAACTGTTGACTCAGGCCTTGTTTTTCTGTGGTTTCTGGTGAGCCATCCTATGAATTTCTGTGATGGATGAGGTTTTCCAAAAGAGCCAAAGGCATTTAGGATCTAACTCCCTTGGCAATCTGGTGGGAATTGGACAGCTAATTAGTTTGGCTTCTTTGGAAAATCCCAGATCTAATTTTGTATTATAATAACATGGTTTTAAAGGAGGGTAAACCTCCAAGAAAAATAACATTTAGTGTAATTTTCTAATTTTTTTTTAATAGACAGGAGAGCTGTTTTTCTGGCCAATTCTCCTGTGTTGAACCTCCCTTGGAAAAGGCTCGGAGCAGGAGGTTGGATGGATGGGCTGGGTGCTGCCTTTTCCAAGGGCTGACCTGTGGCCCTGTGCAATACCTGAGATGAAAACACGACCAGGACTCTTGTCTGATCCACTCCAATTGCCAAAGGTTAATTGTGTCATTAATTTTCTCTCCTGGGCTTAAACGGTTGGAATTTGCTGCCCACGACAGGGAGAATAATCCAAACCAGTTACACCTCCCAGCAGGTCAGCAAATAAATAAATCAGAGCGCTCCCTTAAGCAAAATATCCAAAATATTTCTGCTTTTACTGACAGAGGACACTGGAGCAACCCAGCAGATTTACACACGGTTATCAGGGCCACAATAAAAGGATGATCTCACTTTATTACAGTGATTTGGTGCTCATCCCCTTGCTGCTTAATCAGGGTGTCACATGCCCGCTGCCCTCTTAGAAAAACTGCATTTTCCAGCCCCCTTTCCTGCCAGAGTGATTAACGATGGTGCCTCTGAATCGTTCCTCTCTTGATGATTTGCTTTAATTCACGAGGGTGACTTTCCCTCAGAGCCCATCTCGGTCCTGAGGCGGAAAAATGAGGACGTTCCCAGAGATTCTGTGGGTGTGACAAGTGCGGTGGAGAATGTTCTGAAAACTTTGTGATCTCTCGGGAGAAGCGATGCTGATTCCTCCCTGTTAAAGTCGCAGATCCTGGCTTGGAGTGGAGATCTGCATCGCAAGGGGAGCGCAGCTTTCCCACTTTTCTTTCCAGTGGGACCAGTTTGAAGGTGTGGGTTTGTGAGGGTTCATCTCTGCCAAGTCCACGCTGATTTTTGCAGTGTCCTAATGCCTTGCAGTTCTTCTCACCAGCACTGCTTGGGCATTTTGGAAAACAGAGATTTGAGGGTATTTCTCAGGAAATCTGCACCTTTGCCTTCACTCTCAGAGAATTACTGAAAAAAACAAGGATTCCAGGGGATGACACACTTGAAAATAATTTCCAGTGCATGGTGAGGTTTTGGTTCTGCATTTGGTGTGGCGATAGGCCAAAACCCTGGAAAAAAATCACACTGCAGTCAAAATTTGAGCATCCTGATTCAGCTTTTTAGTGAGAAGCGGGATTGAAGGAGAGAGAATTCCATCCCTGACTTCATGTGTGGTTCAGGACGGGGCTGTCACACCAGCAACTCGTTAAGGCTTTGCCTGAAGCACAACTCTCATTTCCCTTTACATTCATAATTAATTTGTGCTTTTCAAATCAAGTATTGTGGAGGATGAGAAAAGCCTCTGCCCGTGGCACGGGGTTGGAGCTGGATGGTGTTTGAGGTGCCTTCCCAGCCCATTCTGTGATTCTGTGATCTCCGTGCAACAGGTGCCTCTGTGCATCTGGGTTTATGCAGATCACAGGATGTGATTTGTAAGAATTTGTGCAGTCAGCCTTCCCTTCATGGCAACCTGTGTGATTCCTTGAAATTCTCTGAGGTTGCAGGTTGTATAAAGCAGGTTAGAATTTGATCCTCGTATTCCCAAATCCCGCTTTCCTTAGCAATGATTCTTTCAGCATAATGTTCTTTGGTTTAATATTCTTCAGAGACCGAGTGTGAGCGATGTTCTTTGTTACTTGTGCTTCATATCTGCTGTTTTGCCTCTGCTCCCTTTGCTTTATCTCTTAACCGTGTTTTCTGAGAGCTAGCCAGATGTTAATCTGAATTTTTGAAATGTGTTCTGTGCTCCAACAGCAGCAGAACGATTTCCTCGTGCTCGCAGTCCACCCAAGCGCGTTTTGACATTGGCTGCAAAGTCATTTGGACAAAAATCCCAACATCAAACACGGAGGGAAGGGATTCTGCAGGTGCAGCTGGGGCTGAGATTTTAGGAGATTTATCTCCAAGGTCACCAAATTTTTGCTCTGCTTTTCCAGGAGTCTTCATTGTCACGTCAGGTGGGTCATTTCTTGTGTGCTGGAGCCGCTGCTGCTCAGCCCTCTGGGAAGTGCCAGCCTTGGCATTTTCTGGCAGTGGTTTTTTTTTTAAGGCTGAGGGTTCACGTTGAAGGTTTGGTTAAACATTCTTCTCTTTTACATTTCGTTTTGCTGTGAGCTACAAAATTGCCAATTTCCTTAAAGATCAAGTTGAAGGTTCACAGATTAATTGATGGTCTAAAAACAGCCTCCTGTGATATTTCCTCATGGCCTGTGTGGGATTATTGTGTGATCTGTGAGGGAATTGTTCTTTTGGATGCATAATTTTGTGCTGTATGCATGATCCTGAGGACTTTTGGCTTTATTTTGAAAGGTGGTGTAGAAGGAATGTGAATCCCTTTGACATTTCCGAGCTACAGCCCCCTCAAAGTTGTAACTCGGTGTCTGCAAAAGGGGCGAGTGCTGGGAAACAGGAGCAGCATCGTGAGCAAAAACATCCAGGGCAGAGCAGTGCAGTTAAATTTAGGGGGAATTTATTAATTTAGATTTTGTTTTTTCTATTTGAGGAACAGACAAATGGCTTTTGTAGCCTAAACTGAGGACAAAACAGTACCTTTTACCGAGAAAAAAGCAGATAAGCTCAGTTTTAAAAGAATTTAGAGGTAAAAATCCATCCAATGTCTCTGTGATAGCAACTGCCCCACAGGATAGATCTTCCAGGTGAAGTTGGTCAGTGATTCTCTTAATGTAATCCCAAAGTATGGACACAGAGAATTCCAGTGCCTGCAGCCGAGTCTGGCACAGCCAGAACGTGGAGCTTGGGCTGCTGAAGCTCTGAGCAACATCTGCCTGTTTGGGGAGGGAAGAACAGGGAGTGGGTGGGATTGAAATGTGGATTTTTGTGCTTTTGCTCTCAGCACTAATCCAGTGCTGAATGGTTTCTGTCTGGTACAGTTTGCAGCTCTTGCAGCTCAGTGCAGGGGGAGTTTAACACCACAATTACAATCCTGATTGTCTGAAACCTTCCCTAGTGGAATGGGAGTGGGAAAGCCTTTTTTTTTTTTTTAATTTTTCTTTCCAAAAACGATGTAAAATTTTGGCTGTCTTGTGGATGAAAAGCTCTTTTGAAGAGCTCCTCCACTTCTCTAATTTGCAGTTCCTTTCTGTGTTGAACAGGGGCACTTCCACAGCCCCAGCTTCCCTGTCACCCAGTGTCCATGAATTCCTGAAAGTGACTTTATCTTTTCACTGTAGCCCTGTAGGCTGAGATGTTGGAAAGGTAAAACCTCCCGAGGGCGTGGAGAGTGTTTAAAATTACTTTATGAGCAGAGAACTGAAACTTTTGGAGTTTTCATTACCTGCTCGAAAAGGCTCTGCATGATATTCAAAGAGCTGCCCAATGAAAATGTGGTTACAGGGGTTGTTGCTCCTTTTAAGCCTCACAGTGCCACGTTTGGGGCTTTTTTGGGAAATGTTGTGTTTATGTGACACGAGGGAAGGAGAAAAAAACCGACAGTGACTTGTCCATCCTAAGGGGAAAATTGATCATTTTGGGCTGTAATTGATTTGTATTTTGGGGTTTTTTTTTTAGCCTTGCTAAACAGTCTGGTTGTGTCAAAATCACCCCAGTGCCAGCGCCTCGGGAAGATGCTGATGATGCTGGCATTTCTGCACCTGCTTGATTCGGGTTTGCAAGGGAGGCCCGTGAGGCTGCCCGCGAGACTCCACTGCCGCGATGTGCTGGCGTGGCAGAACAGAGCGCGGTGCTCTTAATGAATCTGAAATCATTTCCAGCACTGATTTGCTGAAGCTCAGCTTCTTTGTGCAGTCCTGAGAATGGCTCATTAGTTGCTGGGAGCCTGACCATCCCCTTGGACAAAAGCAGGTAGGGCCAAATTAGAGTTTCTCTTAGACAGAGCTGACTTTTTCCTTTTGATCATCACCAGAGCGGCCCTGGGTAGTTGTGTTTGTTTTAAAGGAGACTTGGGGTTGAAGACATCAAATTTTGGCTTTATCTGCCTCATTCTGTGTCTGAATTTATACAGATTTTTAGGGAATGGGTGATTTTGGCAGACATCCGTAAGTTTTGAGCCTTCTCTGTTCCAGCCTGTCCCTGGTGCTGGACATTCCAGGTGTGGCCTCCCCACCCACCCAAACTCCTGCTGGCTTCTCCTTCAGCTTCCGAACCATCCCATCCTTGGATTAGGATCACCCTGGCTGTGATAATATGCTTTTACTGATTTCCCAGTCCATGACAGTGTGTTTCACTGGAGGCTGAGGTCGTGCTCTATAAACATTCATGGACTTGTAAATACAATTCCTACACCTTGATGTTGCTGCTTTCCTGCACAGATTGAAAACATCTTGGATTTAAATCTTGATTTCTTCTGGATCTTAGGTCCTGTGAAATCCTCTCAGATCCTTGTTCTCCTGTGACCTGGCTGATGGAATAAGCTGTGTTATTTTGGGGTGTCAGATGGAGGCTATTCAGGAGCTGTTTTGTTGCTTTCCTGGTGTGTTTTCCTCATTCCCCAAACTCCCATCTTCCCTGAATTTACTGCTCTGCTCCTTCCTTACTGCTGCATTATTGTCTGCAATACTTCCTATTGATTTTCTGTGTTGGGGATGATTTCCTTTGCTGAACACGGTTGAGAGGAATTGGAAGTAATTTGCTCAGAGAAGGTTTTGTGCTTCCTAAGATCTAGAAGATTGTTTAAAATCTCTTCTGTAGCCTGATTTGAGGAGGTTTGATATTCTTGTTTGGGGAGTTGTCATTTTATTAAGGTCACTTGGTGCATTCCTGTCTCTTTGGTTGGCTTCGTTTTCAGCACAGAGGAGAAGCTGTTTCCTTTCTGTTTAAAGAAATCTTACGTTATGAATTAAATTTCATATTCCATTTTGGGGTCCTCCAAACTGTTTACTGAGAGCAAAACAGCAAAAAATTCAATTCAGTCACTGTCAGATCAGTCTTGTGCAGGCTTGAGGGAAAAGGAGCACTTTGAGGTGCAGAGAGATTTATTTCCAATATTACCCTGCAAGTTGTGAGTTGTTGAGAGAAGTGAATAATCCACGTGCCATAATTTGTCAGAATTGGAACAGATTCTTGCAAAATGTTTCACTTTCAGGACTGAGCAAAGAGTTTAGAAATCACCTGTTCCTATCTGATGTTCAGGCTGGATTTTCCTGCGGATTTGCCTGTGTGGGGCTGTCAGGGCTGTCGGGAAGGTTTGATCCATGGTGTGGGGAGTGCCCTGGCCCTGATCCAGAGGAGCAATTAATGGGATGGGCTGATGGAGGGACCCTTCCCAGGCTGGAAGTGGAGCCTGAGTGCTTTGCTGGCTCCTGGCCAGGCTGCCCAGCACCCTGCAGGAGAAAGGCAATATTTTCATCATGACCACGAGTCCAGCCTTTTCCAGAAAGTGCTGGGAGCTCATTTCCATATCTTCACTGGGAAATAGCCCAACCTCAAGGTTCAGAGTGTGTTTTGTTGGAATGTCAAGTGTGTTTTACTGAATATCTCAGGCACTTCTGGACCAGGAGGATAAGGAAATAAAGTTGTCATTTGTATTCTGCTGTTTGTCAACCTGCAAACGGGGGGATCTGGGGATAACAGTTCATTATTTACTGAACAAAATCTGTCACGCTGGGGATTAAAAGTGTCATTTCTCAAGGAGTGGAGGGGTTGGATGTGCTGCTGGAGCCAGACACCTCTGTCAGTGCTGCTCTGTCTCCATATGGGAATGGGTAACAGCATTTTCTCCTGTGCTTTCAGCCTTACCAGGATCACCACGCACTGAAAATGGGGAATTAAATATATTTTTAAACACAGGGCCATCTGATCGCTCCAAGAATTGGAATGTTCTGTGTTCATGCATTATCCTCATCAAAAACCTGCCTTTGAAACTCCGTTCCTGAGCTGCTGAACAGATTCCCAAGCAATCACAATCCTAACTAAAACCTAAACAGCCAAGAGAAACTGTAAGAGAAACTCCCGAGCGGATTTACAGCTCCAGTTAAATCACAGACTCATGGAATCATCAAGATCATCTTGTCCAACCCTCAACCTGTCATCAGTGGGAGAACAATGTGAGGAAAGTAGAAAAGTTTTGTGCCTTTGGTGGTGTTAGGTTTTCTCCCTTCTCTCAAATCTAATGTGGTTCTCCAAACTCCTGCGTTCTCCCCCCCAAAAAGGGAGGAGTTTTTGAGCCCAGAGGTTGCTCAGCTCCCATGACATCCGTGTTTTTAAGACACTTCTGAAATCCTCAGTTTAAAACACAGACCTGGGTTGAGACAATTGCATTCAAGAGGAACATTTTGCCGAGAAGTTGCTCCAGAGTGTAGGGAGCACTTAGAGAAGGCACCAGACATGTTTTTGCAAATAAAATCCAAGAGGGCTCAGTGACCCAACAGGTGAAGGGCACAGAGTCAAGGAGATTTTTTACTGATTATTTGTTAGAGAGAGCAAGTGGGTTTTTTTGTTTTGTTTCTTTTAAGAGGGAAAAAATGAATAATAGACCCTTTCTGCAAATAAAACTTAAATATAATATCTTAAAGGTGGTAGGACAGTGACAAAGAAAACATCTTCCCTCCGGTTTTATCTTTACAAATGAAAATGTCTAAAATCCGTGATGGCTCTTCAGTCAGAGGCGGATGAGGGGGTATTATGTGGATGCATCTTGTTGTCATGATAATTCAACAGGGACCATTTTCTTATCCATCTGAAAGCTGGGTGGTGATAGATGTCAAATATTTGTCCTGGCTGGTAAAGTAAATATTTGCCGTCTACCTGTCCCCATCAGTGAGCAAATCGCTTGCAAACAACACCGTATTGCCAGGAGGAGGAGGAGGAGGAATGAAATGACATAAAAATTAAAGATGAAGCCACTGAATGAAAAGGAGACACAAAATAAACCTAAAAGTTAAATAAAACCGAGGTGGATGGATTCCCTCGTGATGGAGAGAGCCAAATTATAGAGTTCATTATGCAAAGGTGGTGAGATGACAAATGTCAGTGGGAATCTGTAAAGCTGCTTGCAGACGAGGCATGGAAGACAGACTTGTTGTGGGAGGTGGAGGAACATGGCTTTATTTAAAGAATTCCTCTGTCTAGGGAGAGAAAAATTCAGAGTAAGAGGGGGCCACGGCCAGGGACAAAACCACTGCGCTGGAGGAGCTGGAGGGTGTAGGCAGGAATTCTCTCTGGGGATCAAGGCGTGGGGATGGAGTCATTTTTCCTTTTATTTAATGGAATGAGGCTGTGTCAGGAGGTTTAGGTTGGATTTTAGGAAAAGGCGCTTCCCCCAGAAGGTGCTGGGGCACTGAACAGGCTCCCAGGGAATGGGAACATTCCCAAGGCTGCTCCAGGAGTGTTTGGACAACGCTCCCAGGCACAGGGTGGGATTTTGGGGTGTCCTGAGCAAGGCCAGGAGTTGGACTGGATGATCCTTGGGGGTCCCTTCCCACCCAGGATATTCAGTGATTAAACATCCAGAGGAGCAGGGTGAATATCAAATAGCAAAAAAGGACAGAAAAGGAGGTAAAGAAAAACAAAATTCCCAAGTCCTAAACAGGCAGAGGAAGCAAAACTCCTCATTGGCTGCTGCTTCTCAGGTGTCCAGTCCTGGAATGATCTTGCTTTGAAGAGCGAGAGAAGCATCAAAGAGACAAACACCGCTGCTGCCAAGGTTGGAGGTGTGTTTATTTGGCACAAATAACCGAAAGTGTAGAAATGGAGCCCCAGGAAAGCTGATAAGCCGAGATATTTTTGGGAGGAGGCGGTGGGAGGGAAGTGCCGATGACTGTTGTGGGGTTTACGGCTCAAATCTGTTTAATGGCTCTTTAGACACTTAAAAACAAGGCGCTTACAGAAGGCATCGTGAGTTTGTTGAATTGCACAAGATTTTGTGGTTTAAAAAAAAAAAAAAAAATCAACATTATGGGAAAGAGAAATGGTTTCTTTGAAACCAGTCTGGAGTTGTGAGAGTGAAGACGAGAAGAGGCAACCCAGAAACTCTTCCCTTCTGATGATGAAAACACACAGGCAGAGCTGGAGGCTTTAGGAGGAAGTCAGAAATGAATTGAAGCTCCAAGGCACGATGTCAGAAGACTTTTTTGGGAAGGAGGAGTCTGAAGTCACTGAGGAGCCAGGAAAGATCAGCAGCCTCCAGCTGAGGATTGGAGAACGAGCAGAAATGTCTTATTTACATGTACAAAAGAGCCTGCAAATTATTTATGTAGTGGAAAAATTGCCTCTTGTGAGGTTTATTTCTTTATTTAATCACTCAGAGCACTTGAAGTGGATAAAGAACTTTGCAGCAGGGTTATTTTGTTGGCTGTTGGGATTTTGGTTTTTGTTTTTGTTGGGGTTTTTTTTGGTTTTTTGTTTCGTTTTGTTTTGGTTTTAATTGATCAGAAAGCTGACCAGGAGATGTAAACTGACAATCAATGGGAAAAGATCAAAATGGAAAGAAGAGAGGTCAGTTCTGGTTTTGTGATGACCCTCGTGGTGCTGATCAGGGCTTCAGAAAGGGCTGTGCAGGGTGACAGCAAATTTTAACGCCTGCCACAGAATCTGCTGTGTTATTTGGGACAGGAAGGGACTGGTGAAGCTGGGAGATGTTTGAGTCTGTATTGAGGGGAAAATAAAACTATTCATGGAGATTCCTTGGTTCTACATGAGGCAAAGGCAGGAAAGTGGGTGTTGTTTTTAGGAGGCCCAGTGGCAGCTGCTCGGAATGTGCAAAGTGTGATCCACACTGGGAGCTGCTGGGGTGTGTAAAGGATGGATATCCAAGGGAATTTCATATTATTTTATATTATTTTATGGAAAGGAATACTCTCAGCCTCACTGGTGCCTGCCAGGAATTGTCCTGGCTCACCTTGAAGGATGTTGCAGGACAAGAAGGGATCAGGAGTGGGGCACATTCACACCCTGCCCTTGGAACAGAGGCTGGAAAAATCTTTTTATGGTTTGTTTCCCTCAGGAAGAGAAGAGATAAGGAGGAATGATAAAATAATGGATGGGGTGGGAAGGGGAGGTGGCAGTTCCTGGTTCTGCTCCAAGAACACAGAATTATGGAATAATTGGGGTTGGAAGGGACATCAAAGCCCATCCAGTGCCACCCCTACCATGGCGGGGACACCTTCCCCTGTCCCAGGCTGCTCCAAGCCCTGTCCAGCCTGGCCTTGGACACTGCCAGGGTTGGGACAAGGGCCACCAGCTGGGCTGTGAGGCAGGGAATGGGAAGGGGGAAGGTTTTTTGGGACTGCAGCTGAATGGAGGAGCTGCTGCTTGAATCGAGTTCCCTTTGCCAAGGTCCGTGGTCATGGAAAAGAACTTGGAGTCCAATCAGCACCACCACCGTGGTCACCACTAAAAGATGCCCTTAAATGCCACATCCATGTGCTTTTTGAACACTTCCAGGGATGGAGACTCCACCGTTTCCTCGTCATTGACTCTCTTTTTATGGGTTTAAAATTTACAACTAGAAATGGACTGAAGGGGAGATGTTCAGTCATGAATTACGTTCCAGCAATCTGTGGTTCACACAAGTCGTTACGGGCAGATTTACAGATGAAGTGAATGAAACTCCTTGTCTGCTCTACCTGACAAATGTCAAATTTAAGGAGATAAATCAAATCCGTGGGGTTTGGATGCTTCTCTGCTTCCCTGTGTGTTTTGTTTCCTCTTGCAGAGAATTTTATTGCAGGCTGTCACCCTCCTCTCCCTCTCTGGAGTACCAGAGATGAGGTCAAGTCTGAGGAAATCAATACTGAGCTGAAAAGTTGGACAAATCCAAAGAAAACATTATGAAATCCAGTGATTATTATAGCACTAATTTATTTATATGTATATATTTATATCTAAAATATATAATAAAGTATATTTGTCACTAATATATGGGGTCCCTTCCAATTTAGAATATTCTGGTATTATCCAAAGAAAATATTATGAAATCCAGTGATTATTATAGCACTAATTTATTTATATGTATATATTTATATCTAAAATATATAATAAAGTATATTTGTCACTAATATATGGGGTCCCTTCCAATTTAGAATATTCTGGTATTATCCAAAGAAAATATTATGAAATCCAGTGATTATTATAGCACTAATTTATATATTTATATAGATATGAAATATATAATAAAGCATATTTATCACTAATATATGTGGTCCCTTCCAACTCAGAACATTCTGGGATTATTGTATTATCCAAAGAAAATGTTATGAATTACAGTGATTATTATCTCACTATTTTATGGATATATAATAGAATATAAATTATACATATCACTAATGTCCCTTCCAGCTCAGAATATTCTGGGATTATTGTGTTATCTGAAGAAAATATTATGAATTACAGTGATTATCTCCTCACTATTTTATATATATAAAATATTACGAAATCCAGTGATTATCTCACTATTTTATATATCTATAATTGTGTATAAATTATGTATATCACTAATGTGTATGGTCCCAGCTCAGAATATTCTGGGATTGTTGTATTATCTGAAGAAAATATTATGAAATCCAGTGGTGCAATGGTGGCAAGTCGTGCCAGGGGAGGTTTAGGTTGCGTATCGGGGAAAATTCCTTCGTGGAAAGGATTTCAAAGTCCTGGCACAGCTGCCCAGGGCAGTGCTGGAGTCCCCATCCCTGGGAGTGTCCGAAAGCACCTTGAGGGTGCGGTTTGATGGTGAACACGGTGATGGTTGATGGTTGGACTGGATGATCTGAGAGGGCTTTTCCAGCTGAAACGATTCCATGATTCTGTGATCAAGGATTTAGGAAAAACCACGGAGTTGCAAAGGAGCAACTCACAGATAACAGGACTGAGGGGTGGAGGGAGGCCTTTGGTTTCTGATATCAAGAGAGTTGGAAAGGGGAGCGGAATCTTGAGTTTTCCAGGACCTGATCCTGTGAGAAGTACTGAGCTTTCAGACTGGCCAGGGAGACTGGAACATTCCCTGTTTTTTCTGTCTATCCCAGTGGAGACCGTGTGTAAGCAGGGAGTGATTTAGGGGTGTTTATCGTGCTTGTGTATCCTCCCTAAAACCTTCCAAACAGAAGATTTTCCAAACCTCTCAGACACAACAACATTCCTTGGAGGGTTTGGGTGATTCCTTCCGACTTTCTGTGATTCCTGGAAAGTCACTGGGATTATATCCCTGCCACCCTCGCTGATGGATGAACCACCAGAGAGCCAATCCAGCGGCTCAGGAGTTGTCAGAGCTGTGGAATTTTGCCTGTGTGATTCAGTTCCAAAGGCTGCCCTGCAGGTTGGGATTGGGAAGAACGTGACAATTAAATGTGGAATTAACAGGAGGGGGAAGGGACGTGTTGCATTTAACTCCACACTCGTGATTTAAGTGCCAGAATTAAAATCATCAGCTCCCTGTGTGGTCTCCTTATTTGTAAGAATTCAAGTGACATTAAAATTGGATTAAAATGAGCTTTTGCTTGAAGGACCAATATTAAAATCAAGGGAAGCTGAAGGAGGAGGGAAGGGGGTGGTTTCCCTGAACTCCCCGTTGGCAGAGGGGAATTGTGTGTGTTTATATGGATATGCACCCATCCTCCTCCTCTTAAAAGCTTTATCCTGGCTGCAGCCACGTACCAGCATCTTCCTTGCCTTGATTTATCAATTATTTACACTTGGGCTGTAATGCATTTAAACTTTTGGGAAGCAAAGGTGGGTATTAGTGCTCCATTTCTGCCTGATAGGATCGGGGGAGCAGCAGCAGCCTAATGGAAGGGAATCAGGGAGCACTTGGGAGCTGCTGGCTCATCCTTGACAGTGATTTGTGTGTCTGCAGGATTTCGAGTGCACAGAGGCTTTAGCATGTGCCTGTTGCCTTTTCTTTGTCTGCCTGCAACCTGTGGGCCTGGGTTTTTTTGCCCTTCCCTGGATCCATCTCCTCTCAGTGCCATTTTTTTTTTTTAATCTCGGCGATATTAATAAATGCACTCCGGATCTCTGGGATTCCTGGACCTGGAGCTTTGTTCCACCCTCTGTGGTGTCTCCTAAGCCTCCTCCTTTTATCCCTTGTAAATAAAAGTGACAAATCTCCCTGCCCTGTTGTCCAGCTGAGCAATGGAACTTCTTCCATCCTTCTCTTCTCACTCAACTTCCATGAACTGTGGCTGTGGGCTTTTTTAGCTTTTTTTTTTTTTTTAATTTTATTTTGTTTGAAATAATTCTGTTTGCTGGAAGAGGGGGAGGGAGAACACCTAACGAACAGCCTTTTTCTGCATGGGAAGGGATTGGTGTCACACAGCAGTAAATAGGTAACTCTCCTCGCTGCCAGCGTTATTAGATTGCAGGAGACAGTAAATTCGCAGACTCCCTCGTGAGTCACAAATGTCTTTAAAAACCTCGCAAGTAATTATCTGAAATGGAGACAAGTTAATGTAGGTTTGTCTCCTCATGTCTTCTGATTCTTGTTGATGGTTAGGAGCCGTGGAGTAATTAGCTTTTTTTACTAAAGTTGTATTTACGTATGTTAAATGCAAACTGATACGGTGACAGCCCTCTTGATTTTTTTTTTTTTTTTGGTGTGTGTTACAAGGGATGCAAGAAGGGGGTTTTAAAATAATTTTGGTAGTTTGAAGTGATGGGCAGTGTCTGTGCAGCATCCTGAGTAAATAAATGCACTTTTAACCTCTGAAATTTCGGAGCAGGAGGGAAGTGCTGCAGGGGGAGCGGCTGAATCTCAAAGGACAGAATTTGCTGTGGCTGTGGCAGCTTTTCTTCTGGGAAAGCAGCACTGAAATGGTTGGAAATCTGGCAGAGTGCAGGAATGGATGCTCGGCCATCTGCTTTATCCTGGCTCCACCCTGTGGCATTACCCTGCCAATGGCACACACGTTCCAAGGAATTCTGAATGAACCTGGAGCCGGGCTTTGGTGCCAGTGCAGGGTTTCGTGTTGGCTTTTGTAAGGGGTGAGGTGTTAAACACATGCCCGGGGTTTTTCTGCTCCTGGCCCAGGCAGGGTCCGTTTCGTTTGGAATTATCCATCCTTGTTCCTGGCTTTGTTGTTCAATGCCGTGTACCAAGAAAATGAATATTCGGGGGTATTGGAACCTGAACTCAAATTGCCAGCCCTCTGGCCCAGATTAGTTGCTGACAGGACTTATTTTAACACTTTTCCTTCCATTTTCAAATCAAACCCACCCCACCTCTGTTGTGCAATTGCAGTGCAAGCGAAGAACGCCATCATTAAAAATTGAATGTGTGGCAGTAGCCTCAGGATGCGGTGGAATTTCAGCAGGAAGGACCAGGATCTGGGATTCCTGTTGAGGAAAATCTGGGTGAATTCAAATCTCAAACAATGACAGAGATGTTCTGCACTAAGTGGAGATGTCAGGGAGCTCTTCAGGAGAGGCTCTTCCTAAGCAGCAGCACCAATACATTGTTTAAATCCTATAAAAACACAAAGTGGAGGGGTTTTTTGTGTGAAGCTTTTAGCTTTAAAATGGATTCCTGTTGCTGCTGCATTTACACTTCCTTTGGCAACCTGAAGAACTGTTTGTGCTGAAGGAAACAACGACATGCGTGATTGGGATGGGCACTGGAAGCCTCAGAGTGATTCCAGCAGCACTTACACTCTTCTGAGGAGACAAAAGTGATGCTTGCAGGGCTGGCTGGGGAAATTTCATCTGAAATAATTTCAACCCTTGCCAAATCCAGTGTGTTCTGACAGGGCACAGAGTGTGCTCAGGGCTGGGGGATGCTTTGGAATTTTGGTGGAGGATTCAGGGAGGCTCAGGTGGGGCAGCCACATCTTCTCTGGGAAACCTGTGGAGGCTTCCCCACCCTCCCAGGCAGCAATTCCTTCCCAAGATCCCATCCATCCCTGCCTTCTGGCAGTGGGAAGCCATTCCCTGTGTCCTGTCCCTCCATGCCTTGGCCCCAGTCCCTCTCCAGCTCTCCTGGAGCCCCTTCAGGCCGTGCCAGGGGAGCCTTCTCCTCCCCAGGTGAACATTCCCAGCTCTCCCAGCTTGTCTTTTCCTTCTCAATTCCAGTTTCATTCTCATAATCAATTGGCTTTTTGGCCTGCCATTAATAGAGGAGGAAAGATAATCTTTACCTGGGAATTGAAAGCCTCTCACTTCTCCCTGCCCATTCCTCGTCCCTATGCAGGAATTAATTCCATTGTTCCTACTCCATCCCTTTAAAGGAGTCAGAAGTGTCTTGAAGGTCACATTCCTCCTTGAAACTAATGATGGTGTTTTTCCTAATCCCATTACAAGGCCCCTGGTATCATTAGATGGAGCTGGTACTGTTTAGCTTCATTTGATAAGCTGATGAAAGGGGGAGGAAAAGGCTCCCTGATGCAGAAAGGCACTCAGGGATCTGCTGGAATGGAACATGTTCACAAACATTCTGATCTGCTTAACAGTGGCATTTTGGTGGCTCGGTGCTGCACCTTTATAGAGCAGAATAAAAGGCAGAAGGGAGCAATCCTTAAAAAAGCTGGAATGCCTCACGCGCAGCAGCTGTAAACAGTTGGAAATTTTTATTGGTTTTTTTCCCCCCAAGCCTGAAAATGGGAATCTTGTCTATGCTGTGAGCTCCCCCCTCTGGCATCACAGTATTTGGAATAACATCAAAGACCCCAGAGCCTTACAGAAACAGGTATTTCTGGAACAAGCTCAGGGGCACTTTCCTTGTTAAAATGTGATTTTAAGCCTCCAAAACCAGAGTGGCTGCCAGCGCTGCTACAGCTTCCACCCGTTTGGGAAGGGGATGAATATAAAACCATGGGTATTGTGAGTTTGACAAAGAGGTTCTGCAGTTCTGCTGTCATTTCAAAGACGTCAGTGGCCTTAAAGCTGGGCTTGAAATGGTGGCTGCTGGGTTGGTGTCAAAGGGGAAAGTGCCCTTTCATCAACCTCTTGGTGGCACTGGGCTCGTTCGTACAGAAACCTCCATTTCTGCCCTGGAATTTCGCTGTTCTTTTGTAGGAACTCTTCATGCCACTAATTTTCTGGGCCGTGCCTCTCTTTTAGGTGCTTTGCCTCCGGGCCACGGTTGTAAGTTCAACTGGAGTTGGATCTTGGAGGTTTTGGTCAATTAGAAAATGCCAGTGTGGGTTTGAAAGGGTCAGGGAAGGTGACCCTTGGCGTTGGGCTGGTGCTTGTTAAAGGGGGCTGGTGGGTGCCAGGGGCTTGCATCTGAAAAGGGGGAGATCTGAAAGTCAACTCTGACTTGCAGGAGATGAAATAGGAATTGACAAAATGTAGGATTTTTTTAAATGCAGCATCACAGCCCTTCCTGTGACATCTGTTTAAAAGCCTTTTACAGATAATGAGGCAACAACACTGAGCTTAACAGTAGCAGATTTCCCACTTTATTCCATTTTTTCTCCTTCACATGCCTGACACTGGTTGGTAAATCACTTTTTTGGGTGATGTCTCTTGATACAGCAGCAGATTATGAAGAGATGGGTGAAAGTTTCCTTGGGTGGTAGTTTCCTTGGAAGTTTCTAAGTTTCCCTGCTCATCCTCCTTTTCTAAAGTCACTCTGATGATGTTTTTAATTGATCTGGAAGAAGATGAAGCAACTGGTGGCTCTGTAGTTCTCTTACTCTCTTTAATTAACTTTCTGCATCCTTACATTATTTCTTTCTCACTGTTTGCCATTCCAAGAGGTCTCTGCTCCTCAAATCCCTTGCTCAGCCTCTGAGCCGATCCCAGATGCAGCTGCTCTTCCCCCAGATTAACATTTGAACCCAGAGTTGTATGAAATGCTTATTTTAAATATTTTGGCATCAAGCATCCTACGATGGATCCCACAGGGTTGTGTGTGGCTGCCGGACAGCCCTGCAGGGAAGGGCAGGCTGCACATACTGATCACAAAATCCAAATATCCCTGCGAGTGACCTGGAACCAGAGACTGGAATCCTCCTGACTGATGAGAATAAACCTTATCTCAGGTTTAGAATGTGGCATAAAACTGGCACAGACAGTCTGAGCACCATGTTCACTTTTTACAGTGGTTCTAGAAGCTCTGTAGGTGATCAATGTGCAAATCCAATTAATTCTCAGCACCAGGGAGGGAGCCCAGGCCTTGACCTGGTCACTGGGAGCCTCGTGGGTGGCTCAGGGCTGGATTTCAGGAGCAGCCAGCAGCACTCTGGCCACTCTCAGGAGTGTTTGGCACCAAAGCCCTGTGCAGACACTAAATTCACTCCTGCTGAAGAAGTTTGTGTACTTTGGACTGGTGCTAATTGATGGCCTGTGCCCTCGAGGGGCGTAAATCTCGGCGAGTCAGATTTATGAGGCCCCTTCTGTTTGTTTGGCAGCACGAGGCTTGTTCCAGGGATAAATGGAGCGAGCAGGGAGAGCTGACACGCTGAAAAATGTCAGATCCTATTTCTCCCCTGGAAATCCTGCACTTTCAGAGCCATAAAACTGTAATTCCTGGCGTTTGGGATGAGGAGCTCGGAGTCGGGGAGCGGAGGGCTGGGAGATGTGCAGGTGTTTCCTGAGGCAAGGATCCCCAGGTATTTTTGTTCTCGTGTGCTGGAGGGATATCACATGGTTTTGTCAAGTGCCTGATTAAGTTTGACATTTGAAAATAGAACTTCACGCCGAAATAAGTACTGTACTTGTGAGTATTTAATTAAGATGTTTAGTTCCTGTCAAGGTTGGTAGTTTCTCTTTCCTGTTAAGGGCAATACATCTTCAACTGCTGAAATTTCAGAAACCTGTACTTAACCTTTCCTTGTCATTCCATTTACATAGAAATCTGATTAACAACTTTTAAAGTTCAGAAGCTGCGACTAAATGCAATTAAGGCCCTTGTGGAGTCTGTTATTAAGAGCTGGCATTTAATGAAGACTGAGGGCACACTACTGTTACCATCCACACTGGAGCAGGATGTCTTAAGCAATTAGCTGAAGGCATGGAATACACAAAGTGTGCTGTATTACCCAGCAGTGAACATGGTTGGTATTTCAGCAACATGCTGTCCCTTTTTTTTTTTTTTTTTTTTTTTTTTTTTTAATTTTTTCCCTCTTTNTTTTTTTTTTTTAAATTTTTGCCCCTCTCTTTGCTGGATTTTATGTGGCAGTTTGGGCTGCAGAAGCTCAGCCCTGGATTTGCTGCGTGTTACGATTCTTCCTCTGAAAGTTGGGTGTGTGTGGCTGGCACTAAACATCAGTGGATGGATCCTCTTTCTTTGTGATTTAAAAATGTTTAGCTCCGCTTCAGTTATAAATATAAATTTCTAACTCTGTTCTTCCCCACCTCCAAACTGTGCAGAGCCACTGAAGCTTAGCTAAATTATAATTGCAGAGCAGAAATCTGCTCTCAATTACCTGTTCAGCTCTTCCACTCCTCCTTGACCTTTTGATGTGCTGCATGAACAGAAGTCCAGTCAGACTGAGACGGGGATTTCATCCTTCAGGGAAATGCTTTCTTTTGTGCCACCCATAGAGCAGGTGGTAATTACACCTTTCTGATCAAGGTCATTGTTTTGGTCCATTTTAGGCTGCATTTGGCTCCTTCCTGGACTGTATTTATTTCACCAACTTATCACTCATATCGGGAGGGCCACGTCTAAACAGATGCATGGAACAGAATTGCAGAATCGTGGAATGGTTTGGGTTAGAAAGGGCTTTAAAAGTCATCCCATTCCACCCCTGCCATGGCAGGGACACCTTCCCCCATCCCAGGCTGCTCCAAGCTGTGTCCAGCCCGGCCTTGGGCACTGCCAGGGATCCAGGGGCAGCCACAGCTTCTCTGGGAATTCTATTCCAGCCCCTCTCCACCCTCACAGCCAGGAATCTTTTCCTAATATCCCATCTAAATCTCCCCTCCTCGTGTGTGAATGTAGGTGCAGACATAATATATAAAATCACACATATCCACAGACACAAAGAGGTTTTTTATTTAGTCATCAAACAGTCGCAGCAATTACAAGTTACCACCCTGAAGCTGGCTGGGTTTACTTGTCAAAAATTACAAAAGAATTTATTTTCCTTTATTTGTTTTGTCTTTTGTTTGGGTGCCAAGAGCCTGATACCAAAATGAGGAAGTGGCCTCGTTACTGGGATCATTTCTGCCACTGTAATCTGTGTTTGCAGAACAGCTGAGGTGCCTGGAGAAAAATAAATGCTGTCCGTTTGTTTTATGACCCAGTTAGTCAAATTGACTATTGGTAGCTTAAATAAATTTGTCATCGGTGTTTGTTTCTCTTGTATTAAAATAAATAAATAAATAAACCAGCAGAGCTACTGGGGAAGATGGAAAAAAAAAAAAAATGACAGCTCAAATCTTGTTCCCCTTTATAGAGACCGGGTTGGATGGGGCTTGGAGCAGCCTGGGGCAGTGGGAGATGTCCCTGTCCAAGGCTGGGGGTGGAATGGGATGAGCTTTAAGATCCCCTCCAAAACTATTCCATGATTTAACGCAGCACATTTGGCCTAGAACTGCAGCACCAAGATTAAAACCCTTGTAATTTTTCAGCAATATCAGCACATGGGCCAGGCTGAAAATCCTGGCAGCACCTTGCCTCCAAAAACAGCCTCCAGTTCTCCTTCCTCACTGCACTGAGAGATTCCTGATGTTCCCCCAGTGCCACTGGCCTCCGTTTGTTCCCTGAGTCTGGACAGTCCCAGTTTCCCACTTGTTCTGCTCTCAGTGTCCTCGTGGAGGATTTTAATGTCTCATATTTCAGTGTTTGAAGTTGTGGCCTGGCCCTGGACTTATTAAAAGCCACAGCAAGACAGAATCCGGAAAATCCACTTTAAAGGCAAGAAAACCCAAGATATTAAAATTAAATAGAATAGATATTTAAAATACCCACTTAAAAGGAAAGAAAACCACATTTAAATGTGTCCATTTAAATCTTTACGCTGGGCACTTGTTACTGAGCCAGGGTCCCTTTCTTGGGAGCTGTGGGAGCTGCTGGGGCAGTTTGGGTGAAAGTGGTGCTTTTCAGGCAGTTTTGAGGTTTGTTCCCTCCTTTCCTGCCTCTCTGCAGGGAGATGAACATTCCCGGGTCTGCAGGAATTCCCAGTGAGCATTGCTAACACTCAGCATTACCTGCAGAGTTCTGGGGGGATTTTTCACTCTTTTCCAAAAATAAAAAACAAAAGGAACTCTTCTTGTACAGCAATGGAATCGTGAGGTGCCTTGAAAGAAATAATTCTGGAAGGGATTTTATTATTATGTTTCAGTTAAATGCACTGGAGGAGCAACAAGAAGATTAGATAGAGCAGGCTGAGCAGCATCACAGGCTGTTCACAGCCCTGAAAATTCAAGTTTTGTTCTTTCAGCCTTCCCTTATTGCTCCCCCTTTGGTGTGTTTGCCCCGTGTGTGCCTGGCCCATGTTCTCCCCGTGCTAAAACTGACACAGGAAGCTCAGAGCTCTTAGAATTCAATGAACTGTTCTTTTTTTACTGGAATTCCACAGTTCCTGCAGCATTTTAATTATTGAGGCTTTTGATACAGCAAATTACTGGGTAATTAGCTCTAGACTGCTGTCTCACAGAGCTTTTCCTGCCTGGTTCTGGCACTTTGTGAGCAGTTATCCTGTCTCCAGAGCCTGGAATCACGGAATAGTTGGGGTTGAAAAGGATCTAAAAGATGATCTGGTTCCAGCCCCGGTTCCATCCTCGGGAATAATGCTTCTTTCCTGTGTTTACAGTCAGTGCACGTCTTAGCAGTGGATCCAACTCGAATTCCCAGCTTTTTTCCTTCAGGATTCATTGGCAGTTGTTTTCCTTGCCCCTGGAATCACCTGTGGCTGGATACCAGCCTCTCTCAGGAGCGTTGTGCCTTTCCTCAGTGTTTGCTGTTCCCACGGAACCCTGGGGTGGAGGATAATTTCAATTTGCTGTTTGAATCTGGTTTTCACCAGCTCTCCTCATTGAAACCCCATTAGGAAACCTCTCTTCTGCTTTGCAGGCCCCAGCTGCTGATTCCTCCTGCTTGGTCCAACTCAAATGTGATTCCAAAGCTTTCTCCGAGGCTGGGACAATCATGGGAGCCCCCAGTGTTTCTCCCCCTGCCCAGGCTACCAAAGCATTAAACTGAAAAGAAATCTTGCTGTCAGTGGCTGCTGCTGACCCCAAAATGCCAGAGCCATCCTCAGATACACCCTGAGGGTCTTTTCTGTGGGGTTTTGCCTCTTACCCTTCCCTCAGAGCCTTCAGTTGGATTTTTCATTCCCAGTGGGTGCCAAACTCAGGCCTGGGTGAGAAGTTCCCTCTGGCACAAAACCATTCCCCAAACACAAACCTGAGCAGCAGCTGGTTTTATTTATTAATTTAATTTTATTTCTATATTTTGTTTCCTGGGTCAGCTGGAAATGGCCCCTAAAGGTGCTGAGTTCCAGGGGTGATGGTTCCAACATGCAGGAGCCTCAGAGCTGGCACTGGGTGGCTTTAAGCTGAAGGAGGGCAGGGAGAGATGGGATTTTGGGAAGGAATTCCTGCCTCGGAGGCTGGGGAGGCCCTGGCATGGAATTGCCAGAGCAGCTGTGGCTGCCCCTGGATCCCTGGCAGTGTCCAAGGCCAGGCTGGACAGGGCTTGGAGCAACCTGGGATAGGGAAGGTGTCCCTGCCATGGCAGGGAGTGGGATTGGATGGGCTTTAAAGTCCCTTCCAACCCAGAATCATCCTGTGAAT
Source organism: Dasyornis broadbenti (assembly GCA_013397935.1). NCBI lineage: Eukaryota > Metazoa > Chordata > Aves > Passeriformes > Dasyornithidae > Dasyornis > Dasyornis broadbenti. The sequence goes on along the minus strand of VZRN01006632.1, from coordinate 317,285 downwards.
GCTGCAGCAGCTTTATTAAAATCCCTAGGTGACACAGAGCTCCTGTGATCTTCTCACCTGACCCCTGTGTAAAACAAGCCATGGGATTTTCTGGAATTAATTCCCGTTTGACAGAGGGCTGGGCTTTAGGAAGGCATCCAGTCCTGATTGGGGGGAAGGAGGAATCAGTGACAGACACCAAATTGTAACCTTTGATATCCGTGGTTAATGATGCTCTGGAATTTTGTGCTTCATCCCAGCCTGTCCAGCTTCAACATTCCAGCCTTTGGATTTTTTACAGAAATTCCTCAGGGAAGGTGTTCCCTCAGCTCTGTGCCCCCCGTGCCGTGCCGGCACTGCCGTAACCCCTGAGCCTGCTCTTCTCTCAGCTCACCAGGCTGAGCTCCTGCTGGCCTGCTGTGCTGCCGGAATTCCAGGTTTAATTCCAGCCTTTTCATAATGTCCAGGCTGCTTCTGTGCACCTTCCACCCCTTTCCCCCTGATTTCTTGGTTCATCACGCCAGGGTTTGATTTGGCATTCCAGATGTGAGGCCAGTACGGAGCAATGTTCTGAACTTTTACTTCTGACAGAGCTCTGCTTCTTACAGCCATTGCCAATGGACTAATTAATACCCATTAGCTTTAATATCCCCAAATTTTCTAGAGTCAACTTTACACAATAATCCCATAGATCATTGCTTCCTTTCTTTTCTGTAGAAGTAGGAATTTTCCTCTGCTGACATTGAAATCCTTACAGTACATTGATTATAGTATTGAAAATAGTAATAAAAAGCATTAACAGGAGACATGATTTTCTGTGTTCACTTTATTACTTGCCATTTTTCTCCCAAAACGTTATAATTTATAAACCTTCTGCAGTAATTTTCCACAGGAATGTGAGCCTGGGAAAGTTCAAGTCTGTTCTATCCAGAAAGGGTTTGCTGCAGCCACGTTTAAAGAATCATGGAATGGTTTGGGTTGGAAAGGACCTTAAAGATCATCTTGGTTCAAACCCTGCCGTGGCAGGGACACCTTTCACTGTCCCAGGGTGCTCCAAGCCCCATCCAGCCTGACCTTGGACTTCCAGGGATCCAGGGGCAGCCACAGCTGCTCTGGGAAAAACCACTTATATGTGCTTTCATTCATTGAGCTTCTATAATTGCTGTTGTTTTAAAAATGAATTTAGACTGAAAATGAGAAGGTTTTCCATCCAACAAAAGAAAAGGAGTCTGGAATGGTCTTGTATTTCTCTTGGAATACGGAGGACATAAAGCAGATTTAAGATTTTTGGGATCTTGTAAAATCCAGTATCGGTGCTTTTCTCATTTCTAGTTGAACACTGTCACGCACCGGCCTGGATTTCTTTGTAGACTTTTGTTATTTTGGCTTTTGTCACATAAATCTTTATTTCTTTCTGTTTATTTAAGGCCAAATTTGTCACCATCAAAAGAACACTTGAACCAGGATTTTTCCATCTTCTGGAAATCCATGTTGCTGGACATGAATTCTATTATTCCCCCTTAATTCTTTTTTAATAGAATCTTCTGTCATCTGTTCTGTCATACCGTCCCTGATCAATATGAGGTGGAGAGGCCAGTAATTACCTGGGCTTCTCATTCACCCTTGAAAAATTCGTGGTGTGGTGTTGTTTTTCCTTGGATTTTCCGGACTCCCCCAGTATAGGAAGGATGATGAAAATCAGGGCCGATGGTGTGGAGTTTGAAGCTGTGGTTTGGTGAGGGAGCAGAGTGTTTCCGATCTGAGTTCAGAGCACCTGAGGGTGTGAAATACCAATTAAAGCTTTTCATTTCTAGAACAGGATTTATTCAGAGCTCAGCCCTTCTATCTAAAACCTCTCGAGGGGCGTGAGAAATGAATGAATTCCGCTGTCACCCTGGCCAGGTGTGTTTTACCCCCCATACTTTGTCCAGGTCGATCTTGGGCATGATAAGGCATCAAAACTTACCCAGCTTGTCCTGGGGCTCAGCCAAGGAAGGCCAGATGTGGGTTTAGGGTGTCACAGGAGCAGATTTGTTCTCGTGCCAGGACAGAGCAGAGTGGGTGTCACCAGCCCTGCGTGACGACCAGGCCGCACACTCTGCCCTGACTTTTCACAATCGAGAATTTAATTACGCCTCCAAATCCATAAACATTGCTTTGTTAATAAAACACTTCCCATTAATTTTCATTCCCCAAGAGCAGTTGGATAAAGGGTGCTTTGTCCTCCTGCTTTATGGACAGCTTTATTTGTGTGACTGATGCAAACACACCCCGAGGATGGCAGGATTCCACCACGGAGCACAAAGTCCAAGTCCGTGTTGCAGATGAATGGGATGCTGCAAACTTTCCAGTGCCTCATCAATCTTGCTGTACATCCTCGTGATTAATGTCTAACAAGGTTTTTGACTGATGCCTTAGCAACTCCTAATCAGGTGGTGTGGACCAAATCAGGAAATCCCTTACTTGGCTGCTTCAGGAAAGCTCCTTTCGCGTACACAGGCAGGAAGTGCCTGGTTTTTCTTTCCTTTTAAGTGGATATTTTTAATATCTGGGTTTTTCTTGCCTTTAAAGTGGATTTCCAGGTTCTGTCTTGCTGTGGCTTTTAATAAGTCCAGGGCCAGGCCACAACTTCAAACACTGAAATATGAGACATTAAAATCCTCCACGAGGACACTGAGAGCAGAACAAGTGGGAGACTGGGACTGTCCAGACTCAGGGAACAAACGGAGGCCAGTGGCACTGGGGGAACACCAGGAATCTCTCAGTGCAGTGAGGAAGGAGAACTGGAGGCTGTTTTTGGAGGCAAGGTGCTGCCAGGATTTTCAGCCTGGCCCATGTGCTGATATTGCTGAAAAATTACAAGGGTTTTAATCTTGGTGCTGCAGTTCTAGGCCAAATGTGCTGCGTTAAATCATGGAATGGTTTTGGAGGGGATCTTAAAGCTCATCCCATTCCACCCCCAGCCTTGGACAGGGACATCTCCCACTGCCCCAGGCTGCTCCAAGCTCATCCAGCCTGGCCTTGGACATTCCAGAGATCCAGAGGCAGCCACAGCTGCTCTGGCAATTCCATGCCAGGGCCTCCCCACCCTCCGAGGGAACAATTCCTTCCCAAGATCCCATCCATCCCTGCCCTCTGGCACTGGGAAGCCATTCCCTGTGTCCTGTCCCTCCATGCCTTGGCCCCAGTCCCTCTCCAGCTCTCCTGGAGCCCCTTCAGGCCCTGCCAGGGGCTCTGAGCTCTCCCTGGATCCTCTCTCTGGAGATCTCTCCTGCCCCCCTTGGCTGTGTCCTGTCACTGCTCAGCCACGTTTCCAGTTAATTGCTTCATCCTGGAGAATTTGTGGAACTGTTGAATTCAGGGCACTGGAGCAGAAACAGCTTTGATCTGCCTGGCCCAGTTTTTGCTACGCCTGAGTTTTTAAACTGAAAAATGAACTCCCAATTCCTGCTTCCCTGTTTCCCTCTTTTCGGAAGTATCCACATCCCTGACAGTGTCCAAGGGCAGGCTGGAGAGGGCTTGGAGCAGCCTGGGACAGTGGGAGGTGTCCCTGCCATGGCAGGGTGGCACTGGATGATCTTTAAGGTCCCTTCCAATCCAAACCATCCTGGAATTCAGTGAATTTTGAGGATATTACCAAAAGCAGCTTTCACTGCTTTTACAACTTCTGACTTTTCCAGGGCCTTGTATCCAACCATCCTCCCCTGCCTATCTAAATAGTTTGATAAAGTAAATCAACAATAAACCAGTAATTTTCTCTTATTTTTTCCAATTTATGGCATTTTCAGAATATCTTAGAGCAAACTCATCTCCTGCTTCTCTGTTTCACCTGCTAGCTACAAGGATAATCCATTCTGCTCCGTGCTCAAATCTCTCTTGGCTCATTGTAATCCTGGAGCCAAGCACTGGATTTCACACTTAATATTCCCTACTCCTGGATATAAAGTGACACCAGAATCGTGGAATCCATCATAAAGAGGTTTCATCCATAATGGAAGAACAAATTGCTTAATGTTTTTCTCTCTTTTTTTTGAAACTTGATTAAGTTTGAGGGTTTAATTAGATTTTTGTGGCGATTTTCAGGTTGTTTAATTTAAGTGGAGAAGATGAAATGCAAATAGATGAATACAAACGGGTTTGGTAAATTAGTGTCAAAAATTAGCACAGTGATTATTTTTACCAATAAACACGGATTTTCAAAGCTTGTGCTCAGGTAAAGTTTTAATTGAGATGAGTTTAGGAGTGGAATTTTCTGTGTGTTTGTGTTTTTATTTTTTTTTCCCTGAGCCATCCCAAATTGTTTCTAATTAGGGGCATGATTCCATTTGCCTGGATATTTATTCCTGTGTAATTTGTTTCAACTTAGGCAGCACAGGAGTGATGAATTCTTTTCATTCCATCCAGCCCTCTTTGATGGGCTTTGCCTGGCTAATTACTCACATGGAGCACATTCCTAACAGCCTAAGAGTCGGTAGAATTTCCTGAAAATAAACAGTGACTTTCGGAATGCACTGACCAAAGTTGATTTTTGAGGCTTTTCTTTTCATCTTCAGACACAAGGAAATGAAAACGGAATGGCTTGGAGTCTGGTTTTGCTTCTGCACCTTAAAACGGCAGCGAATACGAGGCTGCAGAGGTTTCATTGGGGGACCCTGGTGTCACAAAGGGGCCCCCAGCCCCTCAGTGGGTGATTTGGAATTGGAAAATCCGTCCTAAACTCCCCTGGAAGTTGTGGGAATTCATGTTTTCAATGATGAAAGAAGCATGTTTGGTTTGGGAGCTGTTAAAGGGAATTTTTGCAGCTTTCCCGGGGTATTTTCCATCATCTGTGACCCCCAGCACACGCATGGGTGTCTCCTATTCCTCCACATAAATATGTAGGAAGTATTTAAGCATATAAATGCATTTATAAACCAAGGTATTTTAACTGCACAGCTCACTATGACAAACTTCTGTGTTTTTAACAGCATTAATTGTGTTTATAATCAGTGTATGAAGCTCAGGAAAAACCCACCCACCCCCTCCCCGTGGCTGCCATGGATGGAATCACTTTTGGGAACTTTTTCCAAGTTCCTTTTTGGACCACCAGGGGCTTGGAGCACCTCGGGACAGTGGAAGGTGTCCCTGCCCATGGCAGGGGGTGGCACTGGATCATCCTTGAGGTCCCTTCCAACCCAAACCGTCCTAAAGTAATGTAAAACAAGCTTTTTGCAAAGCAGAGCCAGTCCTCGGGATCCCCTTTCCAAAAATAAAGCTGTGTTCCTGTTCGTTAGAATTTTTGTGCGTTTTATAGTTTTTCCCACACAGAGAACCTAAAAATTCCAGTCATTCCAGTGAGCTGCTGATTCCAGCTGTTTGATTCCAGCTGCTGAGCTCTCTTCCTTCCTTCCTCCAGATGCTGCTGACGGAGTACCTGGACATGAAGAACACGCGCACGGCCTCGGAGCCCTCGGCCCAGCTCAGCTACGCCAGCTCCGGCCGGGAATTCGCCGCCTTCTTCGCCAAGAAGAAACCCCAGAGACCCAAAAACCCTCTCTTTAAGTGAGTGCTGGGCTTTTGAAGCTGTGCCTGAGCTGCCTTTGGTGCCTCGAGCGCTGCTGGTAATCGCAGTTTCACAGTGTGAGAGGTGTGGAAGTTCTGGGATGGGAATTTAAGGCCCGGAGCTGGAGATCTGTTACGGATTCCGTGCTGGGTGTGAGAGCTGAGCTCTTCCCAGGGCTCATTCCAGGACTGGGAATCCCGTTACAGGAGCTGCTGCAAAGCTTGGGCTGATCCATTTTGCCTCTCTTTGTCCATGGTAAATTCAGGAGCTGTTAAAGGGAGCGATAAAGGGCACTGGACAAAGGGAATTAAGATAACTGTGTAATTACTGGATAGACTCAGCAGTTAATCCTGTCACTAACTCCTTTAATTCAACTGTCAGGGTGGAAAGAATTAAGTGGCTGGGAGGAGAGTGTAGGAGAGAGAGGATGAGAGAGGCTGGGTGGCCAAGGGAAGGATTTGGGAGAGCAAATCTGTGCAGGAGTAAAGAGTGAGGAGGAGGAGGAAGAGTTGGTGAGCAGCGCTGGTGGGAGAGGAGATTCACTCCAAGATTCTGGGGAAGCTGTGCTGGAATTTTCTTCTCTTCCACTGCCTGCCTGTGCTGGTCATTCTCTTGGGCCTCTTGAGGACCTGGGGAGTACCAAAAAATGCTGTTTTGGCAGTAGCTGCTCCCAGTGGATGTCCTCACACAGCACCTGAGATCCCAGTCAGAAATCCAAGTCTTCCCCGCTGTCCTTGCTGTCCCAGGCTGAGCTCTGCTATAACCTCCTGTTACTAAAGTGTTGCCTCCTTCCCCTCTCCACCCATGATCGTTATCCCCCCGCCTTTTTTTTAACCCCTCCCATGGCTGTTTTGAGCTGAGAATTCCACTCGGGATTTCCTCTACAGTTGGATATTGGAGCGAAATAGAGCTGCTTGTCCCGTGTCTGCTCCTGGGTGTACAAGTTTGGGGTTTGAGGACTAAGTCTGGGATTTAAGGAATGAGGATGCTGTTCCACCTGGTGCAGATGAAGGCTGTGCAGGGTTTGTCAGCCAAGAGGAGGTGGCAGGAATTGTTCAAAGGGAAGGTGAATTCACCTCGTGGGAGCAGCGTCGCTCCCCACTCTGCTCCTGTCACCGAGCGGGGCCGTCAGCGCCATGACAGCAGCACTTATTGGGATCTCGTGTTTGGTTATCTGCCTGCTGTCAGCTGTCACCCTATCTGTGCAGATCTCCCCTGAAATGGAATTTCTCAGCCCACTGAGGTTTGGATGTGTTTGATGGAGTGTTTGTTATTCTTGTCTCCCTTCCCATCTTCAGCGCTTTCCGTGCCAGGCTCTTTTCCTTGCCTTTCCATTGGCTCTGTCCAAATCAGAGGAGCTTTCCTCTGCATTTAATTCCTCAGGAGTCCCTTAGGGCAGGGCTCCACCTTTTTGCTCACAGGTGTTGATGCTGTGTCCTGTGGTAACTGTGAGCCAATTAAATTGATATTAAATATTTCTGCTAGTTGTGTCTTCTAGGAATAGTGGGAAATTGTGTCCTGCTCACTGGAAATCAGAATTTGGGAGAGACTTGGAATCCTTATTTCCTTATCTTTAAAATGGGTATAATTAAAAAAAATATATATTTATTTAGTTGCAATATTGGATTGAAAAAGAAAGCTTCAGTTGAAGGGGAATTTGGGAATTTGGATAATTCCAAAAAAATAAACCTGGCTTTCTTCTCTTCCCAAAGGCAGCCAAGGGCGTGCTCAGGGTGCAAGATGGAAATTGAGCTTTGGGTAGGACATGGATAAATTGTACAAACAAGTGTTGAACATCCAGTAAAGCAGTGCCAGACTTGGCTGTCACTCTGTGTAATTCTAAACAAAAATATTTTGAAAGCTTTGTGGGAGGATCAGTGTTGGGAAAGGAGCTCCAGGGGTAGAGGAGTTAAGTGGGAATAGGAATGTGGGGAAGAGCAGCTCGAGGAGATGGGAGAGGAAGGGAAACAGGGGAGAGGAACTGGGTGGTTGTGGAAAAGAAGGGATGGGATCTGGTTTTGGTGCCTGGAATGACCTGTGGGATAATGGGATAATGCTGCACTCGTTGTCTCACTGGGGCCAGAAGGGAGCACGTGGTGAGCACAGAGCCAAGAATTTACAGCTTTTTTAATTAAAGTCTGAAGGGTTTGTTGGATTTTGATGAATCGTTATTAGTTCAGTTGCAATAATACCAACACTCCCAGTCCAAATTAAAGCAGAAAAGCCTCATTAATAGTAATAACCTTAACCCTGGTGCCCAGGAAAGCTGTGAAATGCTTTTTCCCCTTGTCTGTGGGGTGATGTTCCTGTCCCCAGTGTCCCTCTGGGCAGCACCGAGGCTGATTCCATCTTCCTGAGCTGTGGAGCTGGGGAGGGAGCGGGGCTGTTACAGCAAATCATCACCTCCTCGAGATCCTCTTGTGACACAAGTTTCCTTTCCAAGTCTGGTGTCCACTGGGGCCATTTGAAGGTGCTTTATCCCCACCACAAGCTCCCTTCTCCCTGGGCAGAAGTAGTTGGAAAATATTTGGATTGGATAACTTGAGCCATGCAATAAATACTTAATAACTGATTGGTCCCTAATTTCCAGGAGATTCCTACATTTTCAATTTTCCATTGCCGAGGGCGGAGTGGTGCTCACAGGAAGGATGCTCCCAGGGCTGGCTGAGTGCCTGGATTGATTGAATTCCTCTGAATTCCAGGTTTGAGTCCTCGTCCCATGCCATCAGCATGAGCGCCTACCTGCGGGAGCAGAGGAGGGAGCTGTACAGCAGGAGTGGGGAGCTCCAAGGTATGGAAAGAGATAATTCCCTTTTGCAGGAGCTGGGATATCCTGCCCAGCCTCGGTCAGGTATTGAGCTCTGCTCTAAATCTCTCCAGTTTTCAAACTCTTGTTTATTACGAGGTTGTGAAGGGTTTCTCTTTATTCCCCCTGCATTTTCAGCTGGAGGTCGAGGCCTTAAAAGATTCTTTGTAAAACAATGTGTGAAATATGAACAACCACATCTTGAGCACTGGGTGTGGATATTGGAGCTACCTTGGATATTTATCTGCAATTTATTTCCTTACTGTGATACTTACCCTGGATTGCTTTGGGAGCTGAGCTCAGGCAGCTCAAATTTGAAGCTGGATGGCCTGAAGTGGTCAATTCTTTGTGTTTTGTACACATGGAGAGCTGCAGAGTGTTTGCAGGTGCAGAATTTGGGGACTTGGGCTGCTCTTGCTGATCTTGTTGCCCGTGGCAGATGCTGTGTGTACCCAGGGGATGTTCCCTGCTCCAAGCATGGCATCATTTCCTGTGTTTTTCCTGAGTGATCCAGTGGTTGGCTTTGGCAGCAGAATCAAGGGAATATCTTAGGACTGTCATGATCGTGTGCAGCAGGACTGAGTTAATTTGTATCATCTCTTCCAACTTCTCCCTGGGCTACTCATAGCAAGAAAATATTTCATGCTCTCCAAATATTGCAGCCATGACCAAGGGTAGAACTTCTCCTGGAACTCTTGTCCATGATAACTTTCACTTAACTGAGAACGTTTTATAACTCACAAGAGAATTTTTGGATGACTCTGTGTTCCCTTCCTCCTTCCATAACTTGTCCTCGGCGACAGCTTAAACCCTCAAGGGTGTGAAAAGAAGCCTCGAGAGACGGAGATTGTAGTGGTGCCAGGTTGATTGGCTCGGGCGGCTGCAGAGGTGATTTCAGCACTGATGATCAGGGGTGCCGTGGTTCTGGGGTGAACACTGAGATCCTTTGGGGTGGACTGGGGAGGAAGAGCCTGAGCTCGCGACGTGCTGAAGGTGACAGCTGCCCACACCCCGATCCCACAGCAGGTGGGAATGGAGGGAACTGGAGCTCCCTGTCACTTAAACTGGGATCTCACCTTTTCCACACCCTTGGGAGGTGTTGAGCTCACAGCTCTCTGCCTTTTGGGATTCAGCTTCTCACCTTCCAAGGTGTCAGGTGCCCAGGATGAGCTGGGAGAAGTTGCCCAGGTCAGTGGGATGTTGTGAAGCTGTCCCATCCCATTATCAGGTTTGATTCCAGCAGGATTTAATTCATTATTTCTCCACACTTACGAGCTCTTTGCTGCAAACTATGTGGGACAAATGTGGGTTCAAAACCAACCATTTTGCGACTGTTGAGAATTTTGAGCTTTCTGGGGCCTTCAGGGAGCCTCCAGAATTCCCTGTCCCTTTGGGATGAGTCCTGTTGCCTCCTGCCATTCCCAGTTGTCCCAGTTGTCCCAGCTGGCTTTAAAAACACAGCAGGGAGCAGAACTGACTCTCTCCATATCTGTGTCCTCCTCCAGGTGCCCTGTGGCTGAGATGCGGGGATTTTCGTGGTTTTTGCCCTTACACTGAGAGTTTGGTTTTAAGGAGCTCCTCTCCTGGGTTTGGAGCTCGTTCGGATCAGATTTCATGAAAGAGGGATTCCTTATGGCTACAAGACACTCTTGGGGCAACATCTGTGATGAGCAGGAGACTGGGAGCATTTTCAGGAGAGGAGGACGCAGAAGAGCTGCCCAGGGAGTGCAGGGTGGGCAAGAACAAAGCCCAGGAGCTGACAAAGAATAAAGGACAAACCACAGGAGTCAGTGTGGAGAGGGCCAAGATACTGCTGCCCTTTCCAGAGCCATTGCAGGGCCTGGACGTGATGCAATAGGTGACAAAAAGTCAGTGTGGGGAATCAACAGGGACAATAGATGAGGTGACTTTGCTGAGATTCTTTGCCGTTGAACCATCAAGAAGAGTTTCCCTTTGAACCTGACGTTAAAAATGCAGTAACCTCTGTCTCTCTGATGAGCTGCTGTTCCCTTTCAGGGAGCTCATTAATCTTCCCGAATCCCAGGCCACAGCAAGATCTGCATTTGGATTTTTTATTTTTTTTTTTAAATATATATATATATTTTATTTTTTTTTATCCCTTTTAAAGAGAAATACAATCTAATTGTTCAATCAGGTTGGTGGAAAGCAGGCATGTGACACTCTGTGTTCTGTGAACGCTGCACAGTTTCTGTTCCCAACAGCCTTATCCACAGGGATGATTTTTCAGTGGCAGCAGGGGGAGGGTGACTTGTTAGGGAATCTTTTTTCCTGAAAAGATCTTCAAAGAAACATATGCATGAAAAGAAAGGAATTTATAAAAGTTTGGCTCACGCTAACTTTTTGAAACGAGAATTTAATTTAAATAGCCTTAAAATGTGTGAAGATCAGAGTGATGCTTTGTCATTAACCCCTTTGATTTGGACTGAAATAGTGCAGAGCATGAGGCTCACATTATCCCTCAGTGGGAGAAAGGGACCTGCTGCAAGTGATTTAGAGCTGGAATTCTTCTGTCTTATTCCACTGAAATTGCAGGAGAAAGACTCTGGCCATGTGTTTTCCCCTTGAAGTTGGACACACAAGTTCCCTGACAGCTGTCATTAAAAAAAAGGTGGGGGCAAGAACGTAAATGAAATATCTCCCTGTGGACTGATACAGGCTGGGAGAACTGGGAATGTTCCCCTGGAGAAGGGAAGGCTCCAGGGAGAGCTCAGAGCCCCCGGCAGGGCCTGAAGGGGCTCCAGGAGAGCTGGAGAGGGACTGGGGCCAAGGCATGGAGGGACAGGAGCCAGGGAATGGCTTCCCAGTGCCAGAGGGCAGGGATGGATGGGATCTTGGGAAGGAATTGCTGCCTGGGAGGGTGGGGAGGCCCTGGCATGGAATTGCCAGAGCAGCTGTGGCTGCCCCTGGATCCCTGGAATTTCCAAGGCCAGGCTGGATGAGGCTTGGAACAACCTGGGATCATGGGAGGTGTCCCTGCCCATAGAATGGGATGGAACTGGAGGGGCTTTGAGCTCCCTTCCCACCCAAACCATTCCATGATTCTCTGAATGTCACGGAATATCAGCTGCCACTTCATCACCTGCCCCTCTTCTGGTTTGTGCACTTGGATTCCAGAACAGATTTCTATTCAAAGGGAATTCTGTTCAGGAATTTTACCCTCTGCTCAGGGTGTATTTGGTTGGTGGTTCCAAGCAGGTGCTGCTCTGTCAGAGGTGTTGGTTACAGGATCCTGCAGGATCCATGGGCTGTCATTCCCGAGTTCCTGAGCCCTGTGTCCCTGGGGAATTCACACCCGGAGCTGTGGCCTCGGCTCAGTTTCTCAGCAGAATGGGAACAGACATTTTTATTCACTGTGAAAAATCCCAGGAGCCTGGAGGGGGCTGAGGAGCAGGAAAAGCATCCGGCTCCTCCCTTCTCCACCGGGCAGCCCTGTGGGGTCACAGCCGGGTCAGCTCTGCCCTGTCCTGCAGCTGGGCTGGTGCTGAGCTGGAATGGGAATGTTCCGGAGCTGCCGAGGTTCCCATGGATATGAATGGACTCAACACCTGCTCAGCACCTCGGAAAATTGAGCCTTGGTGCTTCTTTCCCCCTGGACTCTCAGTGCACTTCTGCAATAATTCCACTTCTCCGTGGCTTTGCGGAGCAGGATTTTATTGGGAATGCAGCTGTGGGATGCATTGTCCAGGGAAGGATGGTGGGAGCAGGATTAGGGTCAGGATTCCAGAGTCTCCTCTCAGTCTCATGTTAGATCCCAGTGGTTTTTATTAAAGGTATTAATTGATAGACAGACAAGCACTGGGATGCTCCATGTGCTGTCCCTTGAGGAATCACTCCTACAAGTGCTTGGATTACATTACAGGATAGAAAATATTCTTGGATTGTTGTCACGCCTTTGTTTTTCTCCTTTTATTTGTTTTGGGGGTTTTATGAGAAGTTCTGTCTCCGATCCTGCTGCTTTGGCATCTTGCGGATGAGTTTGTGCTCTGCTGGCTCTGGAATGTGGGACAGGGAAGGGAGAAAAAAAATCACCTGACTTCACAGGGAAAGCCTTTAGTGGAACCAGGAATGAAATTTATGCCCCAAAGCTGAATCCTCCCAACTACTGGGCACGTTTTGTGTGCTGAACTAAAACAGCAAAAACGCAATATTTCTTTATGAAGCTATTTAAGCCATTTCTGCTGGCTGGGTGATGAATGGAAAGCCCTGAACACTCCTCTGATACAAATTTAAATTTGGGGAGTGCGTTTGTGCTCCTCACCACTCTGCTGCTCATCTATTCCCCAGCCAACCCTGAAAAATTCCTTACCATAAGGTTTTAAGCAATTAAAGAAAATCAGAGAGAGAAACTCCGCTAATTAAGATTTTGACGCCAAGAAACAGCGGCGGAGGCAAACGGGATCTGATATGACAAGGGCACGATGTAAGGGCAGGTCCAGGGAAAACGCAGTTATTTGTAGGTGCCTTGTTCCATTTGGATTCACCAAGGGCTGCCGGAGGGAGCCAGCTGTGCTCAGCAGTGACAGAAACCAATCCTGACATTTGGGATAATGAAAATGCGGTTCAGCACCTTTCAGAGATGTGCATGATAATTTGTTGTCACTCAGAGGTGCTGGGGAGGGGGAGAGGGAATGGGATTCGTGTCTGGTTAAAGGAGACGTTGTGACAAGCGGCCTGTGCCGGGTAAAAATATTCCAGAAGGAAGGACGGGGAATAAACCAGCGGGAGAATCAGCCGGGGAGGGGGAGCTGATGCGATGGCCCCGATCTCCTGTCAGCCATGGCTTTTGTCTCCTCATGATGTGCAGGGTCTGAGTTCACTTTGAGCAAACTCCCAGGCTCCTCCAAGCCCTGTCCAACCTGGCCTTGGACACTTCCAGGGATCCAGGGGCAGCCACAGCTTCTCTGGGCCTCCCCATCCTCATGGGGAAGATTTTTTTAATAGCTTTGAATGCTCCTGTCCATGGGATTTTAAACCTCTGATCTCCTGGATGTCAGGTTTTGATGCTTGAATAGAATCGTCCATTCTGGAGTGGGTGGCTCCCTGTGATGGTTTGGGATGGCAGCCTCTTAATTTAAATCCTATTCGAAGTTCCAGGGCTGGGGGAGAGGGCAGAGCAGGGTTTGGCTGGGGTTTGCCAGCTCCAGTGCAATCAGCTCCCTTGGAAAGCCACTCCTGATTTCCTCGGCGTGTGCTCGTCCCGGTGTAGCGGATTAGCGGCGCGGGCTCTTCAAAGGCTGCCCAATCAAGGGGGGGTTATTAAAACCAGGCTGCTTTATGGCTGAGAATTAATTAGAGCGGCATTTTCATGCAAAACATCCATTTTTTGATTAGCAATGGAGCAGGGCCACAGTTAACACTCTAGGAAGCTTAAATTTCCAGCGTTTTTGATTCTCGGGAAATGAGATTATCAAACCGGGGTCAGGCCCTTGACAGCAAAAGGGGGATTATGTGTAAGAAAATCACTTGTTTCTTGCTTTTTCCTCAGAGATTGTTATTAAAGCTACAACAATTCAGAGGGAGAGACCCAAACAAAGCAGGCAGGAGGGTCCCTTTGGTTTGTCAGTGCAAAGAGCTCCTGGTGTTGGGGAGAGCACGTCTGGCATTTCATCTACAGCAACAGGTTCCCATTGCTGGGTGGGGTCAGCGCTCCTTTTCCCATCCGTGTGGGTTTGTTTTTTCCCTTTGAAACAATGGTTTTGATCCCTTCCAGGTGTCTGAGGGTGTGCATTGCTGCTTATTAAAGGCTGACCTCGGCCAGCAGTCGGGTCTGTGAGAAAGGATCAGGGCTTCTCTGTTAATTCTGGAGAACATTTAGCGGGGGCTTGGATCTCCCACTTATTTCTTGTCACTTCTCAGGGAGATGGGAGGTGTTGAAAGTCAGGCTTGGGCTGTGAAATCTCTGGTTTGTGTGGGGGTCTTGGAGCAAGGTAAGGCAGGAGGAGTAATTTTGGTGTGAGGTCGGTATTTGCTGCCAGTTCAGAGGGTGCCAGTGAGCACCGGGAACGGCGCTATCGTGGAATGGTTTGGGTTGGAAAGGACCTTAAAGCCCATCCAGTGCCACCCTATCCATGGGCAGGGACACCTCCCACTGTCCCAGGCTGCTCCAAACCCTGTCCAGCCTGGCCTTGGACACTTCCAGGGATCCAGGGGCAGCCACAGCTGGGGGGGGGGGTCCATGCCAGCCCCTCCCCACCTCGCTCTTCACCTCAGGCTCCTCTTGCTTTAATCTTCACCCCACGCCTTGTTCTCACCTCGGAGCCCAAACACCTCTCAGATGCCACACGCTCCTTTTGGAGCAGGAAAACCAAAAATGGGAGCATCAAGGGGGTGTGTCAGGAGAGGAGCTGCTTAAAGAGAGATGGAGAATCAGTGCTGGAATCAGTCACCAGCGTGGATTCTCCATCCTCACAACTCTCCCACTACTGCCAAGCTTCTCTCCCCCACTGATATGAGGAGGAACGTTCCTCATTTTATAAAATATCCCAGAAATACTCCAGTTTTGCTGATTTTCCTGGGAAGCTACTCCAACCAGGATGGTTTGCGTTGTGTTGTTACAGTTCCAGGCAGAGACTCCTGGGTTTTCTGGGTCTCACTGTGTCCCGGTGCCTCGTTTGCAAAGCAATCCTTGGTTTTCAAGGTACTTATTTACAGCTTCATTCCAGCTTTGAATCTGGATTACTGAAGCATTTGAGGGCTTTGTGGTGAATTTACAAAGACAACATGGAATTATCTTGTATTATGCAGATTAAAGCAGAATAGGTGGAAAATGTTTATGCCTGTGAACTGTAATACCCTGTTTTATAGCAATTACTGGTGTTATTTCCAGGAGGAGTAGGCTTTTGGAAGTTCTGAGCCGTGGGATTTGTGCTTTTGCCTAAATGTCAGTAGTGAGCCATTTATTTAAACGCCACGGAGTTAGGCTGTGAAATTATAATAATAAAAATAATAAAATATCCATGGGAAGGCAGATTAGCTGGGCCAGAATTCAGCCTGGCGGAAGTTGGGCAGTTAATCCTGGGTGTTTGGGATCTTGAGTCACCAGACTGGCCAAAACTGCAGTACATTTACTTTATACATACTTTTGGGAAGAGATTTATACTATATACATTTTTAAATATATATATTCATTTATATATATATATGTATATGTATGCACTATATTTGGACTCTGATCCTTTTGGGTCCCTTCCAGCTGAGGATATTCTAAGATTCCGTATTCTTTGCGGAGTGATTAATTGCTCTCTCGGCATTGTATCTGTATTTTTTTTGTTGTTTCTTCCGGCCTTTTGGATCGTGTAGAGTCCTAAGATGCTCACGGATGTTTATGTTTATGTTTTATGTTGAAATCTTGCTGATATTCAAAGTTCTTCTTTTCATATTGAAGTTCCTCCGGATCCTTCTTCTTTGCAGGCCAAATTTCTTTATTCTCACCAGCTTTGTTAGCAAGACCTTGATAAATACATTGCTGAAAGAAATTCTTTCCTTCTTTTCTTCCTCCCATTTGTCAGAGTGTATAATCCTAATTAAAAAAACCCCAGTCCAACACAATTGTCTGTGGGGACTGAGCTGCTTTCTTGCCTCTTCTGCAAATTTTATACCTTTCAAGCTGAGACTTCTCCAGGAGGTAATTCCACATCACAGGGGATGGCAAATCACACCAGAGACCTTGGGGGTGAGTGTGGAGGAGCTGCTGCTGCTCCTCTACCTGTTCAGGGGCTAAAGGAGTGTTTAATCTCTGGCCCTGTCACTCTGCTGCCTCTAATCTGCCTTTGAAACCCCTTCAAAAGGCGACAGCGTTGTTTTTCAAGGAGCATAACAAATGCACCCCAGACAGCTGGATTAGCATTTGGGGTTTCTCCCTCCCAGCCAAGAGGTTTTCAGCTTAATAATGTTGAAATGGAGCTTTAGTGACAGAGGAGAGCCTTGGAAAACTCAGCTTTCGAGGAGGGCTAAAGCCGTTGAGGTGAGCATGAATTAACATCTCCCTCGCCTTGTAAAGGTCAGCCTTTAATTGAGATTCACCACGCTCAGTCCAAAGCCCGGGCTCCAGAGCCCTCTCTCCGAAAAGGAGGCACAAATTGGCAGCACAATCTCATCAGAGGCTGAGGTGAGGTGGTAATAAATCACTCAATTCAAAGAGAACGGAGCTGCCACGGAGCACAAAACACGCCAGATGCTCCAAAGACTTTTGTGGCTCCGAGTTGGAATAACAGTTGGAGGATCTGTAGATGTCTTGAGTTTTTTCCTAATAAGGAAGAACTGTTGGGGTGCAAGTAATTTTTACCTAATTAAAGGATTAAAATGTTACACATTTGATTTTGTGCTGGTTGTTACCCATTTTATAGACATGGGAATTGAAGGTGTCGCTCTCCCGTGTTTCCATTTGTGTCTCATAGATCAGATATTATTGCCAAAAAAAAAGGCAACAGCTTTCACAGATCCATTCTTCCCTGCCTTTTCTAAGGAGATAAATGTGTGCTGAGGAGGTGATTCTGTTCTGCAGGATGAAGATGTAACTTTAATCAATGAAGGGATGTGATTTAGGGGTTTGGAGATACAAAAGCTGACGGTTTCTCAAGGGCTCTGTGGGCCAAGTGCATAAATTCTTGTTGGAGTTTTTGTTTCATATATCATGGACAGTGTTAGAATATTTTCTTATCAGAAGACAGAAATATGGATGTTTTCCAGGTGAGGAGAGTCTCCTAGAATAAGGTTTTGCATCCATTAATAATGTGAGGAGATGGGCAGGGAAAAGGGTGTTTTTATGGAGACTGGAGATGGAGAAAGGGAATGCCCGTGAGAATCATGGAATCAGAGACTGGTTTGGGTTGGAAGGGACCATAAAATCATCCAGTGCCACCCCTGCCATGGGCAGGGACACCTTCCCCTATCCCAGGCTGCTCCAACCCGGCCTTGGACACTTCCAGGGATCCAGGGGCAGCCACAGCTTCTCTGGGAATTCTATTCCAGGGCCTCCCCACCCTCATGGGGAAGATTTTTTTCAGAGCTTTGAATGCTCCTGTCCATGGGATTTTAAACCTCTGATCTCCTGGATGTCAGGTTTTGATGCTTGAATAGAATCGTCCATTCTGGAGTGGGTGGCTCCCTGTGATGGTTTGGGATGGCAGCCTCTTAATTTAAATCCTATTCGAAGGTGAGGTCACAGAAGGACGCAATGTGCACGTTGAATCCATCTTTAAGGGAACTCGTTTTTGTGGTTATTCCAATTTAACTGGCCTGAAATGTGTGAACTTGGATGCGTTAATGGAAAAAATTTGAAATGGACCACCTAGTACCGGGAAAACTTCTCAAACGGTCCCTGAGTATTCCTCCAGCAGGATAATAGTAACTGTGATGAGCGGAGGCTCCATAGGTTGATCCTTGGGGTCAGCTTCCTTTGGGACACGGCCTGGGTGAATCCACATCCTTCTGCAAAGGCTGTGAGGTCCCAGGCCTCAGGGATTATTTCTGAACCTTATAAAATTTGGTGGTGGTGGCTTTGCCCATCCTTTTGCTGGTTTTCCAGATCCCCGAGTGATCAGGGCTGTCCATCAGCTCCCAGAAGGATCTGAGTTGGTTGAAGCAGGAGGGGAGGTGCTTGGAAGGGTTCTCAGGTTGTTCTTGCTGATTTAACTGCCACCAGAAAATGTGATTTTGAGCAAAATGAGAGACACTTCTCTGCCTCAGTTTCCTGAAGGGATTTGGAGTGTTAGGATTTCTCAGGAGTCCCCGGACTGTTACCTTGGCATGGCTTCTCTTCTGTGGATACTCCCTCTCTCCTCCTAAAATTATGAGGCCCCTTTTTGCTCATGACAGCCGGTCCCTTTCCATCAGTGGGTTCAGAGTTTCAGCAAATGTCTAATTTTGTCAGAATCCTTGGGTTTTGGTTCTCCAGTGGTGATTAGGATTGAATTAATTGGCTCATTTTGGGAGAGGAGTGCTCATGTGAAGCTTTCTTCCCAAGAATTCATTATTTGATTTTGCAGCATTCAAAGACTGGTCACTGAGGGTCATTAATGGGCCACGTTTGTGCGTGATTTCCTAAAGCAGAGAGGACAGGGAGGGTGTTCCACGTTCCAAGTGGTGTTTGCAGTTCCCCACATCCATGTGCACACCAGGGCCCGCATTTCAATTCATGCTCTGGATATCGATTTCCCAAATTTTCCCCGCTTCCCTTGCCAGTCTTTAGAGCCATGCAGTCACCACAAAGGCGGAGAAGTTGTTGAAACCAGATTTTTCTGTGTTTTTTCTCCTCAAAAAACTCATGCAGCTGCCTGGGAGAGGTTGTTCCAAGTGTGCTGGAGAAAGCCAGGCTGATTCTTTTTCCTCTAAACACCGGGCGCAGCAAATCCTCGCTGCAGATCTCATTAGTGTTTTCATATCTCATTGTAATTACTTAATAATATAATACCAAAGCTTTGCTGCTCAGTAGCTGTTTTTTTACATAATATCAAAAAAATCCTGTAAGTGATTGGGGGCCTGGAGCACATCTGTGCTCCTCTTTGGGGATTTTAATTGCACTGATCGTGCGGTTGTGTTTGACTTAATTGTCATCAGGAGTTATTGGCTGAGCTCCCTGTAAGCCCTGCATTCACTGTACCTCAATGGCATCGAGGAATGTGGCAACAAATGGAACAAATGGCACTTTCTTTGTCTGCTTAATGAATGTGGAAGTGATTTCAAATGGCCTCTTCCCTCACGCGGCCCTTTCGTAGTGGGGAATGTGTTGATATGATGTGGGAAAGCTGTAATTCCAGTAATGAGTGGTTTGTAGCGCTCAGGGCTGTGCCCTCAGCAGGGGGAGATGCCGGTTTGGCCTGACCCCAGGGTGAGGAGGGATGTGCCCGGTGGGTGGTGGCACAGGAATCAGCGTTGGTGCCTTTGTGGCTGCCGTGGAAACGGGAGGATTTGTCTGGAGTTGGCTTCAAGTTTTTGAATGGAACCAGAAGCAGACAAAATTTAAAGTCGTCAAGAGTTCAACAGCCATGATGTGGAATGGAATCATGGCGTTGTTGAGGTGGGAAGAGCTCACGAAGAAGAGATTTTCCAGAGAGGGGTGGAATCTCCTCACTGGAGATACCCAAGAACCATCCTTTGCCCTGAGCTCTGGGATGGAGCTGTTGGAGCAGGGAGCTGGGGCCAGATGGTCCCAGTGTGGTCGTTTCCAACCCAGCCCATGCTGGGATTCCATCTCTGGAATAACAGGCTGCATTGTCCCATGCGCTGTTTCCATCTTTATTGTTTTGCCACAGGAGTTAATTTGTAAGTGAAACGTTTTGATGCAGAAAACAAAAACCATCCACCACCAGCAACTTCTTTCATTATTCCCCTCTCTGACTTCAACCAACCTTTAGATATTCCTAAATGCAACTTTCACATTAAAATGTGGATGGCAACGAATTTCTTGTAACCTTGGCTTCCTAATTAATTCCCTTGAATAGGGAAATGCTTGGAACTTCATTAGTGGTAATGGCTGGGGCGTGTGTGTGTGTGTGTGTGTGTGTGTGTGTGTGTGTGTGTAAAGAGATGATGCTTTGCAAGAGACATTTCCATGTAAATACCTGACACTTAATTCACGTCTCTTATCCCTAACTGAGGAGTTTGGTGGTGCTGTGGGTATTTCATGGATCTGGAGGGGGAAAGAAAAAAACCCTCAACAAAAGGCACTTCCTTACCTGATAAGTGAAGAAGCCAAATGTTTGTTCAGAGCTGTGATAAGGAGCCCACGTGAGTTCCTCTCACAGACACCTCAGGTCACACTTGGAGTTTCAATGGAGCAGTTTGGCAATATTCCATCAATCCCGGCAAACTGAGCACTTATCTCTGCTCTCCCATTGTCTCTGTCATTATATCTTGCCTTGCTGCTGGAATATTCTCTTGGAATATACAACAGAGTATTAAAGAGAAAAACCAGCGGTGGTTTGTATTAAAAATATTTATAGGTAGTTTTCCTCCTTGTTGTTTCAGGAACTCATTTTATTTTTAGAAGTTTACATAATTGATTTTATTAATTATTCCTTGATTCTTTATCAGATCCTATGCTTTTTATCAGAATTTTTGACCAGTTCACACGTTTGTGTGTCTGAAATCTTCAGCTTCAGACCAAGGGGCTTTGTTTTCACACTGGCACATGGAGTTTGGGGTGGGGATGCCCTGATCCACTGGGCTGTGTGGAAATGCTCCTGTGCCACCTGTGCACCTCAGACCCACCTGGGATCCTGCAGGTGAGAAGTCTTTGTGTCTCTAAAGGCTTTATTTTTACAACCGCTTTTGTAACTGGAGGATCCAATTTAGGAATTTCACAAAAAGTCGCCCGCTGGAGCTTGGCCTTTACCTTTGTATGACAAAAGATGCTTTTCCTGTTTCAGGTGCTGTGACTACAAAGCAGAAAGGGGAGAATAATTTTATTTTTCCTTCTGCTGAGTGGTGATAGAGAACTGAAATACAGAGAGACATCTGCTTAGGGCAGGAAAGAATACGACATCTCTTGTCTGGGAGCTTGCGGAGCAAATGCCCCACTCCAATTCCAATTCCCATTCCCAGTCCAAAGATGCTACAAAAAGGGAGATGAAAGAGTGCCAGGACTCAGAATTGTGTCCTTCTCTGCTTTGATTCTTTTGGAAAAATAGAGTCCTTGCACAGAAAACTTGGTGTTATGGTAAAAAATTATTTGTAGTAGTCTGAACATCTGTCATGAATTTGGGTCACTCAAGGAATCACCATCAAAGGCATCAGCCAAAAATGATACAATTTGAATTTATAACAATGGGAACTGACATTTAAGGTTTACTCTTACACTCCATGGACGAACCATCCAAAGGGAAATCGAGTTCGAATCGATTGAGAACGATTTACACAAAGATGTGAAAGGACAAGGGAGGCCTCCCCACTGGACAGCACTTTAAGGGAATTAACAGCATGGATCTCGTTAGGATGGATTTCCCACACTGCCAGCAACTTCCCGAGGGTTTGTTGGGGATAAGGAATCTCTCTGCCATGGGTAAGGATGGATCTGCCTCAGGTTGGGAATCCCAAGCCTTGAGAGGCAGCTCCAGGGGAGGTTGAAGCACCTGGAGTGTGGTAGATACAGCTTCAACCTCCATCCCAAGGTGCCGTTTGTGATACTTCCTCTCTTTCTTATTGACTCCATTCGCATTCTCCTCAGCCAGAAGGGATTAAAACCAAGTTAACTGAAATATTATATTCTCCTGGTTTAATAGAGAACATAATATTAACAGGTGCAATGTGAACCCTCCAGTTAAAGTAAAAAAAAAAATGATTTTAGTTGAAAATTACTTTTTATATTTTTTGTGTTTTCTGATTCACAATCCCTATCACCTTAAAAAAAACCATCTTAAAATGTAATTAATGTAATTTTATCCAAGGGGCACTTGGTTTGCCACCTTTTCATTGCTAAAAATCAGTCCCAGGCTGCCTTTCTGTCCTGGTTTAGTAAATGAATCTGATCTCTCAGGGCTACACAAAATCAGCTTTAGGTGGGAACCACAATGATTGCGTTGGGGTTTTTTAAACGTTGGTTGTTAATTCTGTATTTAATAGATTCAGAAAATCAGAATCATGGAAAGGTTTGGGTTGGAAGAGACTTTAAAGATCATCCAGTTCCAACCCCTGCCACAGGCAGGGACCCCATAAAATCACATATCATTAAATCCCAGAAGCAGGAACGAATGTTCCTCTTTACCTACTGGAATAAATGGAATCCACGTCAATCCCAGCTGATTTCCATTTTTCCACTGCTCTGGGAGGTTTTGTTGGAGATGTTCTGAGCAAAGCCCTGTTGGGTTGATGTGTTGGATGATGCATCAGCCAGTTTTTCTCAGCTTGTAGGAAATCGGTTCTGTGTTGGGGTACAGCCATAAACACCTTATTGTCAGAACCAAAAATGCTTCATTTTGTCCCTTTTTTCAGTCCTTCCCCCCCCTTACTGGGTGTAGGAGCTTCTGAATTACTCTAAGCCAAGCATAAACCGTGTCTTGTGCGCTGAGAAGAGTCATTAAAACTAAGTAATGCCAGACAATTGAATTAAATGTGGAGGAAGAAGATTTAAACCTCTTTCTCTCTGTTTTAATAGGAAGTTGATGCAAATGGCAGCGGATAAGCAAATTATAAAACATTTGGATGAAGAAGTGGCAACTTGGAGTGATAGGTTGGAATGTCTGGATGGGAAGTTAATGATGCAGTTGTGAAGCAGAATGAGGGGATGGATGTGGTGGGATGTAATACCAGGGAAATTAAGCAGGTTAATTCCAAGCCTTGCTGCAAGATTCCATTACTCTGCACTCTGAGAGCAGATTATTACAGTTATTTAATGTATTTAACCCACTTAATGCTTTCGGATTGTGCTTATGCAGAAAACCAGAGCATGGAAGTGTTTTAACTTCAATTTTTGCAGGAAAAGGGATTTTTCTCTTAATTTGAAAATAGCCACATATGGGGCACTCAGTGTCCAGTTGCTGATGTTCCTGTGGAGAGCACAGCAGGAATTTAATCAGAAATATTTACCTGGAGAAAAAGGCTTTGCTTTGGCTTGCAAACTGTTTTCCAGTGTGGTCTTACTCATATTTATTGGTGAGCTTCCCTCTTTCCCCTGTTTCCCTCATTTCCCCCCAAGATTTTTCTGCATGAAGAAGGGAAGGCTCCAGGGAGAGCTCAGAGCCCCTGGCAGGGCCTGAAGGGGCTCCAGGAGAGCTGGAGAGGGACTGGGGCCAAGGCACGGAGGGACAGGACCCAGGGAATGGCTTCCCAGTGCCAGAGGGCAGGGATGGATGGGATCTTGGGAAGGAATTGCTGCCTGGGAGGGTGGGGAGGCCCTGGCATGGAATTGCCAGAGCAGCTGTGGCTGCCCCTGGATCCCTGGAATGTCCAAGGCCAGGCTGGATGAGGCCTGGAGCAGCCTGGGACAGTGGAAGGTGTCCCCTGGGACTTGTTCCATTCCCAGGTGGAATGGGAAGATCTTTGAGGTCCCTGCCAACCCAGACCATCCTTGTTCATGCTGCCTCTCTGGAGTTTAATTGAATCCCCTGTGTTTTCAGTTCCCCTGATTCCAGCGGGAAGCAGTGCTGGATCCGTGCGCTCCCATGACCCCCAGTGCCCTCTGTGGCTGGGCCCTTGGCCCTGCTGCTGTGGGAGAGCAGCCAGGAAGGTTGGTCTCAGGAGGGTGAGCAGATGGACACACATGGAAAAAGTGGAAAGCAGCACAACAGATGAATGGGGAGCACAGGAATCGTCCTCAAAAATCATCGTTCATTAAGACAAAATGAAACTTCCTTTAGGAGTTATTCCAGCACAAGGATATTTTCTCTCACCATTTCTTTTCCCCATTCCTTTTTTGATCAGCCAGTCCCTGAGTGAGAACGTTTTTCCAAGGCTTTGAAACTCCTGATTTGGAGAAAGTGAATGAATCCTGAAAATTTGAATGCATGCTTAGAGTCTCTTTTTCTTCGCTAAGAGTAGAATTTGGCTTTCTTAACTCACCAAGTTTTGCTTTCAAATGCCTCAGTTTCTTCTCAGTGTCTGAGAAATGTCCCAAACCAGCTCTTAGGCTGGGATGTTTGTGTTCAGGTTGGGCTGGGCCCTCAAAAGGAGGGGAAAGTAACTTTATTCCAGTTGTGGTGCCTGATCTTTTGAGAAATACAGAGACAGACTCTGAATTTCACTGAGGGAATGCATTGAATGGTCAAGTCGTGCATTCATCTTCCAGCAACTTCACGTCCTGGAGGTCTCACTGTTTTCTGAGGCCCCAAAAGTCTTTAGGATTGACAGAATTTGGAGACTGGGGAGCTTCAATAAATAGAATTGCATCAGCCTCCCTTTCTATAGAAAATGGCTCAAAATCGAGGGTAATGTTAGGACTTTTTTACTTAACAAGTTTTGTATCAAACACATAAATACGCTTTTAGTAAGTTTTGGCAGCATTCACAAGGGAGAGGTGGAGACAGCAAAGAAATAGGTTATTTTAGGGCAAGAAATTGGTATTTTAGGAAAAGAAATAGATGTTTTAGGACAAGAAATGGGTATTTTAGAGCAGGAGAGGAGAAGAGGAGGCTGCTGGGCTGGCAGGTCATGGAGCACAAGCTCCATGTGGGGTCTGTTCTGCTCTTCTCTGGGAGTACCCTTAGGCAGAGCCAGATTTCTTCCTACAACGTGATTTTGAATTAAATTGATTGGATATTGCTGTTAGGGATTTTTTGGGAATACACATGAAAAAGTTATCTGTATTCACACCAAACTGAGTCAGGAGGCAAAGACGGTTGGGATGGCAGCGACACAGGTGCCTGCCTTGGTCTGGAATGATTTTGGCTGCGCCTTGAACCATCTTCCAGGAGCACCTGAACTGTTTAGGAATAAGCCAATCCATGGAGATGGTGGGGAGGAACCTGCAGCTGTTTGTGCTCCCAGCTGATAACCCTGAACTGACACTTGCATTCATTGCTTGACCACGATCTTTGCCTTTCTCCACAGCCCAAATTTATGGTGTTTGGGTTTTTTGGGGTTTGCTCACAAGACACTCAGTGCTGGGCTTTTACAGAGAAATCCTCTGCTTTTCGAGCACAGCAGCTGCTGTTGGGTCAGTGTTTTCACAGATCAAATCAGCTGTGCAGAATTATTCCCCCGGTGAGACCAAGGCACCTCCGTGCTTTCAGCTCTGCTGGGAAATTTCAGGGTATTGGAGAGGGTGAAAAAAAAGAATAAATCTGTTCTTTGACAGGACTAGGAAATGTTCCTGGGTTGTGAGAAGCGAGAGCTGTGTGTATTTACTTGGACCTTTTCTATTTGATGCCTGCTTTTGACATTCTGGACATTTATGGATGCGTTTGCTTTGTCTGGCTTTCTAAGGAGGAAGCCATCTGGTACTGTCAGTGTTATTGGATCACCCTCCCAAAAAGAAAAGGAGATTTTTGCTTTTCATCTTCCGTTTGAAATAGTTCATTAATTAAACAAATATACATATTGAGGGACATCATACATTAAAAATATACATGTATCAGGAAACATAATGCACTAGGCTGTGCGTTATGATCTTGGATTGTGTAGGGGAGGGCACAAGCCAAGGAGAGAAGTTCAAACCTCACTTGGCAGCAAAATCAGGCCATGAAGTCCTGTCACACACTGCACATAAATAGTGCTGGGCACGGAGGGGAGGAAAGGGAGGCAACGCTTTCGCTCAGTTCTCTACACTTTGTGGAGTCGAGCATCATTTCCACCCAAAGGGCAAAACCCCAGACCTCTTCATCTTGTGTTTCTCAGACTTTCCTGGTGGGTCGTTCTCAGCCGGTTGCCTAGACAGCTTCTCCTCAAGCTGATAAATGAGGGTTGCATTATTTTTATTACCCTCAATATGTTGTCTACTGTGCTGTTAATGCTCAGTGGCAGGAGAAATTCCTGCTCAAGCTCACGCAGGGAATCACTGAAGTATCCAAGAGGTCCCAGAAGCAGATGTGAGGGATCTGATTTTCTCTGCTTGTTAACTTATATACAGAAGATAAAAATGAATCTTTTTGCTTCAGAAATTCTCAAGGGCAAGGCCGAGGATTCATGCTGACAGCTGGCAGAGAGTCCTTAATGGAATTGTGAACCAGGCTGCTCCAGCATCTCTCACCTTCCTCTTCCAGGGCCACGTGCAAGACACCGAGGTGTGAAAATTGGCTCCTTTTCTAAAAACAGAGCGCTCCTTCAGACAGGAGATGGTCATACCTCTCTCCCAGGATTTACACGAGTGGTGGATATGTTTTATGGCAAACCCTGCCATGCTTTTCTCTGTCCCTTGTGTTCCTGCCCCTTTGGGATGTATCTTGTGCTGATAACCTGAGGAAGTGGCCGCGCTGACCCCACATGCGCTGGTTAGATTTATCTGTCACTGGAACTTCTCTATCAGCCCCACCCTTCTCGTGAGGGTTCTTTTTGCCGCCATCTTTCTTCCCTTTATCTCCCAGACCTGGTTGGCTGGGGAGCGCCATCCTGAGGGACAGAGCTGACGCCGTTTCCCCATTGTCCTTCAGGCCCTGCGGTTGCCAGGCAATGCCGCCATCTTGGGGAGGGGCCCTGACGCCATTTCTGCTTCGTCTCCCTCAGAGCGGGCGCCATCTTGGGAAGCAAATTTCTGCCATTTTGGAGTCTCTTTGTTCCCGTGGGGTTGGTCAGATTTTGTGAATTTGTGTCTAATGATTATTTACTGTTACATTTTTGCCTGGTGCCGTTTTACTTATTGGTAAACTGTTATTTTTTCAATTCTGTCAACTCATATTCATTCCTTACTGGTGGAAAGGGATTGGTTGAAACTAAATGGAGGTAACTTATTTTAGAATGTCCACCTCTTTAAATTGTCTGAAAACAAGACAAGAGGTTCCAAGAGAGCTGGAGAGGCACTGGGGCCAAGGTATGGAGGGACAGGACACAGGGAATGGCTTCCCACTGCCAGAGGGCAGGGATGGATGGGATCTTGGGAAGGAACTCCTGACTGGGAGGGTGGGGAGGCCCTGGCATGGAATTGCCAGAGCAGCTGTGGCTGCCCCTGGATCCCTGGAATGTCCAAGGCCAGGCTGGACAGGGCTGGGTGCAGCCTGGGACAGTGGGAGGTGTCCCTGCCATGGCAGGGGTGGAATGGGATGAGCTTTAGGGTCCCTCTCAACCCAGACCATTCTATGATTCCATGAATCCCATCGCCAACCTCTAGGAAACATTTCCCTTTTTTGTGCAGCGTTTATGATTTTCTTGATAACACAGATGTCAGAGGAGAGGGAAGGCTTCTGACCCCGGTGGTGAAAATACAAACTGAGTGAAGTTCATTGCTCTTTCAGACCTGACTGATGGCTGGAGCTTAAATTTCATGTTTATATCGTGCACTCAATACCTGAGTGTATATATAGAAAAAAATGAACCTATTCAGTTGGTAAACAATGTTCAGGAGGGAAAAAAGCTGCTCCATTGATTTGTTCTGTGTGTTTGTATCTTTGCATTGTGTACTCCTGTGTTCTGGGACTGCTGGAGAAGATCTCGAATGCAGGGAGCACAAGTCTAATTATTTTGTTCACTAGAGGCAGTAATTGGCTTGTTCAGAAGTAATGAGATAATTCAGATGTAAATTCATTTTGGAGAGGGGGAATTTTAATAATGGATAATCTAGGAAATTATATCATGAATGAAAGAATATTTGTTTATAAAAGGAACAAGTAAAGTAACTACAGAAGGTTGGGGCCGTTTCAACTCATTCACAGCTGGAAGGAAAATCTGGGCGATTGCTGTTGGCTCCTGTGTAAGTGCTGGGTGTTCTGAGCTGGTGTAGAGGGGTTTTAACAAGGCTTTTATCCCGTGAGTATTTCCAGCGTTCAGGAACTTCCCTGTGGAGACAGTTGGTGTTTAAGTGATGAACTTTACGGTGAAAGCACATGAGGGGCCATTGTCAGTTTAAACCTTATGGAAATGTTCTGGTGAACAGAATTCAGGCCTGAGCAGTTGTCTCTTGATGTTTTTCCTTCAATTTTTCTTTCCTCGTTCCTCTGAACATCTTTTAGGAAGTTTTGCTGAGCCAGTGTGTGTTTCCCTATGGAAACAGGGTTTGCTGTTACAGCCCTGATTTTGAAGGGCTGGGCTTTGCTTATTTAAGGTTATGGGTTAATTTTCCTAATTCTCAAGCAGAACTGTTCTGTGCTGATTCCACATCCAGTGCTGGCTTCCTTTGGAGCTCCTGAGGAGCCTCCATGCCTTGGACTTTGAGCCTTGGCTTAGGGAGCTTTGCTCTCGTGGAAGGTGTGGGACAAGATGACCTTTAAAGTCCCTTCCAACCCAAACCATCCTGGGATTCTGTCAATCTGCTAAAGCAAAATGTTGGTGCCCACTCATGTCCCCAGAAGCTGTAAATGTGAGCATAAGGTAGGTGGGCACCTCCTGCCCTCCACTTTAACTCCAGATTTTGTCTGTGAATTCAGGGAATTGAGCAGTGGGGGAACCTTTGCGATGCAGGATCCTGTATTTAATCAGAGAACATTTGCTGGCTTTCTTTAGCATCACTCTGCTCCTTTCCCCTCACCTTGTCCTTTGTTTCACCCTCTCCCTTTGCTCAGGAAGCATCTGAGCTACGTGTCAAGCCCTTCTGCCTGGTCTTGTGCTGAAGAGCTGTGGCTGATTTTAATCAAGCCTGAACTGTCATTCCGGTTCATCAATGTCACATTAGCGTCATTTCTCTTCATCAATGTCACATTAACAGTAAATCCCAACTCCCTGATTATTAAAGTGGATGGAAATCACAGCTCTGTGTGTGGCCAAATAGCTGCTCATCAGCAGGGGGTGTTTGATGGGCCCTGATGGTTTCATTCAGGCCTTAATCAAGGACTCTCTGTTCTGCTGGGTTTATCCTCGTGCTCTGCAGTCACATTAACACCTGCATGTGCTCCCTGTTTTTGTTCCACACACATCTGGAGCAGAAACCTGGGTTTTTCAGCTGAAGCATTGCTGGAATTCACAGCTTAAGCCCCCGGTGGTAACGAGACAGGGTGGTTAAGAATTGGTGTTGAAGACTGGGAAGATTGGGAAGGTGGGGAATCGTTAAGGAGGGAGGATGAACAAACTGTGTTTAGTGCAGAGGTCCATGTGGCAGAGCACTGCCTGTTTATCCCTGGGATAAATCTGCACTGCGTCATTAGCCTGGGTGTTGTTTGATTATTGCCTGCATTTCTTCCCTTTTCCCTGGGCTCCTTCCCTGTATCTCTGCCTTGCCCTATTCCCACAAGTTTTGACCCAAACTGGTCTGGTTAGAGGTGCAAACTGTAGGAATTTCTTCAGGGTGATCCACACTTGGCTCTGAAGGTCCAAGGTAAAGCTTTGGGGTTTCTAGTCCAGCCTGACCTTTGTTACTTCTGAGGGCTCTGTTTGTCTTTTTGTTTTGTCTGTGGACAGACAAAAACTTCCACATTTCAGCAGAACAGGTGTTTTGACAGGAATGATGGTGGGATGTGATTCTGGAAGCGCAAGTGATGCTCAGGTTGGAACTAGATGGTCTTTAAGGACCCTTCCGACCCAATTCCATGATTCTGTGAGAAGTGCAAAATATCACCACGAAATCTTGTGGCTGTTGTTATTCCTCAAATCATTCCATGCTCTGTTGAATTCACAGGAGGCTCCTGCCTACCTGTGGGCCCATCCTGTGTCCTTTAAAGAATAATTTGCTTTTCACCACTTGGCACAAGAGGTCCCAGTCCAGTGCAAGGAGCATTTTGGTAATTCATTAGTAATTAGCTGAAACTGCAAGTTAATCAGCAGTGGTGCCCAGTAGCATAATGGGAGAGGTGACAGGATAAAGCTGGTCAGGCACCAAATTAAATTCCTATGTACCCTCAAGTTTCCCCACACTTAGCACAATACATTTATGATAGAATTCCGTACAAATATCCATGGGTGTGTGGGCATTTAAGACGCAGCAATGGAGTAAGAATTGAGGGGGTTTTGGTGTATTTTCTGCACTCCAGCCCGGGTGCTTTCTGCCTGAGTTGCTGAATTTCCATCTTTTCCCCAATTCTTGCCTTGGTTTCTGTGTGCAGTGAGTGCTTTCTCAGGGGTTTGTGCCCAACTTTTAGTGCATCACTGAGTCAGTACCGCCCCAGACTTCACTGGCATCAGACTTAATTACTGCCAGCCTCATTAGAGGGAAAAAGCCCCGTGTCTTGAGGTGTTTGTCAGTGGCAGATCTGCCCTGTCAAAGGAAGTTACAGCTGACCTTTATCTGGTTTGGGTGGCAGCTAAAAGGTGCTTCCATCCTCTTTAGCTGTCATCAGGCCTGGATAAAGGTTAACATTCTGCTTCTGGCACCGGGATCCTACCAGGGCACTCTTGTTTTCCCAAGAGACTCCCTGACCCAGGGGCTGATTGTCAAGCTGTATCCTCAAAAGACATCCAGAAAGCAAATAAAACATGGAAAATGCAGGTTCCATCTTAAAAATACTCACATGTTTTGGAAAGAGCCAATTCCTCTGTGCAGGAATTCCTCTTCATGAGTGAGTCCTGGATTTAATTGGAGTCCTTAGACCGAAAGCCCTGGTGGCGTTTTCACCCCGGTGTCGCTTCCAGTCCTGATGCAGTCGTTTGCCAAAGAATCACCTTTTGGGAATAAGCTCAGCCCCTTGTTTCCTCCTGCACTTTTCTGGTTTTGGCTCTGTTTGTGGGATAAATTCAAATATTGTGCTACCTGGGATGAGATTTCTCAGAGTTCAGCATCTCCTGCCTCCAAATCCTTCCCTGTGAAGCAGCAAAGGAATCAAAGCTCAGCTTTAGCAACACAGGGCAGCTGGAAGAGAGGGAGAAAAGGGATGTTGGAAGGAGACCTGGTGGGTGGCAGAGCCTGTTTTATCCCCTGAAGATTCTGGGGCCATGGAAAGCCTTTGGACTCAAGATCCACCGTGAAGATGATCACAGGAGCTCCTTGCAAACCCAAATGAACTTTTTAAATCAGGAGTATAAAATCAGGAGTATTAAATCAGTGGCCACAGCAGCACCTGAGGTGGAAACTTCATCCTGGAGCCCAGCAGATCCAAAGGCAGGTTATGAAGTTCACGTCTGGCTCTAAAATCGGCTCAGGTTTGGGTTTTTCGGCTGGTGAGCAGCAGTTTAAGGCTGTACTGAACTTTGGAAGGCAGAAAAATCAGTGTGGCTGTGGGCAGGTGTAAAGTGTTTTCCTTTCTCAGTATTTTCTGTCTTTCATGATGTGAGGTATTAGAGTTGTATGACAAATAATAGGATTCTTTCTGTGTTTTTGTAAGGCTTTAATTGAACCCAGAATCCTTTCTAACTGATGCCAAACTCATTTCGGAGTGGCATTGTGATATACTTCTTTATTTTGGTAAGCTGCATCATGATGATAGATTTAAACGCTAATAAATTTGCCTTTTTCTAATGATATCCACCTATCATGGAAAAAACACCCATTTTTGGGGGATCATTTATCAATGAATTGGTGCTGAGATTTTCCTGGAACCACCACAGAGGGGAAATGAAAAGCAACAACACAATTTACAAACAAGAGTAATTTCAGCTGTTTATACACAATTACATCTCTGCTCCCCAAGGAAACTGCTGAAGGAGCATTGTAAGTTTAAGAACAGCTTTATTTTTATAAACACTTCTTTTAATTGCTGAGCTGAAGTTGTGTTTATTACTGAAAATTCCCAAGGCTTTCTGCAAACACCACAATCTCCTTCACTCAGGCTAGATTTAGTTATGTATTTCCATCCTCCTGGTTATGCTCTGTTTTTCTCATCTCCTCTTAAACTCACTTACTCTCCAGGTTGCCATACATTACAGAAACTATCCCTGTTTTCCCGAGACCGTTTCCAGCTTTATAAGTGAACAGTACTAAAAGTTAACAAAAGACTTTGTTCTTAAATACCATCCTCGTATAAGGCTTTAAAGTGTTACAGAAATATTCCTAATTAGTCAGTGCAAGCCTTGTTTAAAATATCTTAATATTGATTTTCCAGAGTAATAAAAGGAGCTGAGAAGGATTTACCTCATTTATGTGCAGCACCAGAGGCTATAACCTGACTGCTTCACTTTTCTTGGATATCGTGGAATGGTTTGGGTGGGAAGGGACCTTAAGGATCATCCAGTGCCACCAGGGACACCTCCCACTGCCCCAGGCTGCTCCCAGCCCTGTCCAGCCTGGCCTTGGACACTGCCAGGGATCCAGGGGCAGCCACAGCTGCTCTGGCAATTCCATGCCAGGGCCTCCCCACCCTCCCAGGCAGGAATTCCTTCCTTTGGGAAAGTTCCTGCCTTCTCTGTCCTTGTTTTGCCTGAAGAGGATTGAGCTTCATTCCACCTTGCAGTGATCTCCCCCTCTTCCTCTGATTTTGTCACTCATCCAGAATCCCAATTTCCCAGCTAAGGATTAACGTGGACCCCACTTTGGGAAGGAGGAGGAGGAGGATGGTCCAGTTCACCCTGCAATGCCACCTCCACTGCTGGAGGAAGATCCCTGCATCCACCTGCTCCATCCAGCAGTGCGTGAATGCGAAAGGATGGACTCCCCTGGCTCAGCATCCATGTCTTCATTCCCTTTGAAACCTTTCCCAATGGATTCTGGAGGATTGTGACCTATTTTTGCTATTGCTGCCTTGAAAGAATCAAATTACGCTCCATGAGTATCCAGAGCTGTTTTATAGGCACTACGAGCAGCAGCCGTGGAGGGGGAGTCAGCACCTGGATGTGCTTTTCTTCCTCATTCCTATTCTGCTGTTCCAAATGTGGTTTTTAGTGAGAAGCTGAATGTAAACTCATGTCTGTGGTTGGATGAGAATATAGGATGAGCCCAACTGTTCGTTTTGGGGCCAGAGAGAATTGCTTAAAGCTCAAGTGACCTGAAAAATGAGCATCTCTTTGTTTCTTACTTCTTCCCCCCAGTCTCTCTAATCCTTTCAGGATGTGCAGAAATGGATTTCTTACAAAACTCCCGTGGCACTACGACCTGTCCCTGTGATTCCCACCAAACACTCATTACCCTTCTGTGTGAAACCCATTTCCCTAAATTCTCCCATTCCAACACCTTCATTTCCGAGTGCCTGTCCCACTTTCCTTTCTTTGCCATTAACAGGAATTTCTGAATACATCTCCTTGCAACAAATTAAACGAGGTTACAGCTTGGTGGCCCATCCGCACAAGAGCCTCAGCTCGGCTTTGTGTCTTCAATCTTTGAACTTTGGCTTTGTCCTTTTGGTTGTTGTTCCCTGAATGCTCTGGCACGAGGACAAAATTAAAAAGCACTTTAGCTGCTGCTGAATGGTGGGTGATGCTGAACCCTGGTCTTGAAATGGAAATTAAAGCCCTGTCTTTTTTACATTCCGTTTCTTGAGCAACAGGATATTGATCCGCTGGGTTGAAGTCTTTAAAAGAGCTGCTCTGTTATCTTTCTTCCCGGTTTATTTTTCTGGAGGAGCACGTTTCAGTTATCTCTGCGTTCAGCAGCCTGAAAGAACGTGGAGATCAGATTTAGGTTATTAGAGGGATAAATCTTGTGCTTCATTCGCTGCTTTCTTATCCCGCCTCGCGCGGCCGATGAAAGCGGCGGGATCTGAGGCGCAGCTTTGTCTGGAAGTTTTTTAGCTGTGGGAAGGGCTCCTGTTAAATGCCTATTTGAGATTAAAGTCAGATGCATCAAAACCATTGATGTGTTAGGGCTGAGCGAGCTGAGTTCCTATTTTGAGTTTCAATGCGTCGTAGTGCAGCTGGACACGGATTTTTGTAGGGGCCCTGTCCCAGCTCCTCCGCGTGGTCGTATCCCGGGAGCTGCTGCGTAAGAGCTGAGCTTGGAGCCGTTTTGGGAGAGCTGGTGGCTTTGTAGTGGCTGTTCTCAGCAGCAAGCCCCAGCTCTGGGGAGTAGTATCTGTGTAGTAGGGGCTGTGTAAGTGCTCACTGCTGGCAGCACATTCCAACACGCCTCGGTTCGGCTCCGTCCCTCTGTGCCCAGCTCTGGAGATTTCAGGAAAGATTAAAAATCACCTCCTCTACACTCAGCGCCTCGTACAGAACTCTCTGAGTGCCTCCTGCAGCACGAGAGGAAAATCCAGCTCCTCGAGGTCAGGCGGAGGGAGAGGCACTGCAGCGTCCCGGGGTCATTCCGTGATCCCATCCCAGCATTCTGCCGTTCCCGGCTGTGCTGCCAGAGCATATGGATCTCCATCTGGAGACTTGCTGGGGCTCTGCCACCTGTAGTCAGGCTGGGTTTTGCCCGGGAGATGAAGCAAAGTGAGTGCAGCAGTGAAATCAGGAGCTGCTCCAGTTTTATGGGGCTTGCTGTTGTTACAGCAATTACTGGAACA
>VZRN01006632.1:248292-283066 GCA_013397935.1 Dasyornis broadbenti | reverse complement strand
AAAAAAAAAAAATGGATTTAATGAGCGTTTCTGTAATCCGGGAACAAGTGTTTCCAACACCTCATTACTGGGGCGAGGGGGGGTCTACGTGTTCTTGTCTCCAGAAATACAAAGTGTTTTGTTTTGAGACAGCTTTGGGGAGAAAACGGAATTAAACAAGTTGGTTGTCATTAAAAATATTGCTGCCGAGTGATTTAAACCTGTCTTCATCTCCCAGAAATAATGATGTAACAATTAATAGTTAATGATTAGTAGTAGCAGGTTTGAATTATAAAAAAGCAGGGGAAATACATCCTATGAATGATTTGCCATAGATTTATTCTGTTAAGGTGGGGTTTTTTTACACCATAAATATAATATCTAAATTTACATTTCTTTGCTCTTTTTCAAGCAGCTGTTACTGCTTGGGGTGTTGGAATGACTCTGCGATTCTGTGTAAGGTGGATCCTGTATTAATAGGGATTTTTAAAAAAATAAATATAAATATATAACTTTCAACAGTTTGGGGGGGGTTTAAGGTAACATCGTGTGTGATTTTGCAATAATCTGTCACTGGGGCACTGTTTAATATTTCTTAGGCTTTGTTCTGGTGTCAGAATTGCAGTGAGAGGTGTACAATATTTTATAATCCAAGGGAAGCAGCACCAGAGATCTGAAGTTCTGGTCTTTCCAGGAGTTTTTGAGGCTGGGTTTAAATCATGCCAGCGTGTGCGTCAGAGACACTTTTCATGTATATTGGATGCTGTTCAGGCTGGAAATGATGGATTTAAGGAGTTGGATGTAACAGGTAATGACTTGTGGACAAATCAGAAGAGATTCACTTTGTCTTCACAAGGATTTTGCTGAGGGCCTTTCTTCCCCAGTAACTCCATGTGGAATGGGGAAATTCAGATGTGTGCACTTACTTTGTTACCTCCTATTTTATTTAAAAGCTTTCCTGCTGAATTCCAGTCGGAACAGTTTGAGTTATGTACGGAAAATTCACCATTTTTATCTAATCAAGACATTTTATACAGCTCGATGTCCTCCAGGTCTTGGGCATCTCAGTTTAATTTTCTGGCTGTTGGGAGAAAAAAAGGGGAGTCCCATAAAATTAACTTTTTTTGGTTCTCTTTTCACCCTCTGTATCAAATATATACTGGAACTGGATGAGCTTTAAGGTCCCCTTCCAACCCAAACCATTCTGGGATTCTCCGAATTATGGGAATCTCTGAATTCTATGAATTAGGATTAAGAATTCCATGAATTCTGTGAATTCAGAAATAAAATCTCTGAATGGTATCCCCTTTCTTCGGAAGAGGAGGGGAGGTTAGGAATGGAGAGGGGAGGTTTTAATGCACCATCCAGCTCTGACATCCTGGGACACGGAACTGCAGCACGGCAGCAAACTGTTCCGTTTCCCGGGAAGAATTCAGAAGTGAATGTGATGAAAACAAGCTCCACGTCCCTGAGGAAGGTGCTGGCTGCGGTGATTCCCTAAATTCCCCGTGCGTCCAGCAGCACAGAGCGAAGCCATTAAACCCAGGCAGTTCCCTGCACTCCTGGTGTGCCACCAGATCTGTTCCTAATGGATTGGTGGGGCTTTAATGAAACCCAGTCTCCCTGAACTTGTTTTCTCCAGGAAAAGCTCTTCCCAGGGACCTGACAGATCACCTCTGCCGCGATTCCAGACGTCCTGGCTCTCTAATTCCTCTCCATAACGAGTTTTGTGCTGCACCATAAAATATTCATGTTCCAATAGGTTCTAAACTAATTATCTGCAGCGGCACTTGCCTGAGCAGTCGTTTGCTGTTAGCTTGGCTCAAGTTAATGGCTTGTATTTCAGTACAAATAGTCCCTCCTGGCTGTTTCCTGTCACTGATTCTTATCCTAAATGGAATTTCCATATGTGTCTGGAGCTAATTCTTGTGACATCCAAAGGGGCTTTCTCCTCCTGCGCCCGGGAAGAGGAGGAGGATGTGTTGCAGATTATATTTTATGTTTTACGCAGTTGCTGCAACCGCGTCTTCCTTGGAAGCGAATGTCCGTGGGTCTGATCTCTCCACTCTGTACTCAGAGCTTTCCTACACCTCGTGCATTTTTATCAGCTCTAAAATAATAGTTGTTCCACAGACAGGGCCTGGTCTGGCTGGGTATTGAAGTTAAACAGCAGAAAAAAAAAAGATTAAAAGATGATATATCATGGGAAAACACACTCAGTGTTCATCTGGAGGTGTCACACTGAATTTGAGCGTCATCAGAAAATCCTCATGGTGTTGGTTTGGAGTTTAAAAGTGCCCTTAAAGAGGAATATGATAAAGGCTGAATGGGACTTGGGAAAATGTCTCAATGGGACTGAGGAAAAGGCTGAACAGGACTAAGGAAAATGGCACTGGGATCCAAAAGGGCTAAATTTTCATTATTCTGCCTCAAGGGGTTTTTTCTCCCTCCTTTTCTCAGAGGCAAGCTTGTATTTAAAATTGTATTTAAAATACTGACAGATCTTAATCTTTTAATGTTGCCATATGTCCACTTACATTAAAAATTTAAATACTTCCATACTCTGAATGTATGGCAGTGACTTTGACTAATCACACGTCCGTATGCCTAATTGTTGGTGGGATCAAGGCCTGCAAGTGCTGACATGGAAATAAATTAGAAATCCTTATTTCTCCTTCTTTTTTTTTTTAAAAAAAAGCCCTTCATATTTATAGCAAGTAATTTAAACAGCTTGCAGGACAAAAAATCTGCTCAAGTCTCTACTAATTTTTTCCCACATTAGTCCTAATGGGATGTTGTATCTGCCATGTCTGAGGAATTCATTTAGACATTGAATTTAGTAGTCATTTGTGGTAGGGAAGTGGAGAGAGACTTTTGCTAGGAGCGTTCATTTGATACCTGAAGAGATGATTCTGTTTTCAATTCAACTTCTTCAGACTTTGTGCAGTCCAGCGGATGTTTTTGGGCTCCTCGTAGACCCCACGTGGGTGCACCCTTGGGAGCAGAGGGATTCACCCAAGATCTGTTGGGAAAAAGGCTTCTCCAAAATCCCTGATGTTGCAGAATGCGCAGAACCTCTCCCCAGCCTGCACAGGTCACTCCAGCTCATCCCAGATCCATTTGTTTTCCCATTCCTCTGGGTTATTTCTGGCATTTCACTGTGAACCCAAGTTCATGGGTTTGGTGAGGCACAGGAGCGTCTTTAGGTTTGTGCATCTGCAAAGCCCCTCTGAGGTGTCCCCTTTGTGGGATTCCATCTTTAGGTCAACAGAACTTTGCAGGAGACACCAGGCTGGGTGGGATCTGCAGGCAGGAAGGCTCTGCGGAGGGATCTGGACAGGCTGGATCCGTGGGATGAGAACAATTCGAAGAGGTTCACCAAGGCCAGCCCTGAATCCTTGGGTCCCACCAACCCCACGGAATGCTCCAGGCTGGGGCAGAGGGGCTGGAAAGCTGGGAAAGGCCCTGGGGGTGCTGGTGACAGTGGCTGGACATCCCCAGGTGGACAAGCGGCCAACGGCACCTGGATTTCACCAGGAATAGCGGGGCCAGCAGGATCAGGGAAGTGATTCTTCCCCATTGATGAGGGATCACCTCGAGTGCTGGGTCCAGTTCTGGCCTCCTCAGTTCAAGAAGGACATGGAGGGGCTGGAGCGTGTCCAGGGAAGGGAACAGAGCTGGGAAGGGTCTGGAGCCCCAGGAGCGGCTGAGGGAGCTGGGAGAGGGCTCAGGCTGGAGCAAAGGGGGATCAGGGGGAACCTTGTGGCTCTGCACAGCTCCTGACAGGAAGGGGCAGCCGGGGAGGCTGGGCTCTGCTGCCAGGGAACAGGGACAGGAGGAGAGGGAACGGCCTCAGGCTGGGCCAGGGGAGCCTCAGGGTGGACACCAGCAGGAATTTCCCCATGGAATGGGGATCAGGCCTTGGCAGGGGCTGCCCAGGGAGGTTTGGAGTCCCCATCCCTGCAGGTGCCCAAGGAAGGACTGGAGGTGGCACTTGGGGACAAGGTGGGAATTGGTGACAGCTTGGACTTGACGGTCTTACAGGTCTTTTCCAACTATCGCTGTTTCATATTGATGCTACATTTTGCAAATCTTCAGTATTTTATGGAATTAAGGAGTCTTTAAAAGAAAACCATTCTCCCAGCAGTGCAGATTGGTGCTCATGGGATTTGTTTCTTTTCCTCCTTGACTCCGTTATCCAAATAATCCTTGTCTCTGCAGAGTGTGAGTATCCAGGAAGGTTTTAAGTGCTGAGACTTGAATCTCTCATGCAGGGAAGCAGAGGAACGATCCTTTAGTGTGGGACTTGAGGGAATGCAAGATCTTTCCTTTGTTATTTGTATTCTTGAATGCAATTGTTTTACAAATCCGTCATTTACTTGTGCTCTCCCTGAACTGCTCATCCCTCTCTGAGTGGTGTTGAAGAAATAATTTTCTGTTCCATGAAAGATGTCTGATAGGAGGTAGAAATTGATATCTTGATCCTGGCTGTGCTTCCAGGTATTTATCAGTGATCATTTCTTCAATATCCTCTTGATTTGGGGAAAAAATAACCCTGTCTCCTCAGAAGTGAGGGAAATGAATGTTATCTTAGCACGAGATGAATGTAGATTTAAAATTCACTTGATAGCGGCTCTATTGCGGTTTTAGCTTGATTTTCTAGGAAATGAGTCCCATCCTAAAGGAAATGAGTCCTTTAGGTTTGTTCTGTCCATCCCTCCCCACTAATGGCATCGACATCAGCCAAATCTGAAAGGAGCAGGAGGTGCAAAGACGTGGAATTCCGGGGGAAGGGAATTGTGAACGTGAGCGGCTGCAGGAGGAGAAAAACCAGGGAAAAACCAATAAAATTTGGCCACTGTGGTTGGCAGAAGCCAGGGATGAGAGACAGAGCTTCAAACCACCCCTGCTTGGAGGCGTCTCCTGGGCAAATGCCGTAGGAATGTTTGGAGATTTATGGATATTGCAGGGTGGGAAGCCAAGGGGACAGAGGCAGCACGTCCCTTTCTCCGAGTGTTGATCCTTAAAGGGTTTTTTTGGAAGCTGGAAGTGCAAATAGGATTTAGTTATTCCCAGGCATCTTTATTAGAGACTTTTGGTTTTGGTTTGGTGTTTAGCATCCTCCACTGTGCTCAAACTGAAAACAGGAGGTACAAGTGCTCATCCTGGCTGGAGACAGCGGAAGTTGATTTTTCTCAGGTTGGAATTGAGTCCCTCATGCACATTTCCTTCTCCCAGATCCATGACTCCTCACTTCCTGTAGTTACATATCAAAATTCACTCCTGCTTCCTGATAACTTTGCCTCAGATATCTGGATTTTGAGAGATTTAAGGAAGCTGCACAACTCCCTGGTGGTGTTCCCCTCATCCTGTCCCTTCTTTCCTGGGAGCAGAGCCTGACCCTCACCTGGCTCCACCCTCCTTTAACTTCCTATTCCACAGGAATATTTATTTAATATTTATTTGGCTCCTTCTTATGTGAAGGAAAACATTGGTTACACTTGTAGCATTTCTGTAAAGGATTTAAGAGAGAGAGAAAAAGAATTAAAGCCAGATCCTGAGCTGAAAACAATCCAGAGTCAGGAAAAATCTTGGAAAAGAAGAGCTGTGTTGGCACCAAGTGTTAAAGGACTCCAGGAGGAAAATAAAAGCCTAGCATGCCATTAATTGTTACAGCTCTTTGTAGGAGGTTTAACTCTAATTCCTTGACTCATCCTTCTTTTTATTTTACCCTTTTTTAAAATTTTCCTCCCTGGTCCCCTGTGGCCTCACCGAATACCTTCCTAATTAAATGTAGTGATAGAAAGAATCATTAGGCAGGTGTTGGTTCTGCTGGGAGAGAGGATGGTTGAGGCTGATGAGAAAGAAAAAAATTCTTGAATTCCAGTTGAACTTCCCAAAGCTCTGACCTGAAACTGTGGAAGAGGAGCCAGAGAGGCTCCGGCAGGGAAGGGTTAAACGTGACGTTTGATCTCCTCTTTTCCGGGAGCATTTTGATGGCATAAACAGGAATAAAAAGGGCTGTAAACTTTATTTGGAGAGCCCTTAGAGAAAAGTAAGCTTTGTGTAGCAAGTTTTTAAGAAAGGAGATCAATTTGGTGACATTGTGACTGAGTGTTCTCTGGGAGCATCTGTAAACTGTTGAGTTTAATTGCCCTGCAGCTGCCTCGGGCTGGAGCTTGGGGGGGATTTTGGTTTCCTTTTACTCAGGCTCTCATTTCCTTTTGCCTTTGCGCTCCTGCTGTATTTTTTTTTTTTTTTCCTTTCTTTCTTTTTTTTGCCCCCCTGTTAAAAAGTAAATAATAACACAAACACAGCTCCTTCGCAGAGCCCTGAAGAGAAGAGGGCTTGGCTGGAGGAGCATCTCTTGCTGCTGGAGCATCGATGGGTTCCAGCTGCTCCCATCCACGAGAAGGAGACTGGCAGTGAAAGGTTTTGGGGAGCTTTGGTTTGTTGGATTTGTTTGCTTTATGTTCTGTTTTGGGATTTTTTTTCCCCATTTTTAGACTTCTCAGGTCTGTTTTTGTTGTTTAACAAGTGCTGGATGGTTCATGGAGTGGAGCTCAGCTCGGAATGGCAAGAACAGGAAGGACAAACACTTTTCAGCTGTGAATACAAAACTGGGGTTTCAGTGCTCCCCCTCTCCTCAGAGTCCCGTGGAAATAACAAAGGACAAGTCTGGGTCCTTTCTTAGGGCATCAGTGCTGTCATTGGCAGAGGGAACAGAATTGGGTGACACCAAGAGGCTACAAAAGTGCAGCTGGAGCCTTAAATTTGGTTTTATTTGTGTTATTAATGAGAGCTGGAGAGGGACTGGGGCCAAGGCATGGAGGGACAGGAGCCAGGGAATGGCTTCCCAGTGCCAGAGGGCAGGGATGGATGGGATCTTGGGAAGGAATTGCTGCCTGGGAGGGTGGGGAGGCCCTGGCATGGAATTGCCAGAGCAGCTGTGGCTGCCCCTGGATCCCTGGCAGTGCCCAAGGCCAGGCTGGACAGGGCTGGGAGCAGCCTGGGACAGGGAAGGTGTCCCTGCCATGGCAGGGGTGGCACTGGATGAGTTTAAGGTTCCTTCCAACCCAAACCACTCTGGAATTCAGTCAATCCTGTGATTATTATTTTCTCCCCAAACCAACTGATTGTTTTTCCTGCCTACTAAATATCTAATTATTCAAATTTACCATTTGTTGACCTTAGAACGTTAAAACTGGCTCTGCAGATTTAGAATGTGTCCTTTTTTTCCTTTCCTTCCAAGAGGAAGATGTGCTTTATATTGGAAAAGAGCTCGGTAGTTTAACATTTATTAACACTGTTAAACCATAGAACCTGCCCGGATTTTGCAAAACCCGAATCGGCAAATTTAGAAAAGAGCAGCAATAATTACAAAACCCAATATTTTTAGAGGGGACGGATGGAGGGAATCACAGAATCACTGGAAAAGCTGTGCAGAGAGGGATCCAAATCTGTATTTATATCTAATATTAAATAAAGGCGTGTTAAAAACTCAATGCCATTTGATGGAACATCTGGCCAAGTGTGTGGCATTGTTGTGCCAAAACATTGGCTGTTACAAAATGCCAACAAGCTTCTGTGTGTCTGGGGTTGGGATTTAATTGCATCCAGAGCAGAATATATTATTTTATGAAATCCTGTTAACTGCCTTCCCTGCCGGAGATGGATATTTCCAATCAGGATTCCGGCATTCGGAGCGCTGCCTGCGTCACCGAGTCCAGCCCATGCCTGTTCCTGAGGCAGGGAAATCCTTCAATCCTGCTCGGGAATTTGTCAGCCCCCGTGGTGCCAGCAGTGGCCAGGACGTGTGACCTCCAGATTGGGTGGGAAGGGTAATCCCGGCCCGTGCTGCTCCTGTCGGGAAAAGCCGGTTCCTAATTCCCGTTAATGACCCGTTCTCCTACCATCTTGTTCTTGTGCCAGGAAGGATTAAGCTGTTTGTGGGAGGGACGAGGAGCAGCTGGGGCTTTTTCTTTGGGAGCTGTGGGATATGACACGGGCTGGAGCGGATAAACCTCCATCGGGGGAAGTTGGCGTCGCTTCAGTGGAGGAAGCGGCTGGAAGCGCGGGATTAGGGAAGGCTGCTCTGAATGGGACACGTGCCCTGAGGTGGGGATGAAGTGACCCCACAGCAGCTGGGTCACTCTGGTTGTGATTTCCAAAGGAATTCCTGTCTGGAGGCGGCTCAGGCTTAATTTTGGGGCATTTGGAGCTGGTGTAAGTCAGGAATGACTACAGAGCTGCTGATTAAGAGGCTGGTATGGACCAGCAGATATTTATATCTTTGAAGGATAAAGCTGGTTCTCCAAGTTAGGAACAAAACAGATTTTTTTAAAAGGGAAGGGAGGTAAAATAAGTTGAGATTTAAATATTATTAGGCTTTTTTATGGATCACACATCTCTTTTAAAGGGAAAGTAGAGCAAGAAAAGGTCTGTGTGGAAATGGCTGTGGCAAAAGCAGTTAATGGTGAGGGACAGGCTGTGGAATAAATCCAAAGGGAATGGAGGAATGACTACGGAATTCTAAAAGGGTTTGGATTGGAAGGGACCTTGAAGTCCATCCACTCCCATCCCTTTCCATGGGCAGGGACACCTTCCACTGTCCCAGGCTGCTCCAAGCCCTGTCCAGCCTGGCCTTGGACATTCCAGGGATCCAGGGGCAGCCACAGCTTCTCTGGGAATTCCATCCCATCCCCTCCCCACCCTCACAGGGAAGAATTCCTTCCTAATATCCAACCTAAACATTCCCTCCTTCAGCTTAAGACTGGGTATGAAAACAAAGCAGAGGAGCAGCGTGGAGAAGAGAGGCT
The DNA here is from genome assembly GCA_013397935.1 of Dasyornis broadbenti. Taxonomy (NCBI): domain Eukaryota; kingdom Metazoa; phylum Chordata; class Aves; order Passeriformes; family Dasyornithidae; genus Dasyornis; species Dasyornis broadbenti. The sequence goes on along the minus strand of VZRN01006632.1, from coordinate 274,268 downwards.
GGAAATGTTTTAATGGATACGGATGTTTTTCCAGCACGCTCCCGCCACCAGGAGAAGGTGGAAAGTTTTGGGAAAGAAGGTAAAATATCAGTAAGAATGAAGTTGATATTTAGCAAATCATCAGAGAAGTGATTTGGCTTAATGTTGTGGAAGGAACAGATGTCAGAGGGAAAAAAATCCCAGGGGAGGCATAAGAACATAGAGAAATGGAAGGAAACACCAGAACAGGTGATCAGATGTGGCAGATTTCTGAAATCTGGCTGAACTCCTAAAGGACCACATTGGGAAGTGTGAAATGTGGGATGGGATCTGAGCCAGCCTCAGAGAAACGGAGACTGCTTTAATCCTTTGGTAATAATTAGATTTTCTTAGGTTTGGGTTGGAACAGTTGCCAAAGAAAATATTGTAACTTGTGAGTGGTCAAACACTGAGAAAGACAAAAAAAAAAAAAAAAAGGAGGAATAACTTCTTTTTCGGTAGTATCCGCTTTCTCCGTGTTTTATTTTATAATTTTGTAAAATCCTGTTTGGATTTTAGCTGCATTTTATGGAAATAGAAGAGCAAATCCATTGTTAGGGCACTGGTGATGTGAGGCCTCCTGTTCACTGCTCCTCAGTGCTGATCATTATCCACGTGCAAAACCAACATGTTAAGCAAAAAAAAAATAAAACGATTTCTAAAGGTACGAGGAAGCTTCCCCTGAAAGAAGTCTGAATATCTGGAATTCGTTAAAAACTGAAAATTGTGTATAAATATTTATGAGGAGGAATGATGCTGGTGAGGGAGCAAAGCCATCTCAGGAGGCTTCCTGTCTATGAAAACACCCAGATATGTTGGAGATGATTGAAATTCCTCAAAAGGTGGATCATTCCCAATGGATCTCCCATTTGAAGGGAGAGAAGGCAGGGGAAAAGAGTCAGGCTTTGGGAGAGGGCGTTTTTTTGGTGATTCCTTGTGGTTTGGTGCTGAGTTTTGTGGCATCGCTGGTGTGAGGGGGGCACATGGCAGGAGCAGCTCCGGCACACGGAGCGTCGGCTCAGGGCCTGTTGGAATGGGGAGGGAAGGAGAAAAATGGGCTGGAAATTGGTCAGATTGATTTGTTGTGTTGTGCCCTGGCTGAGGAAAGAAAGATTTTGGGTTTTTGGGGAGCAGTCATGGGTGTAAAAGAGAATTCAAGGATGTGAATGCAAGAGCTTTTGCAGTGCTTGGAGGAGACACTCAAAAGATGCCTCAGAAATGGGCAGGGACACCTCCCATTGTCCAGGCTGCTCCAAGCTCATCCAGCCTGGCCTTGGGCACTGCCAGGGATCCAGGGGCAGCCACAGCTGCTCTGGCAATTCCATGCCAGGGCCTCCCCACCCTCCCAGGCAGCAATTCCTTCCCAAGATCCCATCCATCCCTGCCCTCTGGCACTGGGAAGCCATTCCCTGGCTCCTGTCCCTCCATGCCTTGGCCCCAGTCCCTCTCCAGCTCTCCTGGAGCCCCTTCAGGCCCTGCCAGGGGCTCTGAGCTCTCCCTGGAGCCTTCCCTTCTCCAGGGGAACATTCCCAGCTCTCCCAGCCTGGCTCCAGAGGGGCTCCAGCCCTGGAGCAGCTCTGGGGCCTCCCCTGGACTGTCTCCAGCAGCTCCAGCTCCTCGTGCTGTGTCCCCAGGGCTGGGGCAGTTCTGCAGTTGGGGTCTCACCTGAGGGGGGCAAAGGGACAGGATCCCCCCCTTCCCTGCTGCCCACTTTGGGGGGACACCCCCAAGTCCTTCCCATTGTGGCTGCTCTCAATAAATTTGTATTTTTGTGGATTTGTGCAACTTGACCCTTCGTGTGCCACGCCTGCTCTCTGTGTTGCTGTGGTTTACAGCAGGTTTTTACAGCTTTTACTGGTTTAAGCTACAGAACTAAAAATCAAACTGCACCAAGAGAATGGAGAGAAACAAACTACTGTTGAGCTCTTACCCTTTGGACCTTGAATTAGCTGAGGATTCAGAATTCAGGGAAAGAGATGAGCTTGTGCAGAATAAGCAAGAGCCTGCAGAGTTTGGCTGATGGGGAATGTGCTGAGACAGAATTTTCCAGCCAGGGGAGGTCACAACAATTTTTTTTTTTTTGCTTTCCAAAGAGCAGAGTTTCCTCTTGTTGGCCAAAGTGTGCCCGGTCTGCTGAGGGTGGCAGCAACTGGAGCCCGGTGGGTTTCGAAAAGAGCAACCAAACAAACGCGGCCCTGGCAGGGATGGGGAATGTTGCAAATCCCAGCTGTGTCCCCTCAAAGGAGGAGAGGGTTCCTTGATGAGCCGCCTTTTGTCCTAAACTTTCCTCTGTTCCAGCCGAATAAAGCAGTGATACTCCCAGTCCTAACGACCACGGCTCTCTGGAAATGTAAAATTACCAGATCTCATTAATGCCGGGCTCTATCATTCATCAAAGCACTCCTTACACCTCACGCTGGCTCCTTTTCTCTCCCCCTCTTAATCTTGCTCTCATTATAAGGATGTGTCTGCCCTTTGGACCTATCTGCTTCCAAGGAGTTGACACCTGCCGAGATCTCGTTTGGGAAGGACTCGTTAACTCTTTGAGAGTTGAAACGCTGAAATGTAGGGAAAACAATCCGGTGGGAGCAGCTTTGCACAACGAGGATGCTGTAAATACCCCGGGGACAAAGACCAGGCAGAGGATGGCACATGAAGCAAAGGGAATTCTTTGTGTCCCTGTGCCTTTATCCTGATGAAATCTCGGTCTCATGGTCAACAGGTCCCTGCAAATGCAGTTAATGGCTTGATTTTTATTTTTTTCCCTTTTTACAAGGATTTTCTGCTGCTTTGGAGACTTCTCCCAGCCTAATGCACTTTTCACATGTGCCTGGTGTAGCTAGAAAGCTCAAAAAATAAAGATTTCAAAATGAGCCCAATTGCCACGAAATTAAACCTGGCTGGGGACAAAAGCTTTTGACACGAACATGGAAACTGCTCCTCCAGATGATCCTCAGAGTTCTGTAGCAGCTTTTATCTCAAGAACTAAAGCACTTTGCAAACAGTCAGATTACAGAAGTGCTGCACTGATCAGGTATTTTAGCCAAATAAATACTATTTATAAAGGAGTTTTCAAAAGAGCTTTCAGAGATACCTGTCACAGTTTCAGCATCTTTATTCAGTGACTGGAAGCTCTTATCTGTCTCAGTAGGGGATGCCAATTTACTGATGTACTTTTCAGTTAAAATCCAGGTTCCATAAAGCAGATTAACAGTGAGAAAATGCAAGTCTCTTACAAGGGAGGGGGAAAAAAAAAAAAAAAAAGAGTTTGAAAGTTGTTTTAAAGTCGATTCTGTGATAAAGGAGCCAATTGAGGAGATGTATCAGGTGCCACAAAAAAAAAAAAAGTCACTGGAAATTGCTGGATCTGTGTTGTTCTGAGCACCCCACCCATCAAGCCAAGCAGTTGAGTTCCCTTGTTCATCCTTTCTCCTCTGTATCCATCTGTTCCTGCCTTAAATCCCATTTCCTTTGTGAACTCCACGGGATCACACGGGTTTTGTCATTAAGAAAAGCAGCCTCGTGTTCTGATCAACATCTCCGCTCCCAGATATCGATACTGCGGGTTTTAATTACTTCATTAAATAAAACATTGTTTCTCATGTAGCATTTGCCAGGCTCCTGTCAATATTTGGTCCTGATGGAGCTGATGCGGTCTAAGAGCTGTCAAAGAATATTGGCTTGGAGGGATGTAGGAAAGTTCTGCAGGAATGAGGTTGAATGGAGACTGTATTTCCATTAATCATCTCTAAATACAACGTGACAGCATTGCTTGAGTCACTCAGTCATTGAGACAACAAATCACTCAAGTAGAGGAACATTTTTATCAAGACTTGGCTTTTCTTTGATCTTCTACTGAAAAAACAGCCCGGAAGTTCAGTGCTTTGACATTTATGGATGTTACTTTGATTATCCCATCTGGATTTCATCATGGTCACGTTACATTTCATGTTTTAATACAGTCTCAAAATAATTTCTGCTCCTCTCTCGTGTTTGCTCGCCTGATCTTTTAATTTCATTAATTTTTTCTTTGCTTGTAAGAGCTGCTGATGCCTCTCCTGGCATCTCAAGAGTTCCTGAAATATTAATAGGATTCTTCTCCTGACCTTACTGGGAATAGTCAGTCCCCTGTCTCTTGGATCGTGTTTGCTTTTGGGGCTCCATGGTCCATGCGGCCCCAGGACTCCCTGTGGTTGGTGGAAATCCTTGAATTTGTCTTCTAAAATTCCAAGTTATGCAGTCTTGACCTCATGGCAAGCATTCTCAGTACCTGCATGCACTGAAATAGGCAGTGTCGAATTCTATTCCCTTCCTCCAGCGGCCAAGGTGTGGAGTATCCAGTTCTCCTGTAATAACTTCATCTCTTCATCAGCGCCTGGTTTTGCACTTGAACTTCTGTGCAATTCAGATCCAAGAATAAGTAGGAATGTCTCCTTAGCTCATCCTCGTGGATTTTGATTTATGGCTTCTTGTGCAGTGCAGAAGTTTTTCTTTCAGCATGAATAATTATTATTTTTTTATTCCTTAAGTTCATTCACCTCTGCACACTCCTGTTCCCCTTTCCCCCTTCTCCACCTTGGTGTTTCCTTTACCTCTGCGTGCTTTTGTTACAGCTCTCAGGTCATTACATGAATTATTGAAGAAACTTGGTTCAGATGCCAGAGCAGCTGTGGCTGCCCCTGGATCCCTGGCAGTGTCCAAGGCCAGGCTGGATGGGGTTTGGAGCACCCTGAGATGATGGAAGGCGTCCCTGCCCATGACAAGGGGCTGGAATTATCTTTCAGGCCCCTTCCATCCCAAATCTTTCTGATGGATCATATTCTAAAAGTCTTTAAGACGCTTTCAGCACTAAATCTCTGTGTTGTCTGCTTTTCCGCTCCCGGGGGACCTCCCGACGCCATGAGAGCTCTGCCCTAAGCCTTTGTGGCCTCACAAACCTTCCCTGAGCACCACGGAACGCCACCAGATTTTTGGCTGCTGTTTCCCCCCTCAGCCACTGCTCACCTCCTCAGGTGGAGCCGATCCCATTTCCCAGAAGGACAAGCTGCTTCCATCAACTCCATTCCATCCATTTGATTCCTCCTGGCAGCCGGGCTGCCTGTGGTTGACAGATTCTGTCTGAGAAGGGCTCTGGTAATTGCTCGTTCTGTTCGGTGCCTGTGTTGGTGACAGATGGTCACACTGAATGTTTAAAATGTTCAGGACCCCTGCATGATCCCCAAGCTTATGAACAACAAACTTTGCCAGCATTCCTGTTGTCTATTAATTTAAAATGTTTGCTCGAATTACTATTTTTTCCCCTTACGTTTCAGGCACGTTTTGCTGGGTTTGTACTTTTCTAAAACGTTCCCTTTTCCCATTTTTTTTCCCCCTATTAAAGAAAGTCTCAAGATGTTCGTACAGACTGGCAGAAGCAAGTGCCAACTGCTGTTGCAGACTTGTTAACAAATTTATTTTTGCCTGAGAATGGCACATATGGCCCAGAGCGGAAATATTAGGGGTCTGTAGTCCTTATGAGGGCTGGCAGATATTGTCTTGGAAAAAAATAGCATTTCGGTCAGTCATAAATTTCATTTTTATTTTTATTGCTGGAAGGACTTCTCAGTTTTTTTTTTCTTTTTCCTGAAGCGATGGTCTTCAATCATTTCCCAGTCCTGTGACAACTCCAGAGCTGCAAAAAGAGACGGTGGGAAAGTGGCCAATTCATTTGTGGGCTCTCTTTATTGCACCTGAGTAGGTGCAGACGAGGGAAGTTGGTTTATGTGGCCGGTTTGAATTCCATGGTTTAGGGTGTGTTGGCTGACCTGCAGGGTGTGAGGCTGGGACTTCATCTCCTGCATCTTTATTCACAAGACTTGTAAAAACCAAATTATAAGGACAACAATAATTATAAGGTCTTATATCCTTCATTCTCTTTTTTTTCCCCGTTTAAAGTGTTTGACATATGTTTTCTGGGTAGGTTCTTGATCCTGCAAACTCTAAAAGCAAAACAAATTTTTGCTTCCTGCAGATTCCTTCAGCCCCCTCATGTTCATCATGATAAATAATGTGATTTATTATTTTTGTTTTCAAGGCCAGGTTGGACAGGGCTTGGAGCACCCTGAGACAGTGGAAAGTGTCCCTGCCCACAGCAGGGGTGGAACTGGAGGGCTTTGAGGTCCCTTCCCACCCAAACTATTCTGTGATTCTGTGATTATTTTCAAATTTGGGTTGTCCTGTGCAGGACCACCAGCTGGACTCAATGATCCTTCCAGCTCAGGAAGGATCATTCCATGATTTTGTGATGATGATTCCATGACTTTTTGTCCGTGCACAGCTGGATTTTTACACCACAGACCACGACGGTCAAACCTTTGCTGATATCTCCGATTTTTTCCTTGCTTTGCCGAGCTTGCGGCGAGGGCTGGAATAACCTTCCCCAGGTTTGTGTATTCAGCTGGTGTGTGCAGCAAACTGGCTGAAAATGAGCTCCTCACTGCTGCAATCCCGTCCTGATGGATGTCTGGATAATTGTCCCATCTGCATGTGTGAGAAGGAGAAGGAAATGATGCCACCCCCGGCCTCGTTTCAGGGAGTGAAGGTTATTCTGGAGATCTGGAGGGAGGGGATTGACGCAGCCAGGATGTGTTGGAATCAAATCAGTAAATTAATCAACATCTCGTTATCCAGCGTTGAGTGCTGGATTTAATTAGGGGGAAAAAAAGGAACTGATGTGTGCATAAATATATATATAAATATATATATATATGTGTGTGTGTGTGTATTTGGAGGAACAGTTCAATATGACTGGGCTGTGTGATTGCCTGGGATCCATGAGGAACAGGCCAGAGGATGGGTAAGTTTTCCACCATCTGGCAGTGGGAGATGCAGGTGGATTCAGAGCTGGAGATGTCTCTGCCCACAGCACACCTGCACCTCTCACTGCTTTTCCTCGGTGAATTTTCACGGATTCTGCTGTTTTGAACAGACCTCTGGCTAGAAATGCGATATCAGAGGTGTTATTTCAGTTTTTCTTTGGTTACTTCGTGTTAGGCACCTTTTTCTTTCTTTGGGTTGATTTAGTCCAAGATTTGTGTGGTGCTTTTTACCTGTTTATAGCTTTGATGCTTTTAAATTAAAATTTCATGTCAAGAATCCATGAGCTGCTCAATATTCCCTGCTTACTGTAGTGTTTATATATAAAGAGTTGGACTTGATGATTTTAAAGGTCTTTTCCAACCTAAATGATTCCTACGGCTCCATTTCTGTGTTTCTCACATCATTTCATTGATGAAAGCCTCAGTGCTGCTCCTCCTCAGCTTTGGCTTGGAGTTTTCAATCCTTGCATTTATTTTCCTCAGTCAGTGGGAAAACACTGGAGCAGGTGGAAGTGATCTTTGGTGCTTCTCTGCACTGCTCTTTTTGATTTTTCCTTTGAAGCTGCGTTTTGGAAACGAAGGACTTGGATTTCCAGGTGACTCCTGAGCAAGTGCCTCAGCCCAGAACTGGAGACTTAAATCAGCGACGATTTCGTCACCTGAAGGAAATCTGGAATTAAACACACTGAAGTACATCCCCAGTTGGGAGGTGGAAAATATTTTTGTTTTCCTGGTGTTCCAGCTGATTTGAGGAGTCCAGGCACCCCATGCCCTGCTTTGTACAAGCTCCTTTGCTGAGTCACTCCCAGGACAATTTTCATCGCTTTCCAAGGCTCGTGGATGAGCTGGGATTATCAAGGATGCTCTTCACCCTCAGGGAAAGCAGGGATGTATCAAAATACTCATTTTGAGAAAACCCTGTGCAGGTTGATGCTGGTTTGAGATGCTCCAGGGTGGGTCTGGAGAACCAAACCAGAGCTGGTGAAGCTCCCCAGGAACCACCTGAGTGTGGTGGCAGCGATCATAGACATTGGCAAGATGTTGGCTGGGCACTGGAACAGGGAATGGTGACATTCCCCAGCCTGCCAGAGCTCCAGGAGCATTTGGACAGCACTCGGGGGCAGGGTGGCATTGTTGGGATGATCCTGTGGGGCCAGGAGTTGGACTTGATCCTTGTGGGTCCCTTCCCACTCAAGATTTTTTTTAAAAGACACCATGAACATGCAGCAGATCTTGGCCTCTTTCCATGGGATCCGTGTTAAACATCCTGATGTTTCAAGAGCTGGACTCAACGATCCTTGTGGGTCACTTCCAGCTCAGAACATTCCATGATTCTGTGTTGGAGGAGATTGAAAAACTCTCAGAGCGCTTCTGGGAAAAGCCTCTGTGGCTTGACTGCCTCAGGTCCTTGGGATTCCCTTCCCAGCTCCAGATCCTTTGATCAGCTCTTTGGGATGGTCAGTCTGGGATCAAATTCCAGCAAAGACTGCTCTGTTCCAGCCCACGGCTCTTCATTTTCCAAGGGAATCAGAGAGATTAATTACTTTCCCTTTCTCCCCCCTCTCCATCGAAATGGGAGCAAATAAAGTCAAGGCGAGGGAACGAATGAACCGACCTGGTTCTCCTGGCGGGACATCAGCGTTGCCAAACTGCGCCCCCACCAAAGTCCAGTAGCACCAGTCCAAAGCTGACGCCAGCTGCCTCAGTTGTGCGGCAGCCCCCTCAGACTGCTGCCTCGGGGTGGTGAAGTGGCTGTAGATGGAAAATATTCCAAGGTCAGGAGGTCTCGTTCAGGTGAGCCAAGGGCAGCACAGAGCTTTGAAGGATTTGCTTTTCTGTGTCTGGTTTGGAGCTGGGATGGAGCAGGAGCTCTTTCTGGATTTTACTGCAGGATTTGTTCTTGCCAAACTTACTTGATTTTAAAGTTTATATTTCAGCTGTTGTTGAGATTTTTGTAGTGGCTGTGTTGTTTTTGGGAATAGTTCCTTCCCTCGGGAGCTGCACACTCCGGTCTGAGGTGCTGAATTGTCCTTCCCTGGCTTTGTCCTGCAGAATCTCCAATGCCAAGAGGTCAACTCATGCAAAATTAGCTCAAGTTGTGTCAAATATTGCTCTCAAATGATGTAAATTAAAAAATATTTAATTGGCATTTTGTCACCCGATGGCTTTCACTGTCCTTCAGAACTCTGCTTTCTCATTGGGTTTGTTCTGGGAGGTGATTTATTGTCTGTCAGTCCTTGTAGTGATGGAATAACCTCCAGAAGCTGGGTGGTCTTGGGAATCAAAGGGAAGGGGATGAAATTCCATGATACCAAATGCACCTGGGAATTGATTTGAGCTCATCCATTGGAAATAGTGGGGAATGAGGAAAACTTGTTGGTTACAGAATTACTCCGAGCTGCCCAGCAGAGACTGGGAAAGTTTTCGTGTCCCTGCACACGTCCTCTGAAATGCTGGATGGAGTTTCTGGCTGTCCGTATTGGGAGGAAAAAAGAGTATTTCATGCTGGAGTTTGATTCCATTGCCTACAAAAGGTGTCAGGCACCTTGAAGGGCTCGTGGAGAGCTCCAGGCTGAGAATTGGTGTTGCCACAGGACAGGGATGAGGTGGCCAAAAGGAAATTTCATCTGGAAATTGGGAAAAAAAATGTTTGCAACAAGTAGAGAAGTGAGGTCTGGAGAGTGAAGGCAAGAAAGTGGCTTGAGCTTGAGGTGGGTGAGGAGGGGAGATGTGGGAGGTTGTGTGGAGGAGCTGGAGGGTGAATGAATGACCCTGGCAGCCCTTTCAAGCTCTTTGTCCTCACTTGACGTCTTTTAGGTTTTACTTTGGATGGAAATGGGGGGATTTCAAAGCAACTACAGGGAAAACTTGCTGGAATCATCGGGAGTTTCCTGTTGTTGGTTAGAGCTGCAAAGGGAAGAAACGGATTTATTTTAGCAAACAGCTGCCACGCGGTTTCTCACAGAAACCAAATCCAGCTCACAGAATCCCACAATGGGTTGGGTTGGGTTGGGAGGGACCTTAAAGTTCATCCCATTCCACCCCCTGCCATGGGCAGGGACACCTTCCACTATCCCAGGCTGCTCCAAGCCCTGTCCAGCCTGGCCCAGGTAGTTTTTGTTGGTACTGAGGCATTTTTGAAGCCTAAAAAAAATGTTGAAATCCTTAAAGGCTTCGTGGTTGCTGCCTTCTCCTGGGCTTGTGAAAAATATGAGGTGTTCACAGTTGGAATTAGCTCGGAAACAGAAGCCGGATCATATCAAAATAATGATAAATAAAATTCCTCCCAAAATGCCAAAGTCAAGGGAGGCAGATGACTTCGAAATAGTCCGTAATTACTGCACCAGTAACTGAGATTTGCCTTCTGTGTCAAGAGCCTGAGTTAGTCTAGAAGAAAAAAATCAGCCAAGAGAACCAGAATGACATAAATAATGAAAGAGCTAAAATTGCCTCAGTTTTGTAATGTAGATGAAGGCAAGGTGTCATGACAGGAACACATTTACATATTAGAATTATTTAATTATCGGATCTTGTCCTCTAAAGAAGCAAAAACGCTCATGAATATTCATGGCTTCAATTAAAATATTAATGGCAGGCTGAGGCTTTGGTTTTCAGGTCTCCAAACAGGCGTAAACAGATTTATTTAAATGCAACGAGGAGTGGAGGTCAAAAAGGAGCTGCCTTTTTTGGGGCTGGGTTCAGAGGCTCCTGTTCTCCTTGAAGGCAGAAGGACTCGATTTGCTCCACATTGGCTTTGGGGTGGTTTTGGAGAGGAATTTTGTGGATTCCTCTGCTCTGCCCCCACACCTGCAAGGATTTTCAACTCCACCTATTTCACTTCTTCAGTGCCACGACCGTGAGTGTGTTCGGTGTCATCCTAGGAATGAAGCGAAACCATCCTGCTGCCTTTCAATTAAGGAAGTTGAAGGTTCCATCAATAATTAAACTCACCCAGTCGCAGGCAAAAAAGTATTTCCAGGGTGTAAATAGTTTTGAAGAAGAGAATCGAGATCTTGAGGTGGTAAAACCTAATGAGGGAATGCTCCAAAAGAATTCTGTTCACTTTTAAATCTGATTTTGCTAATAAAAAGCGGTTCCTTAAGGAAAACCAGTCAGAAGAGATGCAGCACTTTGGGATTTTTCTGCAGGGAGGAGGAGATGGCATTTCATTTATATGACAAAAGTAATTGTCCATTTTTCCATCTCTGTCTGTTGCATTTTTCCATTTCTTGGCTGTTAAATGGACACTGACAAAGCTGCTGGAATAAAAAGTCTCTTGGAATTTGGCTGAGTTTCCCAGGCAGAAGGTGAGGAAGGAGGAAGGATCCCTTGGATACCACAAGGAGATCACGGATGAAGGAGTTGAACTCCAAAAGCTGCACAGCCCCAGTTCTGTACAGACCCTATCTAATACTTAATGCATAACTTTTAGGTTTCTGCCTGAAAAGGAAGTTCCTATTTTTGTTAACGTCCCTTTTCTCCAAGTTTTACATGGAAAACAGAGCCAGGTCTTGATGGATCCGTGTAAATGATGGTGTCTGGTCCACGAGGGGTTGGAATGAGATGATCCTTAAGGTCCTTTCCATCCCAAACCAGTCTGGGAATCCCTGAGAACTGAGATATTTGGAACTGTCTCCATATCGAGCCATTTTGCAGCTTTTGGTGACGAGACTCAGAGGATTTTGCTCGCAAAGAGTTAAATGCAGCTGCTGCCAGCCGGGGCACGAATCCTGCATAGACAACCCTGCATTTGTTTTGAACTTTAAAAAAACAACACTCTGATTACTTGGAGCAGCTTTTCCCTGAGGAAAGACTATGGAGTGGTAATTGCATTACAAAATACAGTGCTTGGAGATGAGCTGGAGTTGGAATTTAGTTGTTTTTTTTTTTCCCCCACCCTGAGGGATTTGACATTTCTATTTCTTGACATTTCTCTCATTGTTAGACTGGTTTCTTCATGCTGCTTTTTTTTTTTTTTTTTTTTCCTCCCCTCCCTCCCCTGGTGCAACTGGAGCTCTCCTTGAAGCTTGGAGTGTCTCTTTTCTTGGAGGTAAAACTGATAAAGGTTTGAATTAGTTCAACAAGCAGATGGTTGGGAAAGGAGCCTGTGTGGAAGTGTGGAGCACGGGGACATGTGATCTATTGCCAAAAAAAAAAAAAATAAATAAATAAAAAATAAAATATGAAGACCAAGTCCCTTGAACAGGGCTGTGTTTCAAACTGTCATTAGGGAAGGATGTTATGTGGTAAAAAGAGACGTAAAAATAGGAATGGGTTGCTCAGAGCTCTGGCTTGAGGTGTTTTAAGTGTGTCAAAAGCAGTGCCTGAGCCAGGGGTGCTCCTGGAGCCCATTATTTTAGGAACAATGGGTGTTGGGACAATGGATTTTTTGGATTTCGGCTGCTTCCCTTCCCTGCTCTTCCCTGCAGTCTCTGAGTTAAGTGATAGCGAGCCCAGGCAGCTCCTCCAGTGCCTGGGAAGGTTTGTCCTTCATTCCCAGGGGAACACAGCGGGTGTTTTTCCACCTCCATCCGTGGGGATTCCATGGCAGACGCGTCCCGCTGTGTTCTGGGAACGGGGAGCAGTCTCCTGGCAGAGTTTCCAGCGTCGCTGCTGAATATCGGGAATATTGGGGAGTTTTATCCTCTACAACCAAAATTCCAGCTGTAATCCCAGCTTGACGGTCAAGGAATTCATCATTTATCGTGGCTGCTGTGCAGAGCATGGCTTGACTTTAATGCTGTAAAGCTATTTTATATCAGCCCAAGTCGTCCTCTGACACCACCTCGTTCACAGCTTTATTTTGATTCCTCCTAATGTTTCATCTGTGTTTTTTCTTTGCAAATGGAGAAAGATCTTCACTCCAGCAGCTGCCTTGGGGTGAGAGGTCCAGAGGAGGCCCTGTAGCCCCTCTGGAGCCAGGCTGGGAGAGCTGGGAATGTTCCCCTGGAGAAGGGAAGGCTCCAGGGAGAGCTCAGAGCCCCTGGCAGGGCCTGAAGGGGCTCCAGGAGAGCTGGAGAGGGACTGGGGCCAAGGCACGGAGGGACAGGAGCCAGGGAATGGCTTCCCAGTGCCAGAGGGCAGGGATGGATGGGATCTTGGGAAGGAATTGCTGCCTAGGAGGGTGGGGAGGCCCTGGCATGGAATTCCCAGAGAGGTTGGGGAAGAATGGAGGGGGAAGAGCTCTTGGAATCATCCCTCCCTCCCGTCCCTCAGACTCGGCATCTTCTGCTTCTGGTTTTTCTTGCCGAGCCGAGGTTTTTCAAGTGGGTTTGGGGCTGTTTGAAGCTGGAAGGTGAAGAGCAGAGCAGGGGGGAACCTCTGAACTCCCTACTCTGCTCCAGCGTGGAATTGCTTCCATCTCTTTGTGAAGAGGGAACATTGGATTTTCAGGCTGCAGTTACAGCTCAGCTCGGACAGCCGGGAATGTGCTCCGAGGTGTCGGAATAACTCTGGGTTGTGCCTTTTCTCTCCCTTCTTTCCAAGTGCCTGCTTGATCTCAAGTTGACTTTTCGCTTTTCCCATTTCTGGTCGCACTGTACCAGTGGGTGCTCCTGGAATTCTGCTCGGATTTGAACAGAAGAGCACAGATTTCCTTAAATTTTGAAATTATAACCCCAAGATTCCAGACTTTCAGGCTTTCCCAACTGCTTTAGTTCCTGTTGTTGGAACTGCTGAATCAGCATAAACCACACACAAATTTTTTTATTTTTTTATTTTTTTATTTTTTCTTCTGGTGAAGCTGAAACGTTCAAGTTTGCTTTCTTCAGCTTTTAACTGCTGGAGCTTTTAAGTAAAATTAAAATAAGGAAATTGTTCGTAATACAATAGCTTTTTTCCCTCTTGTACTTTTTGAGCTTTTCATGGATTAATAAATTGGTTTGGGTTGGAAAAGGACCTTAAAGCCAATCCAGTGCAACCCCCTGCCATGGCAGGGACATCTCCCACTGTCCCAGGCTGCTCCCAGCCCTGTCCAGCCTGGCCTTGGACACTGCCAGGGATCCAGGGGCAGCCACAGCTGCTCTGCTCCAATTTCCTTATCCTTGGTACCTGTGCAGCAGGATCAACAATTAAAAAGGAACAACAACAACAAAAAGATATATCAATTAATATTTTTCTGTAAAACAGAGTTCTTGGTTGTTATTTAGGGGAAATATTAAATTTCCTGGTGATGGAAATGGACAGAAACGTGTGGAAAGGGCTGGTCAGCCTTCTCCCTGGGATTTGTGATATTGGAAACATCCTGATCCTGACAGAGTGGCAGCTAGGAAATGGTGCTTTATTAAATCTCTGGGTTATTCCTGTGCCACCAGTGGCTTTGATTAACACTGAATTAGGGTCATATCCCACAATAACAGCCTTTCTAAATCCCTGGCTGCGTTTGAAAGAGTTGTGATTAAAGTTCTGGCTGTTTTCCTGCAATCTCTGATGTCTCTGAGGGTTCAGTCCCCTCCTCTTTATTGGCATTTGAATTTGGTCGCAGCCCCTGGGGTTTGGTGCCAATATCACTGACGGTCTCAGGGGGGGAGCAATTTTGCATGAAAATGCAAGAAATCAAAGCCGTAACAAAATTAACGCCGAGCTCTAGAATTTCCAGGGCCACGGCGGGGGTTGTTTCCTCAAGTCTTAATTCATCTTTGATTGAATTCCAGGCCAAACAAAGCGAGGGGGATAAGGAGGTGGGGAAAGCCGTGGAAGGGAGATTATGGATGAACAGGTTGAGAGATGCTGCCTGACAGGTCCCCCTCGGAGCCAGCTGAGCTTTCCTGCCCCGTGCAGGGAGTGGCTTTGTGCATTTTGTGCCGATCCATCGCCATTCCCAGGGGGAAGAGCTCTGGGATTAGTGGGGATCATTGCTGGAAAATGAATTCGGTCACACCGGCGCAGATGAGGAAGTCAGGACATTCTTTTGTTCTCAGAAATTTATGGAGGCATCCCGGGGTGGAATCACCGAGGAGGGTTTATCCTGCCGTGTTTTACACGCCGGGTTTGTGACATCGTCAGGACTTGTCAAAAGCTTGGTGAATTTATCTTCATTAGAAGCGACTCCTTCATTAATACAGGGAAAACGAGCCCGTGGCAGCTTGCCTCGTGGATGCTGGATCCCAGCTCTGTGGCAGCCTCAAAATCCTCTCTTTCCATCCTGTGGGCTCATGGTCAAATCTGAAATGGTTTTGGAGCTCTCAGTTGGACTCAGTGATCTCAGAGGTCTTTTCCAACCTTAATTATTCTGTAATTCCATGTTTGCTTCTTCTGGAAGAACGTACAACGTTTTGTTTGTCACTTGGACAAGGCACGGAGGGACAGGACACAGGGAATGGCTTCCCAGTGGCAGAGGGCAGGGATGGATGGGATCTTGGGAAGGAATTGCTGCCTGGGAGGGTGGGGAGGCCCTGGCATGGAATTGCCAGAGCAGCTGTGGCTGCCCCTGGATCCCTGGCAGTGCCCAAGGCCAGGCTGGATGAGCTTGGAGCAGCCTGGGACAGGGGAAGGTGTCCCTGCCCGTTGGACCTGGATGAGCTTTAAGGTCCCTTCCCACCCCAAATCATTTTGTGCTTCTGTAATTCCAGCCAATTCCTTTGTCTAAAATTATCTGGACCGTCTAAATAGTAATGGAAAAAAAAAAAAAAAAAAAAAAAAAGAAACATGGGAATTTTAGAGTTAAACAGTTTGTAAAAAAATAAACCAGCAAATGACACTGTGTCAGGAAATATCTTACTTTATTTCACTCGCTTTTTGTTAGCTCACCGTGGGCCTTTTTTTTTGTTTTCTTTTTTTTCCTTTCTGATATTAAAACTGAATAGAAAACATGTCAGGGATATAAAAAATTCAGGTAGGAGCCATTTGCTGCTACAAGAGATAAGATAAAGCAAGCGAGCTTCGAGCAGAGAACAGTGGAGAAGTGAATGCAGGGTGGGAGTGATCACAGCTCATTAGCTCCGGCAGCTTTTCCAGCTCGGGATAAGGAATTCTGCTGCAGCCACGCTTCGGAAGAGTTCGTCTCATTTTAGGCAAACCAACAAAATCCTAAATATGCAAGTTGACAAATCCATTAATCAAAGTGCCTGCTGCTCAGTCGCGTGGCCTGGGGGAGAGAAGGGGGAAAAAAAAAAGAAGAAAAAAAGGAGAAATATGCATTTTAAACAATTCCTGTAGCTGTAAGGAGACTTTACATATGTGGCTGACACGGTGATCAAATGATAAAGGAGCCTCAAACTGAACCCCAACCTTTTGTGCAGGCTGTGAAAGCCGAGGCACGGCGCAGTTTTTCAAGGCAGATGGAGTGTGAGCAACTAATAAATCAGGTTTTGAAACATTAAAGAGCAACTTATTTAAATGCATATGGTGTTGGAGCTCAGACAAGGCGGGATAGGGAGCGGGGAGGGATGGGGAACATCAGCACGACGGCTCCGGGGCTGCATCCAAATCAGGCACCAAATCCTGGGACTTCCATGAGAAGATGCTTGGAGAAGCTGGAATTTTGGGCAGGGAATGGCATTGTTGGTCAGTTTGGGGCATTATTCCGTGTTCCATGGAAAGCTGAAGTCAAAGCGTGAATTTAAAACGCGGTGAATGAAACGTTGGCTCCTTTTTTCCGACGTTTCTCAAAACAGCTTTGCCAGGGGAAAATTGGAGCCACAGGTTCAATTCCCCTTGTGGGAAACTGAAATGCAGAAACCTGATCAAGGTCAGAGAGGCCACATCAGTCCCAGGGCTTGAATCCAGATCTGCCTCTCCTGCTTTCGGAATTAATTTTTCCTTCAGGTTTGAGGCAGAGTTTGATTTACAAACCTGAGCACAACCTCCAGCTCTGCTCAGAATCCCAGAGGGCTTTGGGTGGGAAGAGGCCTTGGAGCCCATCCAGTGCCACCCCTGCCATGGCAGGGACACCTCCCTGTCCCAGGCTGCTCCAAGTCCTTTCCAGCCTGGCCTTGGGCATTCCAGGGATCCAGGGGCAGCCACAGCTGCTCTGGCAATTCCATGCCAGGGCCTCCCCACCCTCCCAGGCAGCAATTCCTTCCCAAGATCCCATCCATCCCTGCCCTCTGGCACTGGGAAGCCATTCCCTGGCTCCTGTCCCTCCATGCCTTGGCCCCAGTCCCTCTCCGGCTCTCCTGGAGCCCCTTCAGGCCCTGCCAGGGGCTCTGAGCTCTCCCTGGAGCCTTCCCTTCTCCAGGGGAAACATTCCCAGCTCTCCCAGAACAGAGGGACTCCAGCCCTGAGAGCATCTTTTCCCAATCCCTTTCCAGTCTTTTCCCAGTTTTATACCTGCAAAGGATTTATGAATGTTGAGCCATCAGACTTGAGCTGAGTTGTCCTTCCCTTAATTTCTGCCCAACATCTGCAGTGTTTCGGTGAAAGATTTTAGGTCGGAACCTGAACCCCATGTTGGGACCTTCACCCCAAGCGCTGCTCCTGGGAGAGTGGCTGGGAGTTTATCCCTGCAGGAAACACTGAAACGAAATGGGATCAACTTCACGGCCTTCCAGGCGAGCTTAAAGCATTCCCAAAGTGACGGAAGAGATCCCAGCCTGGAGTGCTGTGGCTTTAGGGTGCTCCTGCCCTCGGCTGTGACACTTTGGGGTCTGCTGTGCCCTGTTCAGGCTGGTGACGCGGGACTGGGAGCTGGGAACAGCTCCTGGAGTCGCTCCATCATCTCCGAGCTCCCTCCCTGCCCCTGCAAATTCCTCGCCCCAGGTCTGACAGCAGCCGGTGCTTTTCGAGTATTTACCACCTAATTCCCATCGATCTGGGCTCTTTCGGAGGTCCCTCATCGCTCTGATCTCTTGTTGGTTTTGGGAAAAGGTGGGTGCCTGCGTGTTTTTAAACATCAGCCCCTTATTGGTGATGGTCTGATCTATAAATTCACACTTGTCATGGTTAGAAGGAGAGTGGGTGATTAAGAGAAGCAAACACGAAATGCAATCTTTCCTCTGTCACAAACCTCTGCTAAATTGCTTCTCCCCTCAAGCAAGGAAGTAATCAAGTATTGGCTGGAGCTTATTCTTGTCTATCTTGATAAGGTGGATTTTTTTATCTGGTGCATCTCAGCTCATTCCTGTTCCCAGAGAGGGAATGGGAGCCCCATTCCGGGTCAGAGTGGGGTCACTCCCTGCCCGTTTGTGGAGGGAGAGGGCAGAGGGAACAAACATCAGCATTCCAGAAGAACAGACAGAAAAATCTGCCTGGAATAATCCAGTAAAAGCCACTAGAAGTGTCCAAGGGCAGGTTGGATGGAGCTCTGAGCACCCTGGGATAGGGACGGGTGTCCCTGCCATGGCGGGGTGGCACTGGATGGGCTTTAAGGTCCCCTCCAACCCAAACCAGTCTGGGATTCTCTGAAAGTGGTGAAGTTTGAGGATTCAAGACAAGAATTGGAGAGATGATAAATTGTGTTTGGTTCCTTATGGAAAGAATTGAAATGTGTGAGTGCCAATGCAGTGAATTCATTCAACTGCCATGAATCAGGGTGGGAAAAACAGGGCTTGGTGTTCATGTCCTGGGTGGTTTTTGGAGCCAGGCTGGGAGGGCTGGGAATGTTCCCCTGGAGAAGGGAAGGCTCCAGGGAGAGCTCAGAGCCCCTGGCAGGGCCTGAAGGGGCTCCAGGAGAGCTGGAGAGGGACTGGGGCCAAGGCATGGAGGGACAGGAGCCAGGGAATGGCTTCCCAGTGCCAGAGGGCAGGGATGGATGGGATCTTGGGAAGGAATTGCTGCCTGGGAGGGTGGGGAGGCCCTGGCATGGAATTGCCAGAGCAGCCGTGGCTGCCCCTGGATCCCTGGCAGTGCCCAAGGCCAGGCTGGACAGGGCTTGGAGCATCCTGGGACAGTGGGAGGTGTCCCTGCCATGGCAGGGGTGGCACTGGGTGAGCTTTAAGGTCCCTTCCCACCCAACCCATCCTGGGATTCTCCGACATTTCTGTAAACACGGCACATCCATGCAAACATTTAATTTTTACCATTCAAGCAGAATGGAAAACTAAACTCTCCTAATGTTTGCTCTGCCTTTCAGTGCCTGCAGCCATTCCCATTTCCCTGCTCATCTCCTTTTTCATCTTCAAGCCTGACATTTTCGGCTCCATTTCAGACCCATCGAGCTCTGGCTCTAATGGCCCCATCCCTGAGTCACTTGCAGTGACATTCAGGTGGGCACAGCTCATTGCCAGCACAGCATGAGGGTGTCATTAACTCTCTGACAAATTCCACTTCATCTCCGAGTTTTCCTTCGGTTTTCTTTTGTTCCTCGTAATTTATTACTGGGCAGATTAAATCAGCAAACTTCGCTCCCGAGAGAGAGCTGCTGCAACAGAGGAGCTTCCAGACAGATGGGAGAGTTTGGGATGTTTTCCTGGACACCCCAGCAGTGCAGAAATTGCCAGCTCAGCTCTGGTTTGAGAGGCTCTGCAAATTCTGTCTCTGGTGGTCATTTGATAAGGAGAGGAAAAAAGGCATTATTTGCATTCCTCTTCGAATTGTGGAAAGGTTTGGGTGGGAAGGACCTTAAAGCCCACCCAGTGCCACCCCTGCCATGGCAGGGACACCTTCCCTGTCCCAGGCTGCTCCCAGCCCTGTCCAGCCTGGCCTTGGACATTCCAGGGATCCAGGGGCAGCCACAGCTGCTCTGGCAATTCCATGCCAGGGCCTCCCCACCCTCCCAGGCAGCAATTCCTTCCCAATCTCCCATCCATCCCTGCCCTCTGGCACTGGGAAGCCATTCCCTGTGTCCTGTCCCTCCATGCCTTGGCCCCAGTCCCTCTCCAGCTCTCCTGGAGCCCCTTCAGGCCCTGCCAGGGGCTCTGAGCTCTCCCTGGAGCCTTCCCTTCTCCAGGGGAACATTCCCAGCTCTCCCAGCCTGGCTCCAGAAGGGCTCCAGCCCCAGAGCAGCTCCTTGGCTTTGCCTGGACTCATTCCCACCCACAGGTGCTGTGCCCTTCATCTGCAGCTGCTCCAGTGGGAAGTGTCCCTGCTATGGCAGGGGTTGGGGCTGGAAGTTCCCTTCCCACTCAGACCATTGTGGGATTCCCTGTTTCCTCCAGAGCTGCCAGGTTTTGGGTTTTTTCAATTAATTTTCCCTCACCTCCCTTCAAGAGATGCTCTTGGTAGAATCAATCAGGACGAGGGAATATTCCCGGGCTATTTTTATGGCTCTCCAGCCCCAGGAATTGGCTGCAGGGGAGGAATCCTGGCTGGTCGCTGTCAATAACACGTTTCCGACCTTGGTACAGCCAGGGAGAGTCCTCAGTGGAGATCTCCAACACACAGGGAAAGGAAAGGAATCCTTCCCGCTCCAGCTGGGGATTTTCTCCAGGGTCTTCTACACCGAAACTCCAGTGTTCGGGGCAGTGAAGGCTGGAGGAGCACTGGTCTTGACAAAGTTGCACTGCTGCCCTGTAGTTGGGTGTTCAAGGCATCACCTGGAGTAAAATTCTCACCTATTTCGTTCCAGGTAAAATATCTAAATACAAACAGAATTATTTCCCCCTGTAGCTTTCACCCACCTGCAGAGCACCCACGATTATTCTTGGAAAGCTGAGAGCCAAGGAGATGTAAAAGCACGTTTTTCTCTCAGTGCCAGGGCTGTGCTCTCCTCAAATCCATCATCATCTGGCCCAGCAGATCAGACAGATTGTTTTATTCCCGGCTCTGGAGTTCATCCCAGTCAATAATATTGATTAGTGACGGGTGACTTGATGTAACGAGAATAACACCCCTCTCCTAATTGGAGCCTGCATTTCCTCGTCCCTGCCTCAGCAGCTCATGCTTGGCTGGATCCTTCAATGAGCCTGCTCAGACACGGAGCCCCCTGGAAACTGCAGGATCTGACATTAACAGGGGAAGTGAATAATTTGCTTTTCCTTGAACTCGCGCCTCTTTTCTTTCCCCAATTAAACTGTCACATCGTGCAAGTTCACTTTTTCAACTGCCAGCTGAAATCCCTGGGTTTTTTTAGAGCTGCCTCTTTCTAAATACCATCAGTAGAGTTTAATCAACTCTGCTTCCCGTTGCTTCGTGCTTCCCGAGTCCATGTGTTGGGGTGGGATTTCTCGAGGAGCGCCATGCACTCAGGATGCATTTGAGGAGCTGAGTCAGCTCTGGAAATGTGACTGCAGGCTTCCAGTTTCCCTGGATTTCCCACTTCCCACCGGGAATCCAGCGCTGTAGCTTCTCACATCTTCCCACTGAGAAGTTCTTCTCACATCTTTGACTCTACACCAGTGACGGGAATTCTTGTAGGGAATGCTCCTGACCTGGAGGGATCATCCAGGATATGGAAGTGCTGCTGGTGCTTTCCTGCTCGGTCCTTGGACGTTGCTGCAGAAGGGTCAAATAAATTCAGTCACCAAAGAGCTTTTCCTGTCGATTGATTGTTCCAAAGCACATAAAATTCCCTTGGAAAAGAAGGCTGGAGTCACTTCCTCATCAGTTGTGTTCCTCCTCTTTCCCATTTGGAGAAATCCTTTTTGTTTGGAGGCAGACAAGACGTCAGGGTCAAAACCTTCAAGAACCTGCTGGGGTAGGTTTAAGCTCAAAACTTTGTCATGTCCCTGCCTCTAAAGCTGTCCCAATAATGGGATTATCTTCTGCATTTATTATTATAAATCATTAAGGAAAGTTCACGTGGAAAGGGCGTGGTGATACCTGGGATATACAAACTTTGCCCAAGCTCATTTTTGGAGAGACCCTGGCATGGAATTCCCAGAGCAGCTGGGACTGCCCCTGGATCCCTGGCAGTGCCCAAGGCCAGGCTGGAAGGGGCTTGGAGCAGCCTGGGACAATGGGAGGTGTCGCTGCCATGGCAGGGGTGGTGCTGGATGGGCGTTGAGGTCCTTCCAACCCAACCACGCCATGATGACTTCTGTGTGGGGTGTCTGACCTGTTGTACTAAAAAAGCTTTTTTCAGGACCGGTTACAAGTGAACCTTGTTGCTCTCACCACCTGTAGAGCTTTCAGGAAGTTGATATTTCCCCTCCCCTCTCTTTTCTCTCTCAATTTCCAAATCTGAGGTACTTTGGTGTCAGGGCCTGCCTGTGGAAGGAACTTTGGAGTAACGCAGTGACAGTGGTCGGTGTTTTAATGCCACTCCAAATCCTGCAGCCTCTGGGGTGTAAATAATCTTCCCTGAGTTGGGTTTTGCTGGGAAACTTTGCCAAACTCGGCAAATTTATTTTTCTGTAGCCGAGAGCCCTTCTGTAGCCAGGTGGAGCTCAGGCGATGGGAAATTCCACCCGGGAATTACAGGAATTACAGAATTGGGAATGAGCTCCTGGGAGAGGCAGTACTGATGAATACAATGAATGAGTTAAAATGTCAGTCCCTGGCATCCAAACCAAGCTGCCTTCCAGGGCTGGAATTGTGCCATCCTCGGTCAGAGGTGCAGCCCTTGGAAGCAGGAAAATTCAGGGAATTGCTGCTCTTCAGATCCTTCCCAAGCACTGTGGGCTTCAAAGGACACCTGAGCCACATGGGCAAGGGCTTGGGCGTTTGTCACCCGAGGTGAAGGACCTGGATTTGTGTTCTCCAGGCCAAAATGTCCCGAATTCTGGAACGAGGAGCCCCAAGTCACCTCCAAACTCCACCTCCATCGTTCCCTTTGCCCTGGCAGAGCTTCGGGAGCTGCAAGAGGGCACAGGGAGCGAACCCTCGCGGTAATTACTGATCTTCCACCAGGAAAGAGGCATTTAATTCCTGTTTAATTATCACTTGCTAAATGTTTAATTATCACTTCCCATCTGAAAATCAAGGGATGTCGAGATCTGTTAGACAACTTGTTCCCTGTTATTTTCCAGGAGGACCGGATGATAACTTAATTGAAGGCGGCGGATCCAAGTTTGTCTGCAAACCGGGAGCCAGGAACATCACCATCATCTTTCACCCCCTCCTCAGGTAAGATCTGCCTTTCTGCACATTCCTATAGCTGCAAATAATTTGGAATAAGTGGAATTAAACCTCTGATTTATGGGGATGTTGGGCACATTCCAGTTCTGAGAGACATCCCAGAGCAAAGGGGTTGCTCCGGTGTTGTGGGAAAGTTGTTGTGTGTAAAGAAATCAACTTGACAATATTTTTAAATCTTTTCTTAACTGAGCTGTGGTACCAGGTGGGATTTCCTGCCCTGTGTCATTGAGCAGTGTCATTTATTGACCCAAGCTGGGTGAAGTTTATTTGCAACCTGCCACAAATTGTTTATTGCTGCTCCCACAAATTGTTTACTGCTGCTCCTTATGCTTCTTGAAAAGCCAGAGGATGTTGGTGAGCTGCAAGGTGAGTCCATCGATAGAACAGCTGTGGGCTGGCGGCTGCAAGTTAATTCCTGATCCAGAGTGATCACCAGCATTGTCACAGCTGGAACTTTCAACAGAGCAAGTCTTTAATAAACCTCTTCTCACTGATTTGTTCCCCTCTGATCCTTGAGTTTTGCTCCTTTTCCAACAGTTTCTCCTGTTATTTTTGTGGAAATTAAATAACAGAATGCTTGTCTTGCTTCATGTCAACCTTCCACCTCTTTTTTTCCTGGGAGGGTTTTCCTCTCTCCGCAGACTTGGCCTTTCCCAGCGCCTTTGGAGAGCATTTCCCTCCTTGTGTGTGTTTGTATGAACTCCCTGTCACGAGTCACTTAACAACAGGGGCTTCTCTCAAATGCTAAACCCGAGCAGTAATGAAACAGTAATAAAAAATAATTGGAATCTGATCCCCAGAGGAAGGAATATCCTCCTGACACCTCCGTGGCTGAGAGCTGTGGTTATTTGTGACTTCTCAGGACTTAAAAACACAAATGGGAAGGACATAAATTCCTCCAAATTTAGATTTCTGAGCTCATAACGGCAGATATTGGAATAATCTTGAGAAAACACTAAAATGCGTTGCAGTGCGCAAGATCTTGCCTTGAAAAAAAGGGTTTGTTTGTCGCAACGTGCCCATAGCAAAGTGGAGAAGTCCATGAGGGCGTTTAACTTCTCCCTCTGTCTCTTTTAAACAAAAGAAATGTGCTAAAAAATAAAATTTGCTACAGGGTAATTTATAGTTTTCAGTTATTTTATTACAGGAAGTGATGGGCAATGGTTGAATGCAAGGTGTGGTCCAGGTGTGACCGTTATGATATGAACTTTAATTTCTTAATCCTCAATGAATTTCGAGACATCCTGCAAGCACAGAGGGTGGTGATGCTCCTATTTTTATTGATGAGATATTTCCCATTGATTGAAATTCTTCCTCTTTGCCTTCCTGCCTCATTTTCCCCCCTCTCTTTCTCCCATCTGAGCGAAACACAAGTGCTCTGCTTTAAATAGCGCTTCTCCCAAACACTTCACTTTGCATTCCCAGCCTGCAAGACAGGCGGGAGAAATCATTTGCCTCATAAAAAATAATTGCGTCAAGATGAAGGTATCTGTGTACAGGGTATTTTTCATGCCATCTGCAACATCTTCACTCCCTTGCATTGAGGATTTCATCATTAACTGCGGGAAGGGAAGGAAAACACGGGATGACCCAGTTTGCCCTTTCTCCCTGCAGGATGAGGGAGTTTGGGGCTGGGGGAGGCCTCTGAAAACCATTTACGTGTGATTTTATTCCTCTTAATGTTGGGCACAGGGAATGTGCTGAGAGTTTTAACTCGTGAGCTGTGACTTTGGGATGAGTGGGATGCAGTGGATCTGGGATGATCACGGGATTTCTTCAGCTGATCATCATCCCCTACAGGGAATTCTGTTCCCAGTGGGATGGCAATGGCCTCTCCTACCAGCAGCTGAAAATGGTGAAATTGCTGAAATATTGATGCTTGCAATGATTTCTAGCACTCGGACTCATGGAATCATCACCTCTTGGTTAGATCCTCGTTGCCCTTTCCCAGATGTTCCTGTTTTCAATGTCCAGCTCTCTTGGAGGTGTGATGTTTTCACTGGTTCTGTTTTCCATTTGCTCCCGAGGTTCGTTATGAGCTGCCTCCCTCATCTTTCACCCCTGTCCATGCTCTAAACGTATCTGGTTTGAATTCCAGTGATCAATGTTTTATTTACAAGGGAGTTTTTCCCCCCTTATTTTTATCAAAGTCCCATAAATCCGTTGCCAGAGGAGCTCCAGCTCTGCATGGACTCGCTGATTTGATTAGGCAGCTGAGTGCTTCTGAAAGTATTAAACAAACTGGATCACTGAGAAACCAGGCCCTGGTGTGCTGATTTAAAGCCTGAGCATCTCATAAAGTGATGGCTTTAAAATATAATTCAGCCCTGAAATGTTGAGGGGAGAGTTGGAACCAGAGCATTCATATTCATCAGTGTGAACTTCTCTCTTTTGTACTCCTGATATGAGAAGTGTCACTGCTGATCACATCAGAGGTGCACAAGCACAGGGACAAATTTGCTGCTTTTAAAGCCTTTTTTTAATCCTTTTTTATTTACAAACTGAAGTGGAGCTTGGCTCCAGATCCTCTTGAAGAACACGGGGTCAGCAGACTTCGGGGGGGCTGCAAATGAGCCCCTTCGCAATAACCAAAGTTTAGTGGAAACTCCTAATTAAAACCATGGGCAATGTAAGGAAAAATACCTAAAAATGGTTTTCAGGGCTTTCCTTGCCTTTAAATTCCTTTAGAGCAAGGAGCCAGAGTTGGGAAGTGAGATGTTGTGTGTCCCTAATTTCCACAAGGACAACTGAGACACACCAAGGCCCAGATTAATTACCAGGGCTTAATGACACCACCACACGCGGAATAAGCGGAGAGCGAATCTTGGAGAGGCAAGTGGCTGTTCTGGAGGAGATGATTCCTGGGAATAGATTTTCCTAACTGCATCTGGAAACTAATTGCTCTTACAAATTGAGGCAGAATCCACCTCTGATTTTCCTTAATTACATTTCATGGGAGGTGCCAAAGTATAAAAGCCACCAAAAGAGTCCAGTTGCTTCCTTCACCCTCCGCTGGCAACCAGCGCCTGCTTGGCTGTGGGAGCACTGGTGTTACTGGTCTGAGGGATAACATCTCCCACTGGAAGAAGGAATCCCAGGAGCAATGCTGAAGCCCTTCCTTCTGGAATATCGAACAGCCTGAGCGATGTCTGTCGTGCCATTTGTTTGGTGGGGATTTTCTGATGTCTTTTTTTTTTTTTTTTTTTT
>VZRN01006632.1:183678-248263 GCA_013397935.1 Dasyornis broadbenti | reverse complement strand
TTTTTTCTTTTTTTTAAATGTTTATTTGTTTCAGCTGGCATTTGAAAGGCACTTGGCTCCTCGGGGTAATAATCATTTTACATATGCTTTATAGAGTGTGTTTATTACCAGACAATTGAGGAACAGATGTCTGCAGTCTCGAGGCTGGAGGGGGAGGAATGGGAAAGGGTGGGAGATGCAGGGAACGGTGGTGCTGAGGCAACGGCAGCTGAACGGTGCTGGATGTTGGATATCGAGGCCGGGAGGGTTTCCATTTATTACCATCAGCCACACTTCATTAGGATCAAGCAGCAATTAAAAGGGTTGGGGGATGGAGGAGAAAGCCAAGTGCTCGCTGATTCGGAAGGAAGAGTCACTTCCCAACAGGACGTGACCTTGGGAAGGAGGATGGGGGAGAGGAATTGTCCTGGCATCCTTGGGATCTCCACAGGGTCTGCCTGGGGATCTCCCCTTTGCCAGGTGGGAAGGGCTGAAATCCAAGTGATGTCCTTGGATTTCTGGATCTGGAGAGAAAGTGAAAAACAAAGAGTAGGGGAGGAAAAGGGAAGAAGGAAAAGCGAAATGGCTGATTTGCCTCTGCCGGTGTGGTTTGGGGTGCAAAGATTAACGTTGAGCGCTCTGGGGTGTGTCCAGGGCACTGCAAAGTTTGCTGCCTCTGGTTATTTGGGATTCATGGGAGTGGGGGAAAGAGAGCAGCAGCAATTTGACATTTTCATATAGAATTAAATGCTTCTGTTTACAGCTACAGTCTCCACTGTTTAAAGCAGTAGGCTTGATAGCAAATTTGGAATTAACTGTTTCTTCCAGTTATTTTAATGCAAATAAAAGAGGGATTGCTCTGTTACTAAATTTAAAAATGCTGTAGGGACTGATCAGGGAGGCTGGTGATGGACTTTTGCTGCCTGTTGCTATCAGAATGTTCCTCTCCACTGGTGGCTCTGAGCTGCTGACGGCCGAGTTTCAGACCCCAGGGATTCCCTGTCCTTGGCAGGGGTGCTGGACATGCGCATCCACCCAGCTGCACAGCAGGGATGTTTCATGGGAACAATCCTGCCAAGCTTCTGTTGGATTCAGGATATGTGAGGATAAAAGGTGCTGGGTGTAGAATTCAAACCCTGTTTCTTTTGAAAATGTTGGGGTGGGTGCAGCAAAGTTCTCATGGGACGTCAAAGTCCTTTGGTGTTCAAAACTGCGTCACTGCATTGACATAAAACTCTGTGTATAACTCAAAACCCCTGGCTATCTTGCCAATAACCCCTTTCATTATATCTGGACAGTTATGATAATAATAATTAATTTTATTTTAAAATATGCTGTCGTATCTTGTAGTTGCAGACTATAAAATTAGTCTTTGATAATATAGGGAGTGTGGGTTTTGGGAAGCGAAAGAGTGTGAAAATCAGATGAGTTTGTTCCATTTAAACTGTGCTAAATCACACCAAATAGGTTAAGAAAAATATGTGGTATTTTAAAGTTGAAGGGTTATTTATTATTGGTGAAGTAGACAGAAAATGTCAAGTCCTCCTGTGGCACAAATAGTGCTAAATAATGAGAGCTGGTGCCTTTAGCTTTTTGAATCAAACCTGAAATACTTGATTTCACAGAAATCAATAAGACTGACTCGAGCCGGGAGAGGGAACTTGTGATATTGACAGCTTGAAGTTTGTGTTTGAGTCTGAGCAATGTGCAGAGGACCAGGGGTTAAGTAAAAAAAAAAAAAAAGTACCTGAGGTGCGGTTGAGTGCACAGGAAACATGATTTGGAAACTGTTAAAGGCAGTGACTCCTTCAAAACAGAGCCCTCCAGTTTTCATGAATTCTTACATTCTTACAGATTCCCTTCAAAAGGTGGAAAAATATCATTTAGTTCATCTAAATATTGCTTCTGCCAGGTAGAGAAAAGGAGATTTGGAGAGGACACTCCGGGATGGGGAGATGAGGCCTCTCTGTGGTGAGAGAAGATGAGGCTCAGATCAGGAGATCATGGAATTCCAGGATCACTGAGTTTGGGAAAACCCCTGTTAAGTAAGGAGTCCAAGCTGTGCCCAATCCCCACCTTGTCCGCAGCCCAGAGCTCTGAGTGCCACATCCAGGAATTCCTTGGACACCCCCAGGCATGGGGACTCCAAACCTCCTTGGGCAGCCCCTGCCAAGGCCTGACCACCCTTTCCATGGAGAAATATTCCCTAAAATCCAATTTAAACCTCCCCTGGCCCAGCCTGAGGCCGTTCCCTCTCCTCCTGTCCCTGTTCCCTGGCAGCAGAGCCCGACCCCCCCGGCTGCCCCCTCCTGTCAGGAGCTGTGCAGAGCCACAAGGTTCCCCCTGCTCCCCCTCTGCTCCAGCCTGAGCCCTTTCCCCGCTCCCTCAGCTGCTCCTGGGGCTCCAGACCATTCCCAGCTCTGTTCCCTTCCCTGGACACACCCCCCAGCCCCTCAAGGGGCCTCAGCAGTGCCCAGCACAGAGAGATCCCAAATCCTTATTCCAGAAACACGGAATGAAACATCGGAACCAAGGAAGGGACCTTAAAGATCATTCAGTTCCAACCCCCACCATGGCCAGGGAACCTTCCGCTGAGAAACACCTTCCCCTGGACACTCCCAGCTTTATTTGGGAAATGCCAATCCTCCTCTGGAGGCCTGACAGATGCTCCACGCCACTTCCCACTGACCTGAACGGGAATCTTACGGGAGCAATTTGCCACCCACCTACGGAATGTTTTTCCCTCCCCTCGTTTCACGGGTGTTTAGGAGGCTTTTAGTCCTCGCTGCTGACGTTCAGTCCTTTTCTATCTGTCAGCAGCAGCGATGGATGTTCCTCGCAGGCGAATCCCGGCCCTTTTTCTCCCTCACGAAGCCGGCGTTGCTGAATGATAAAGACACAGCTCAGCCCAGCCTCTTGTTGTGACACTGCTAAGAAAAGGTTTTCTCCCGACCGGGGCCATCGCAGGGCTGGGGGACTCGCACGGGGAAAGGATGGGGAACAGCTTCGCATTTTGTGCCTTTTTTTTTTTTCCACACCCCCGATGCTTTATGAGAACTGACAGTCTTGCTGTGTGTGTCTGATTAAAGATGACAGTTTATAAAAACCTTAAGGTGAGGCTGTTCATTTTCCATGACAGAAAATAAAGCAACCCCCCCCCCCTCCTCCCCGCCACCTCCCACACAAACAAAAACTCTCACACACACCAAAAAAAAAACCCAAAAAATCCACCACCCTCTTAATATGTGAGGCATTGATTTTATATTGTCTGTCAGAGAATGTGCTTCAGCAGATCAGTCAAGTTTGGAGTTTTCAAACATGCTTCATCCAAAGGGAAAATCAACAGCCTGTCAGAAATTTCACATGTCTCCAGCTCCTGCTTCCCTTTGGATGAAATACAAGCTGAAGGAACAGAGAAATTTTGACATTTGCAAGAGCTTGGGCTGAATAGCTGAAAACAGTGTTAATGTAATTCCATGGTAATGAGGTACTTTGAACCAGGCTTGCGTTCATTGAGCCAACAGAGCAGGATTAGCTTGTTCCTTCATGGAATTACAGAATTCCAGGTTTGGGTTGGGAGGGATCGAGATCGTCCAGTTGCAGCCCCAGGGACACCTTCCACTGTCCCAGGCTGCTCCAAGCTCTCTCCAGCCTGGCCTTGGACATTGCAGGGATCCAGGGACAGCCACAGCTGCTCTGGAAAACCTTAAATTTACTTCCAACATTTCCACTGGTGTTCTCCTGGAGGAGGATTGAGCTTCCCCATCTTGCCAGGCACTGTTCCTTCCTGTTATTTTGTAAGAGGGATCGATGATTCCATGGGAATTTTCTGTGATTTATTTATTCCTTGGGAACAGAACAGTTCAGTCAGGATGGACCTAAAATGGTGCCTTCACCCAATCCCCTGAGCAGCTCAGGGCTGAGCACGTGGCCAGAGAAGTTCTGAGCAGAGCTGGAAGGGCAGAGTGGATCCATTGACTCCATTTATCCATCTCAGGTACAAAATTAAAAGTCTGGCTTAGAAACCTGAGTTCCACACCGAGATCCACGTTTAAGAATCACTAAGGCTGGGAAAAGGTCAGCAAGTCCAACCATTCAGCAGCACTGCCAAGGCCAGCGCGTGTCCCCAAGTGCCACAATAATCATCAAACGCCGTCAATCTCAACCACAAGGTGAGATTCCTGCCGATGCCTTTCAAGCAGCTCCTTTGCTGTTGAGGAATGAACTTCCAGCAGTAGCTAAAACCTGCTTTAATGCCCCAGTTTTCATTTCAAATACAAGGAAGTATTTCTCTGACGATGCTAAAAAAATCTGCAGAGCAACAGAAGAGCTCCCATGGCAGAACCAGAACGGCATCTTTCATTTCTGTGGCGGAAGGAAAGGGGAAGAAAACCTGACAAATTCTAAATTTGTAATCTGTCTGTGGAAGCTGTTCAAAAACTACTTCACTGAGGGTTTTCCCTGAAAGGGGGGGGAAATCCAAGGATGAAAGCACGGCGTGGTTTAAGTCCACGCTGTGGTATTATTACCTTAAAATTTTTTTATACAATGCCTGTGGTTGCTTTCATCAAGCTTTATGAATTTTTGATTGAAGACAGGAGAGCTGACGGTTGATGAGAACGAGAAAAGGTGATTCCTGTGTTTAGGAATTGCTGTTAAAAGCGAAGATCTAAAGCCCACGATGACGGTGTTTTTTGGACCCCACATCCCCCGTGGAGCCATCAGAGCAACAGGCGCGTGAAAGGAAAGATTAATAATTTAATTTTTTTATCATTATTTTATTTTACATCAGTGTAGTGTTTGGCCCAAGAGTTTTCTGGGAGTTCCTGAACTGGAATTCCCTTGGAGCTGGGCACCTCGTGTGGGAACGCTCAGCTTTGTGTTTTACCTGGATTATTCCGGCAGGGTTTTTGCAAAGCTCTTTCAAACCTTGTGTGCAGTTTAAAATGTTGTCATTTGGAGAACCTGGAGCTGCTCCCTCAGAGCATGGAGGTGAATTTCTGTCTCTTCCAGGGATGTGAAAAGGGAAAAAAAGGGGAGTTTCAAACTATTTCATTTTCATTTATGATCATCTGAGCTATTTATTTCAACTTTTCCCCTCTTTTCAGTTTCCTGAGCTGAGCTACAAATAATGGGTGTGAAGTTACTTCACCACTGAGCTCCCTTCTTCCATTCTGCTGAATTCCTGGATATTACAGCTCAGGACCCTCATTTATTCCTATTTTATAGGGAGATTATTGGGTTCAGATGCATCAGATGTGGCTGCTCAAACTTGCGGGGTTTTCATGGGCATGAGGAGAAAGGAATGTCCTGGCAGAACCATGGGAAAAGCCTTTTAGGGATGTGAACCCATGGAAAAACAGGTGTTTTCAATCCTTATCTCGTGACACAAAATAACTTTTTGGTGGAATATTCCTGAGGAATTCGACTTTAAATTCTGTTGACTTTTAGAGATCTGCAGAATAGGCATAAATACATTTTGCAGGCCAGAAGTTGGCCTTTAGTTTGGTTATTTTGGGTCCTGGGAATTTTGAATTTCAGATAGCTCAGCAGGAATTGCACTCTGTGGAATGTCACTGATAACATTTCCATAGCTCCCCTTCCTCTGGTAACTTCCAGACTTTTCCGAGATAAAGTTCGTTAACACCTAAGTGTGAAATTGAAATGGAAATCCTGGTGCTGGAAGTGCCAGGGATGAAGTTGTGGGTGAAGCGTGGAGCTGAATGGTCCCGAATTCTGTGCAGATTTAGAAAAAATGGGAAAAACTGAAAGCCGTCAATTCCCACTGTTACGAATCAAGCTCCGTATTTCCCATTTTACTGCAATTTTGTCTCTCCAGGTTGCATTTTTACAAATGGATTTGCCCTGGGGGTGCAGCAGGTCTGGGACAGCCCCAAGAATCCTGGTGGAGCCTGAGGGTGACAACTCTGCTCCTGCTCCTGCTCCCTCTCCCACTGGGAGGGTTCAGTCAAATTCACTGGGGATGCAAAGGGAGCTGGAGCCAGGCTGGGAGAGCTGGGAATGTTCTCCTGGAGAAGGGAAGGCTCCAGGGAGAACTCAGAGCCCCTGGCAGGGCCTGAAGGGGCTCCAGGAGAGCTGGAGAGGGACTGGGGCCAAGGCATGGAGGGACAGCATCGCTTTTTCCCAATCGTTATTGTGGTTTATGATCCAATCCTGGCAATAACGCTCCCGGAAGATGGAATGGCGGTGCCTGGAATGCCAGATGATGTCAGAACGCTTGGGAACACAAACCCATGGTGTTTATTTAGGGTTTATTTTGGCTGATTTATTGTAGGATAAAAGGTTGGAGAGAAGGATGTGTGCCAGCAGTGCTGTGCACGCTGGAAAATAGGATGATGATGATGATGATGATGGTGATAAAGGTCAGCTTCTTCGTGGCTTTAATAACTTTTGGTGACTTTTAGCAAACTCAACTCTGCTGTAACAGTGAGACATTGTTTTCAAAGCGGAAAAAAATAATTAAAGCTTTATACACCCTGTAAGGTGAAATAATGCTGCTAAATGAATGCAGAGCCCTCCAAAGTTGTCTGTTCTTTGGTTTGGAGATTCTGAGATTTGGTTTTGAGCTTTTGAGACTTGGTTTTGAGGTTGAGATTTTTTACCCGAGCCGGGTAACTCATTCAGGGGATACAAGACAGAATTGTTCCTCCGACAAAGAAAAACTGGAGGCCTTCTAGAAATAACAATAATTACAACAAAAAGGGGGAGATATTGGCAAGTGTCAGATTTGCTCCTTTTCCAGCAGCTCTCCAGAGCTCCTGGTGGATTTTGGAGGAGGATGAGTGACAGCCTGGTCTGGTGGATGGCCAGAAACTCGGAACTGCTGCACCAAGTAGGGAAATTTATGTCCTCTGAAGCTTTATAACCTTACAGAGAGGAAATAAAACCATCCCCTCGTGCTCCATCTTTGCAAAAGGTGGAGACAAGCCTTGAGTCTGGAAAAATTCCTCATTTTATTCCTTGGCGGTGTGCAGTTCGTCACTGCAAACCTTCCTGGAGACAATCATTCCTCGCCATACACCCAGGCTGAGGGATGGGAGGGAAAATCGGCCTTGTGGTGCACCCTGACAGCCAGACTGGACCTGCATCACAGGAATTAATCCGAACTGGAAGCCAGTGGTGCATAAAACACAATAAAAGTTGATGAGTCGCAGGGAATCTCTCGATTGCTGGTCGCTGTCTTATCACAACATCGGGATTTTGCTCGCTCGCCTTTGCCTGGCTCCTGAAGAGCTGTTCCATCTCCTTCCCAGGCAGGAATTCCAAGTTCTTTATGGCACTGGGTGTTTGGAATGGAATAGAATTACAGAATCATGGAATGGTTTGGGTTGGAGGGACCTTAAAGCCCATCCCGTGCCACCCCTACCATGGCAGGGACACCTTCCACTGCCCCAGGCTGCTCCAAGCCCTGTCCAGCCTGGCCTTGGACACTTCCAGGGATCCAGGGGCAGCCACATGTTTTTTTCTTCTTGTTTCCATGTTTTCTTATTTCCAGGTCAACCTTTCCTCTGTGTAAGAGGAGCCAAATTTTCCCCCTTTATGACACAAAAGCTCACCCTGAGCTGCCTCTCTCCGCTGCTGACCATGTCATGTCTGGGGTTCTTCCATCCCACCACGCACAAACCACTTCTCCCTCCATCTAACAGCCCAAGATCCGCCACCTGCCATGCCTTGGGAGCCTCCTAGAGAAAAAATTGGCTCCTGTTCCCTATTGAAACAACAAACAGAAGTTGTCAAGGATGGAGGAGCATTGTTGGAGTGAGCGGAACGGGTGCTTATTACCAGTTTGGGACACGCCCAGGTCAAGAGTGAGGTGGTTTTTTCTGGATAGTTTGATGAAAGGCTGGAAGGGGTTTAATTGCTGGTTGTCATTTGTAATGGAGTAGATGCGGTTTTGGAATTATTCAGATAATTTGGTGTAATTACCCACCATCAGGAGCTTCACAATGCTCAAAATACAATCCTTGAAGCAACCGAGCTGAGGCCTTTGAATGGAAGGCAGCAGCTATTGAGAGCACAATGTCATTTATAGGTGTCAATCAACCCAGCCAGGTAAACAAAACAAAGGTGCTGGGCTTTCCCATAAATTCTTCCAGTGCCCTGAACCTTCCCAAAATCTTGGCAGAACAAGCAACATGCCTGGAGCGCTGATAAATCAAAGCTTTCGCGGAGTTCCTCAAAGCAGGGTTTGAAAAGCACTGTGTGCCTTGAATAAAGTGTTACCCAGAAAAAACCCCCTCGTGTCAATCCCCGAGGGATTTTTATTCATTCTGGCTCTGCTGCAGCGGGAGAGAAAAATCTCTCTGAGGTGCTGTTGCCCCCGAAATCTGCGTGAGAAACGCTGGTGAGAAATGGGAAATGGGGCCCGGCACTCCGGGAAGGCAGAGGTTTCAATTTGCATTGCCCTCCTCTCCACACCCCCGTGAATCCGCAGATGCAAATGAAGCAGGGGAGGCTGAACTCCCAAATTTGTATTCTCCTGGCTCCAGGCCTCAGCCTCGTCTGGCAAAGACAGGGAGAGAGAGCGAAAAAAACCCCGGAGTCTCGTGGATGGAAGTGTGGGCTCTCGGTGACCTTTACCTACTGTGATAATTTTGATGTAGAACAACCAAATTCCTGGAGATGTTTAATCAGCAAAGTTGAATTTTGATGAAACCGCGTGTCACAGTCCCATTAGTGCTGCGGGAATTAATTATGATTCATAGCAAAATTCTGGCTTTGTAAGGATTAACACCAGTGAACTGTCACCTTTTCACGTTCCTGCCAGCCCTGGTGTCCCAAAGATTCGTTTGAGATGGAAAAAATGTGAGCTGGCATCTAAAAACCCCTGGGGAGGGGAGGATTCTGTCCTTCTGCTTCTCTGAGGTGAGACCCCACCTGCAGAGCTGCCCCAGCCCTGGGGACACAGCACGAGGAGCTGGAGCTGCTGCAGAGATTCCAGAGGAGGCCCCGGAGCAGCTCCAAGGCTGGAGCCCCTCTGGAGCCAGGCTGGGAGAGCTGGGAATGTTCCCCTGGAGAAGGGAAGGCTCCAGGGAGAGCTCAGAGCCCCCGGCAGGGCCTGAAGGGGCTCCAGGAGAGCTGGAGAGGGACTGGGGCCAAGGCATGGAGGGACAGGAGCCAGGGAATGGCTTCCCAGTGCCAGAGGGCAGGGATGGATGGGATCTTGGGAAGGAATTGCTGCCTGGGAGGGTGGGGAGGCCCTGGCATGGAATTGCCAGAGCAGCTGTGGCTGCCCCTGGATCCCTGGAATGTCCAAGGCCAGGCTGGACAGGGCTGGGAGCAGCCTGGGGCAGTGGGAGGTGTCCCTGCCATGGCAGGGCAGTTTGGATACAGGACCTGGGAACGGTTCCTTCCACCCCAAACTATTCCATAATTCCATAATAAATAACCCAGCACTGGGATGTGAAACTCCAGACCCGCTCAGAAATGAAATTTATTTGGGGAACAAAGCATCACATGAAAGATTAATTCAGCCACCATGTGGATATTCTGTATTTTTAGCCTGGATTTATTGATGAGGAGGTGTCATTGATTGTATTTTTTTGTTTGTCTCCAGGGAAGTTCATGTCCATGTGTAATTTCACGATGGGACTCATCCCAAACCCTCTAAAACCATCACCCAGAATGGTCGTGATTAACCCAGGCATTTAAAAAACCCTTGTTCCTGCAATTTAATGGATTTTATCAAAAAACAGAGATGAAAAGTCCAGTGCTGTGACAACAGTGACATTTTTCTTCCTTCAAAAAGAAAATGAAATTAAATCTTTCTTCGGATTCTTTCCAATTCCTGGAGCTCAGGTAGATCCTGTTGGAGCCTTGTTTTATCTTCAGGTGTCCCATTGAAAAATTTTAAAGGAAATTTAAAATACGTTGTTTCCTCTCCTTTCCATACAAATCCAGCTGGGACTGCTGGGACTGACAGTGTATTTTTATGGAGTTTAACAGGCAGAAATCTCTCTCTGGCTGGAATCAGCCTCGGGAATGACGAGCCCAGCTCGGGGGAGATGATCCATGGCTGCGTGTCCACGTCCCTCACGGGCACTTCCAAAGACTTCCCTGGCTTTGCTGGCGAGTCCCAGCCGCTCCACACGGAAAAAAAAGTCAAATTGTCAAAAGTCATTAGTGGCTGTCGCTTCATGGACCTTCACACTGGAGTTCCCCCTTTGGAATTTCACTGGAGTGGTTTTATTTGGGCCCTACTTCAAGGAAGTAGGACAGTGTTGGACAAAACTGCTGGAGTTTAACCCATTCGTGGCTTTTTGGTTATGGCTGCGAAATAATGGTGACTTCAGGAGTTTGAGGCTCAGTTCTGTGCTCTGCCAGGAGCTTTGCTCCTTCTGATAATTCTTTTCAGACACAAATTCCCCAGTTCTTCTGCTCAAGGCCCACACTGGGGCTTTGCCACAAAAAATCTCCGATCCCAACTCCACCAGGACATCCCTGCTCCAAGGAACCACCGAAGCAGAAATCTGAGAGGGAGATTCTTTAAATAAATCCCTTTTCTGTTCCTCTGACTGCGAGAAGTGGATTTTGGGAGCTCTATTTACACTTCTTTTTTCCCGGATTCTCAGATACCAGGCGGTGCTGCTGCCCAAGGCTGTTGAGACTGGGGGCTTCGTGGGGAGTTATTTTTGTATTTTAAACTTCTGCACAAAGTCATCCCGAAATAGAAAGGTTTCGCTTTCGTTTATATGCTTTGAATCCCCAAATTCTAAAGCACGTATTAGTAACGCTTTGGGTTCCTAATTAAACACCTCATTATATTCAGCAGTTTTAGGGGTTTTTGCCGCTTTGGTGGCTTCTGCTGCGCCGATCTCTGCCGTTTGTGACATTTCAAACATATGTTTGAATTCTGCCGTCTCCTGTGCCTTCCCTTTTCGCTGCTCTTTTTTAAACACTGATATGTAACTTTTGCAAAATAATTGCACAATAACAACTCCAGTGTTAATTTTTAATTTTTTTTTTTTTTTTTAAAGCCACAGGAGATGCAGGTATTCCCTCAAGGAAATAGAATAGGGAATTGTGGTGCTGCAGGTGGGCTGAGAACAAGGATCCAGCTGGTACTGGGAGTAGCAGAGTAGTTGGGGAGGTGTGAAAAAGAGTTTTATGTGCTTATGGTCATGATTAACTCAGGGTTTTTTCAAATGCCTGAGTTAAACACGGCCATAAAGTTATGAGGTTTTGTGGATTTTGCAGTTGTGTGTGAAATATTCCCTGTTAGGAGCAAAATATATCAAGGGGAGACAAATATAAGCAAAACAAGAGCACAGAAGTCACCTTAAACCTGGCCTGGAGGTGCTTTTTACAGTAAATCTTTTGACATTTTTGATATCCGTGCCGTGACCAAGTTAGGGGGGAAAAATTCCCACCTCGTGTGACAAGTGACCCCAGAGAGCAGCAGTGTCACAGCCCATTAACGCTCCTCATCCCAAAGCAGAGGCTGTCCCTTTGTTCAGCTCCATCCACGGTGCCCAGAGGTGGCCAGGGGGGCGGAAGGAGGGAATTTCAGGGCTCTGTGTGTGTGGTGCAGCATCTGGAAAACTCTGCTGGCCCAGGAGGGATTTGTGGCCGGGGGCTGGTGAGGGGTGGGTGACTCCGCTGTCGCTTTGGGTTGAGCAGGGAGGGTTGGTTTGTGGAGGGAGACGAAGCCTGGGCGCTCCGGGCGGGGCTGGGATCGGGGTTGGCTCACGCTGGAGTGCACCCAGGGATGGAGGTGTGGGCATGGCATCCTCAGGATGCCAGCAGAGGTGGGCAGCTGGAAAATCCCCAGCTGGAAAATCTCTGCCTTCCATTGTTCCCTGTGCTTCAGCTTCCATGCTTTGGGGTTTTTTCCCCTCTGCTCAGCTGTTTCCTGGGTTACAAACGACACAGCAAAATGGTGCCCTCTCTTTTCACCCTCTTTTGGGTGCATTTCTGCGCAAAATTCTCTCTCTTGCGCCAAGGACGCTGTGAGGGATTTGGGGCACAACATGAGGATTATCAGGTGCTTTTCAGTCTAATCCAAGTCCCTGCAGGAACTCGGTGCTGGTGCAGTCTGGTCTGGTTTTGTGGAATCCAGAGCAGGATGGATTAAAAAGATGGATATTCACGGGTTACTGGAAAGGTCTGAGCTTTGTTGGTGAGAGAGGAAAACCAACTTGTTCCTGCAGTCACAGAATCACAGAATGGCTGAGTTGGAAGGGACTTAAAGTTCATCTCATTCCAAACCTCTGCCATGGCGGGGACACCTCCCACTGTCCCAGGCTGCTCCAGGCCCTGTCCAGCCTGGCCTTGGACATTCCAGGGATCCAGGGGCAGCCACAGCTGCTCTGGCAATTCCATGCCAGGGCCTCCCCACCCTCCCAGGCAGCAATTCCTTCCCAAGATCCCATCCATCCCTGCCCTCTGGCACTGGGAAGCCGTTCCGTGGGTCCTGTCCCTCCATGCCTTGGCCCCAGTCCCTCTCCAGCTCTCCTGGAGCCCCTTCAGGCCCTGCCAGGGGCTCTGAGCTCTCCCTGGAGCCTTCCCTTCTCCAGGGGAACATTCCCAGCTCTCCCAGCCTGGCTCCAGAGCACAGGGGCCCTTGGAGCAGCTCCAGGGTCTCCTCTGGGCTCTCTCCAGCAGCTCCAGCTCCCCCTGATGTTTGGTGGGCCTTGGTGGGTCCAAGCCTTCCAAGGGTTCCTCAGGCTCATCTCACACTCAAGGACAAAGCTCAGCTGACCATGGAATCTGCTCCTTTTCCTTCAGGATATTTATAACCACGGTGAGGAATTTGCTCTTTCCTTGCACGTCAAATAGGTGGGAATATGAATTCCCACAGAAAAATTCCATCCAGGGGTGGGTGAGGACAGCGGGAACAGACTTTGTCACCTCCTGAGCTGCATCTGCGAGGGAGAGCCCGATGCAGTTCTCTGCTTGCTGGAATCTGTGTCAGCAAGGACATGGCTTAATTATTCTCCTTCCCCTTTTCCATCCTCATGAACTCTGGCAGCTCTGTGGGTGTTGTTCAAAACCACTGATTTTTGCCACTGATCCTGGAGTTTCCGTAATTTCAGTATTCACCAAGGAAGGCGATGAAGTGCACGTGTGTATTACAATTATGGGATGGCACGCAAGTGATGTCTTCTAGGTAAAGAACCCTGGTACTGATAAAACTTTTAAAAACGCCCTTTTGGTTAAACTCAGCCCGTGGCAGTCTCAAGGGAATGATTTTCCTTGCTTTGAGCCCCGTGGTTCTTGGTTTCGCTGAGTTCACAGCTATTCCTGAGACCTCTCCAGTCAAACATCCAAAGTGATCCCATTTCCTTGAATTACTGGGATGATTTATTATGAGAATCATTATTATCATTACTGTAATGCTTTATCTTTTAAGCCACATTTTACTGTGAGGGTGGATGGTTTTCATATCTCTTGGCCGCCTTTCACAACATTTAATTAAAACAAGGAAACTTCTGGGGAGAAGGTGCTGAAGAGCCCTGTGGGGTTGAGACACCAGCGGCTCTTCTGGTTTTCTAAATCTGGATGCATCAGATCCTTGTTTCTCCTCTTCCCCTCGGCTGGAATCTTCCACTGGAAAGCTTCTGGAAGAAGATGGGGTGGGTGGAAGCAAAGGGTTTCAGGTTTGAGATCAAAGTTGGTTGGACGTTTGAGGAAACAACTTTGAGTTGCGCCAGAGGAGGTTTAGGTTGGTTATTAGGGAAAATTTCTCCATGGAAAGGGTCGTCAAGTGCTGGAACTGGCTGCCCTGGGAAGTGGTGGAGCCCCATCCCTGGAAATGTTCAAAAAACGTGCGGATTGAGGCCATGATTTCGTGGTGAACATGATGGTGGTGCTGGGCTGATGGCTGGGCTCGATGAGCTCAAAGGTCTTTTCCAACCTTAACAATTCCATGATTCTGTAATTTCCCTCAAAAAGACGAACCTGGTGTCAAAATCAGCTGAAGTGGCAGCACCAGCTCTGCTCCCCGCTCCCCTCATGACATTTAAACCTGCTTTAATTCCTTCCTTCACTGCCACGGCCCATCCTGGAGGAATCACTGACATTTCACCCCGCTTTCACTTCTTTACGGACTCTTCCTCTTTTCTGACCGTTTTAGTACAAATCAGCATCGGGATTGCACTGAGGATTCATTTTTCTCAACTTTCTATCACTTTGCTGCCCCCTCGCAGTGACCAGAGCAGAAGGGAATGAGCTCAAACCTCATTCCAGCAGGGAATTCACTCTGGGAAGGGTTCAGATCCTCCTCTCGTTAATGTCACTGCTGTCCCATGGTGACCTGATGCTGAGACAGATTTGCTTCCCCCCGACTCGTGTCACAGCAAACACCGACCTGACCTTTACAAACACATATTAACATTTAGAAAACTTCTTTTCCTGTTGCATGTGGAGAGAAGTGGT
Organism: Dasyornis broadbenti; assembly: GCA_013397935.1. Taxonomy (NCBI): domain Eukaryota; kingdom Metazoa; phylum Chordata; class Aves; order Passeriformes; family Dasyornithidae; genus Dasyornis; species Dasyornis broadbenti. Next base: position 233,887 of record VZRN01006632.1, on the reverse strand, counting down.
TCAGGTGGGCAGGAGGGATCCTTCGGTCACGGCATTGCTTCGCTCTTGGGTGGAGCAGCACATTCCCAGCTCATCCCTTTCCAGCCTGGAGCTGGCTCTCCTCATCCCTTCCGTTCTTCCACGTTTGTTTGGTCTTTGGCTTTAATAAACTGCTTTTTACGGCATTAGCACAGATCAAAGGCAAACCTTCTGTAGGCTGGGGCTGATTTTTGGTGTTTTTGGGAAGGAGGAGTTTTCTTGGTTGTTTCAATCCAATTCCTGATGGAGGTGCCAGGTGGAGCTCAGGGTGATCCTGCTCATTTCTGAGCAAAACTTGGAAAATCCTGGCTGTGTTTTGGCTCCAAGATGAAGTTCTCCCCCACAAGAGAAACACAATTTTTATGAATTAAAAATAAATTAAGTTTCATCAAACTTATCCAGAGCAAAAACACAGAGAGAGGAATGTCTTGGTCCTTCTGCTGCCCCAGACTTTCTGCAAAGCAAAACCGAGACCTCCTTTAATTCCCCCTAAATTCTGCAAGTCACCAGGGCAACGTTTTACCTGAAATGGAAAAAAAAAAAACAAAGAGAGCTCACTCTCTTTGGGTTTGGCTCAGTAGTGGCCAACTTTAAATTTCACTTCTTGCTGCCTCTCCTGGATTTAATTTTGAACCAAAACCGGGTCTGAAGGGTCAGTGTGGTTGCTGTCCAAAATTATATCCCAGGAATAAATGCAAGTAGGAACTTGGCTAAGGAATAAATGGATACAATTTTCCCTTTCCATCCCTTGGTAAGACACAGTCTGTTGCCTTACTCTTTTCCTCATGGTGAATTCAAATGTCTGTGGTTACACTCTCGGCATTTGTGTGTTGATTTTTGGTTTCAAACTCGCTTTAATAACAGAAATTGATGAAAATACCGTAAGGGACAAAGCATCAACGTGCTCTGAAGGACAGCTCTGGGTGGGTGCTTGTGTGCAGGGACCTGTTCCGTGCGTTGGTTTCAGCGCTGAACTTTCAGGGGTTAAAAATAAAATTTGGGTGAAAAATACAACGTCGTTTGTAGGGTCTGAACTTGGTGTATTCCCCAGGGTGGATGGGGAAGAGCAGGAGGTGTCCTTGGGGGAGGTGGCCATGGCTGGAATGATGATCTTGGAGGCCCCTCCCAACCCAAACCATTCTGGTTTTTCCAAGGTTCTGGTGCCTAATTCTTGGAAGACCAACATTTCTTGAAGTAACACTTTCTTTAGAGGAGGATAACTTAGTAACGTCCTCATGCACAGGACATGGAGCTTTAAAGAGTCCAGTTCAGGGAAAGTTTTGCCCTGGTGATTTGTAGAATTTAGGGGGAGTTAAAGGAGGCCTCAGTTTTGCTTTGCAGAAAATCTGGTGCAGCAGAAGCACCAAGACATTCCTCTCTCTGTGTTTTTGCTCTGGATCAGTTTGGAGAAACTTCATTTTCTTTTAATTAATCAGAAGAGATTTGAAAGAAGGTGCACACTTGATATAAATCCCAGAATCATGGACTGGTTTGGTCTGAGGGGATGTTAAAGCTCATCCATGGCAGGGACGCTTTCCACTATCCCAGGTTTCTCCAGACCTCATCCAACCTGCCCTTGGACTCTTCCAGGGATGGAGCAGCGTTTTGATTAAAACAATCAATCCTTTATCAAAAAGCTTTGACAATTGAATAGAGGATTTTAAAAATGGGCTCCTGCTCCCTGGAGATCCCGATCCCAGCTCTCCCACTGATGCCAGGAGCTCCTCCAGCACCGAAGAGCTTTGCTGCCTCTGCTCCTCTGCCTCGTGGAGATTTTGTCGTGTCCTACCCAACTCTGCCATCCCTGATGGCAAAGCCGTCACAAATATTTGGGATGGAAATGGTTGTGTCACCAGTGGTGCTCCTGTCCCCTCCCAAGGTGCAGGATTTGCTCAAGCAGCCGAGCAATTGTCGCTCAACGCGCGTCCTCCGATAACGACCGGAATTAATGTCTTCGAAACGACGCCGTAATAATTAACACAGCCCTCTCGGGCTGCGTGGGATGGAACTGAATTCCAGGAAGTGGAGATATTAAAGTGTCACCGTCCTTGTCCCCACGTGTGAGATGCCATCATCGGCTCCTGCAATCTGCCTTTATTACAGCCATATCAAAATGAATGTTTTACATCTTCATTGCAGCCTATTAACAGCATTTCCTTGATTTAAGGAATGGCTCCGGGATGCAAACGCGGCCCCATTTCCATGAATAAATTCAGCACTTTAATGCTATTTATTTACTCCACGCTGTAAAATGGAATAAGATAAATAATGGGTCCCACAGGGGCCTGGGGTGAGGTGGTGATCAACATCTCAGCAGGTCGGGGAACGCAGCTCCAGTAAAGGAATAATGATGGAAATTCACAGGGCTCCCAGGGATGCCATTTATGTACCTGGATCTCGTAAAGGAGGAATTTCAGCGTTAACAACGTGCTTAGCGCAGGGATTGGTATGGAATTGAGACCAGCAGGGAGGAATGTACAGCTGGATCAGGGAATCTCAGTGTTCCTTCGGAGATGGGGACAGCGGGAGTTCCGAGGATCTGATGTCCCATCAATGTGGGATTTGCTGGCTCTTGGATACCTGGGATTACTTCTTTACTGCCTGGAAAATCCACGCCAGGACAAGCTTTCTGCTCTGTCCAGGAATTCCTTGGACACCTCCAGGGATGGGGACTCCAAACCTCCCTGGGCAGCCCCTTCCAGTGTCTGACCACCCAGTCCATGAGGAAATTCCTGCTGATGTCCACCCTGAGCCTCCCCTGAGGCCGTTCCCTCTCCTCCTGTCCCTGTTCCCTGGCAGCAGAGCCCGACCCCCCCGGCTGCCCCCTCCTGTCAGGAGCTGTGCAGAGCCACAAGGTTCCCCCTGATCCCCCTTTGCTCCAGCCTGAGCCCTTTCCCAGCTCCCTCAGCCGCTCCTGGGGCTCCAGACCCTTCCCAGCTCCGTTCCCTTCCCTGGACACGCTCCAGCCCCTCAAGGTCCCAGAACTGGACACATCATGGAAGCTGTTGTGTGTCTGGAGACTTCCACACAATTAAAAATGACGAAACCCCTTGAGGTCGCCTCAGTTTCCACCTGGATGAAACACTTCTGTTTCCAGGTGCCATCTTTTGTTTTCAGCAAAACATGAGCTTTACATGAAGCAAATGGATTCTTTTAATGAGAACAAAATCATTTAATAGATAATTAATTCCAGGGGAAAGCTGCAGGGATGATTTGTGTCCACCTTTAGTCATGGAAGCTCCTTGGCTCCACAGGCACACCCAGAGCAGATGCGCTGGACGAGGAATGAGCTCTTCAATCTCAGCCCTTTTCCACCCAGGCCCGCATTAAATCCGAATATAATTTCCATATCATTGAGACGGCTGGAATTCCCAGTTGGACGGGAGGCTACGTGTCTTGTGTTCCGTCTCCTTTTCATCCTGGTTAAATAAATCCTTTCCCCGTGCAGGAGAATAAAGCTTCCCGTGTGCTCTGCTGTGCAGGAGCTCCTTCCCGTCAGCAATTCACGCAGCACTTGAAAGGAGCCTTGCAGGAATGGCCTCCATTGGTTGTTTTTAGGAGGGGGAGGATGGCATCAGGAATCCACCAGAGACATCTCTTCTGCCTCTGGATACACATCCTGGAATAAAAGAAGCCGGTTGCTGCCGAAAGAAAAGAGGAATTGGAAACCTGGCACAGATTTTTGCCAAGATTTCCACCTTCCCGGGCAAAATCCGCTCTCATTTCTCTGCAGAAAGCTCCAGGAATTGCGTCTGGCGAGGAGGAGCAAGCAGGAATAACTGCTGGACTAAGTAAATTAGCTCAGGGACATGGCAGGCTTCCCTAATGGAGTTTTTATGGATGCTGGATGTTTTGGGAGGTGCGGGAATGAGCCAACTCTAATTTCTCTGGGTGAGCCAGGTTGGTTTGTGTGTCTGCATCTGCCCCGTTCTCATTGGTGCATCGCAGAACTGTGTCCCTGTGGTCTCCTGGGTAGGACAGCGGGATACAAGGGGCAGGAATCCAGTGGAGAGAGATGGAAGTTCTGTTTTAGTGCTCTGGTGCCACCTGAAAAATCCCATGTGGATCGTGTTGGGTGAAGAGCTCGTAATTCCGGCAAACTTGGCTTTGGAGGACGTTTCTTACTGGTTTTAGTTTGAGAAACAGGGAATCAACAACATCCTGGCTTGTCCCAGCCCCAGGGCAGGGACTGTCCCTGCTGGAGACAGGAATTCCCTCCTGGAATCCTGGAGGCAGCTCTGGGTTGAATCAAGAAGTTGCTTTACCAATGTTTAAATGCTCCAGGGAGATCCCAGAGCCCCTGGCAGGGCCTGAAGGGGCTCCAGGAGAGCTGGAGAGGGACTGGGGCCAAGGCACGGAGGGACAGGAGCCAGGGAATGGCTTCCCAGTGCCAGAGGGCAGGGATGGATGGGATCTTGGGAAGGAATTGCTGCCTGGGAGGGTGGGGAGGCCCTGGCATGGAATTGCCAGAGCAGCTGTGGCTGCCCCTGGATCCCTGGAATGTCCAAGGCCAGGCTGGATGAGCTTGGAGCAGCCTGGGATGGTGGAAGGTGTGGCACTGGGTGGGCTTTAAGGTCCCTTCCCATCCAAACCATTCTGGGATCCCATGAACATCTTTCAGGATATGCAGGATTGGGAATGGAGTGCGGCCTTGCTTTTCCAAAACACTCAGAAAACAGAAGAAATGGATAGGAGGAATAATGAAGAGGAAAATGCAGGCCTGAACTGCAGGTGGAATTCTGTGCTAGGAAAAAATCCCAGTTTCTGATCCAGTAGGAGAATAACCAGGGGGGGAGGAGGTGTTTGACTGCTCTCACAGATTTTTCCAATATCAGTGTTTCTCTTTATCCTGGGAAATCCAGAAATCCAGAAATTCCGTCTTTGTCTTTCCCTCCCCAGACGGCAGCTCTGTGTGACACCCAAAACCACATCTTTGGTGGCTCTGCCAAAGATCCCACAACGCTGGGAATTAACGCGGGGCCGCTTCTTCCTAATTCAAAGCGAGTTTTGATGTCCAGAGTTGCCTTTGGCTACTGTTGGAACGAATTGAGATTTCAGCATTGCCTCACATTTGCTAACTCGCCGTCGAATGAACTCGGAGTCAGATCCTCATTTAGTTAAAATAAATGTACTTCCATGGTTTTAAACAAATTTCAACCAGCGGACGATTTCGCCCGGGGGGGATTTAAGAGGCTGCATGTTGGAGCAGGTCCTGAGTTGCATTTTAATGAGCAGGAAATGCGGAATACATGTGGAATTGAAGGGGGAGAGGTTTATACCAGGCTGGATTTTACCTCGTGCCCCGTTTTCCTAATGGGAATGGAAACAAACGGTTGTGCCGTCGAACTGGAGTGGAAACAAATGGACGTGCCGTCAAACTTGAGGCTGCAGGCGGAGAATTAGTCAGTACAACTTTGGAATGAACATTCCTTCATTTCCTGCCGCTAGATGCAGCTTTCCCTTCATGTTTTTGTTGTTTGGGCCTTGTGAAGGGAACATTTCAACGAAGGAGAAGAGATCAAGGGATGTTTTCAAAGTCAGCACTTCCCCCCCCCCAAACCTTTCAATCTCCCGGCTCATTTTCCATCCTCCGTGACCCGCCTGAATGTCATCTGCTCTTTTCCAGCTGGAAAGCCTTTCCCTCTCCCCTCCTTTCTCTTGTGGATCTCCTCTCTTCTGAGCTGGCCTTTCTTCCTTTGTGGGCCTTCCCTCCTCCTCCTCCTCGCGGGGGCTGGCATCTTTTGCCAGCGTTATCAGATGGATTTAGAGGACTCAGACTGGGGGGAGCTCGTACCAGTTCTTCTGGGTCACCAGTTTGTTTCCTGATGATCGTTTGATTTCTCAGGACCCGATATCATTGATCCGTGTCAAATTTGTGGCTAAGACCAAGTCTGAACGAGTGTGGGTTTAACCAGCTGAGGGTTTGTGGGGTTTCTTTTGAGGGAAACACTGATATGGAGGAAAGGAGAGAGAAGAATTGCTGGTTGAGTTTTTAACTTTTTTCCCTCAAACTTTGCATCTCTTGGGATTTTAATAAATGATCTCCTTGGGCAAAACAGTAGGAAAATCATCAGGATGCTCAAGGGAGATACTTGAAATTTTGGCACGCTTGGCTTGTGATTCCTTCTAACTCTTCCAAGCACCTCTGCCAGTCCATCCTGGATCCACCCCCAGGGCTGGGAGATGCCACCAGGTTGTTCCCACCCGGTTATTTTGGACACTTTTCCCTCCTCTGATGCTCAGCAGAGGCTTTCTGGGTATCTTTACTGCAGGCGTTTGAGTGAATGTCCCTTGACCTTGCATGAAAGGCCAAGAACGTCCCTTCGGATCGTGGAACTCATGCGTTTTTTCCCACTCTCTAAAACATTCCCCCTCTCTCTCTCAACATCAAGCTCTCGTATCCCTCCAAACTGCAAGGAAGTTGTTTTTCTGCGCTTCGGAATTCATGAATATTCACTCAAGGATTTCAGGCTATTTAGAGCAAAGGGGCTCTGTTGTTCTTCGCAAATCTCCCAACCCTCCCTGCTTATGTGATCCATCATCACCTGCGCTGTCCATGGCCGTATTCCCAATCCCGTCAGCCCAGCTAAGGAAGGGGCTGGAATTTGTTGTTTTTCTGGGTCTCCGCAGGTCGATGGCATCAACCATCAATCAAAAAGCTGTGAAAGGAGCTCGCTGGAGCTCTGCCAGCTCCTTTTGCCCCAAACTGGGGGACGAGCTGCCGACAGCTCGCAGGGACCTGCCAGGCTCGTGCCAGCTCCGTCTCAGCGCGGATACGGAGCCTTTGGAATCGCTCCGGGTGTGCCTGGACAGACCTGGAGCTCCAAGCGCACGTCCATGTTTCCACCATGAATTCTATTTTTTTTTAAAGACCTTCTCTGTCAGATCTCACCGAGCGCATGAGGCGAGATTAAAAATCCTGGAGCGGGAATATTTATTCCATAAGAGCCATTCGAGGCTCGCATCTCTAAAGAAGGAAAACCCAGCGTGGTGATGTGTTCGGAGGGACCCAAACGATGCCGGTTTTTCAAAAACGCTTCCATCCTGCCGTGTCCCAGTGGTGTCACTGGAAAACAGCCTGGCTTTGTTTATAAACCTGGCTAGAGTTGAAAAGCTCATCTTTAAACATAAAATGGGAAAACCTTACCGATTCTCTCTGCCGCCCTTCTAAAACAATCATCTGCAGCATCTAAGTCTGTGAAAGAGAAATGTAATTCCAGTTTGTATTAGGCAGTGGCTGAGGTTGGAATGAGCACCCTGTGTTTTATTTTCCACCCTACCATGTACTTAAGGGGAATTATTGCTTCCTTAAATCTTCTGGCTCTCCCAGTTTAGTCTTTGCTTGCTGCAGGTAACCGAGTGCATCGTGGTGTTAAAATATTTCTCTTGGTTTTTACAACGTGCAGCAGGAAGGAATAAACACTTCTGATCCAGCTCTGATCTGTGGCACAGTTTACACGGTAAAGAGTCTGTTGTGCTGTTAAATGCTCTCATCTTTATTCATGGCCCGGGATGATTCAGCCTTCCCCGGGAAGTACAGGATCAGGGGCGCTTTACAACCTGTAGCAGCATCCAGAATAACCAGCAGGGTTGTTTTAAGGTCCATGGAATGTTCGTACTGAGCACCCGGGTGGTTATCGGCTTTAATAACTTGAGAGGGAACGGCGGGATTTGGGCTCTCTCAAATTAATGCGGTTTGATGAGCGGTGCCCTCAGGAGGGCTGCTGGCTGCCCCTAATGGAAATTCCCTGACTGGGTTCCTTAAATCCTGTCTGAAAGCGGGACTGGGGGGAGGTGAGCAGCTCCCTCGGAACTCACCTCTCTGGATCTGCGCTGGCGGTAATTACTGCCTTAAGTTCCCTCTGTTTGCTCATCCTTACAGTAAATTAAGAAGGGAAGATTTGGGACTTGTCTGCCACGGAGCTTGATGGGCTTTGCAAATAGAGATGTGCCTTCAAAGAGTCATTTAGAGCAATTATTTGAGAGCAGTTCTTTGCTGATGGAGACAAAACACGCTATTAGGAGTGAAAAAAAAAAAAAAAAGATAAGACCAGCACAGCAGTTATTTTCTGTTATTTTCCTAATGTGCTCCTGTTTATGGCGTTTTAGTCTGGAATCGTGGAAACCCTCAGCTTCTTGCTACTGTTTTTATACATTAACAGCGATTTTGAATTGCTCTGCTCCCGGGAAACCTCCTGGTGAAGGGCTGGGCTATGATACCGGACTATATTTAGGTGGATTTCTCTGACTGGAGTGGGTGGACTTGAAAAATGATATTTATTTTAATATTCCAGCGTATCTTTTTATTCTTGGAAAGGCAGCCCTCTGCCTTTTCAGGGAAGGTGTTCCCACAAGGCAGACGGGGGGTATGACTCTGTGTGAGAGGAGACCATGGATCCATCCTCCTCCCTGGATCACAGGAACATTGGGATGGGAGAGATTCGGGCTCTGGCACCGGAATTAATGTGGGCTCCCAAAACAGGGATCACGGATGTGGAGCGAATCTTTGCAACGAGACCGCAGCGATTTGTTTTTGTGTCAGCTGAGGTGGAAATACAAATTCTGCTTTGTGTCCCTTCTTAGGGACGTTGTCCGCTCCTCTTTAATTCGCTCGGGGTGTATCCCCAAAGGTCAGCTCCTCTCAGGCTCCCCAGACGATTCCCTGCTGCCCCATGGGTAGGAATTCACTGCTCCTTGAGGTTTGCACAAACCCACAGTGCATTTCTGAGCTTCCCTGAGCCGCTCTTTGCAGGCAGTTCCAAAACATTTTGTGGAGATTGAGGACACCTCCAGTCCCACCTGTAGAGTCAGGAGTATCTGCAGCTTTCTGCAAGAAGCTGTTGCCTCCGTTTTTTGTGTTTTTTCTGTGTCCATTCCTCTTTCCTGCCCATCCTCAGTCCCGTCTATACCAGCTCAGCTCCGTGCGATCACCACTGAAGGGTTTGGGTTGGAAGGACCTTCATGATCATCCAGTTCCACCCCTTTGCCATGGGCAGGGAACCTTCCACGGGATTTATTTCCCTCCTAAAGATTTGTACAGGGCAATTTCTACAGGATACTGACCCAGTTTTCCTCGTGGTGTGACTGTTGTTCCTCCCCTGTTGTTGGAAGCTGGGATTGATGAGTCTGCAGGGACACACGAGGAGCAGCTCTGTGCGACCACATCTCCTCTGAGCTGAACAAATGCTGCTGTCCAGAGGTATCCGTGCGCCATCCAGAGGCTGTGAGTCCTGGGAAGTGATAGGAGAGATCGTGGGAGGATGAAGTCCAGAGGGAGCTCTTGACTCTGCAGCTTTGATGGTCAGTCCAGAGTGTCTTCTCTTGGCTGAACTTGTTTGCTCCTTGAAGGCACTGGGACCCCCTGGGACAGTTCAGTCTCAGTTCCTCCCTCCCTTACCTCCCTGCAAAGGCGAAGCAGTGCCTGGGGTGCAGCTCAGCTGCCTCTTGGGCTGCAGCATTCCCAGCAGGATTCCTGGTCTCCTCATTTTCGTGGCCTCCTCTTGTCATCAAAACTGCAGGAAAAACAAAAAACCTCCAACAACATGTTAATATTAGAGAGTCAAGGCATTCCTTTATTTTCTGGTCAGGATGCTGTTCTGGCCAGGATGTGCCACAGAAATCATCTCATCCACACACAGCCCGGCTGTGCAGAGAGAACATTCCATGAAAAACATGTATTTACAAGATTCCCCCCAAACTTTATCCAGTCCAAACCCACAGAGATGCTCTGTTCCAAAGTTCAGTGGTCCAGAGTTGAGCAACCCCCAGGATTCAGTTTCTCATTGGATCCAAATCTCCTCACCTCCAATGTTAATCAGATTTTCTCCTTCAATTTCTCATCAGTCCTTTCTGGACCAGATGTCTCCCACTCTGCCAGGGCTGGTGTCTGGGGTAGTTTGTAGGTGCCCACTGATGTTCCCGTGATGTTCTGTTGATGGTTTTTATCTTTCTGGGTATCCCTGTGCTGCTCCCAGGCTGTTGGGATGCTAAGCTCACCAGGCCTCACCTGGAGAAACAACGCCCTGGAAAGAAGCTTCAGTTCCCTTCCCCTGGGGCAAAGGTGGACAAACCTGGCTAAAGTTACATAAAACATTTGTAAAACTGATGTGTTTTCCAACATCTCCGGCAGCTCCACGTCCTTCTGATGGACATCAGGGCTGGAGGCAGCTCTGCAGGTGGGGATGATCCCATCCCTCCCCTCCTGCCCTCGCTGGCCCAGGATGCTCTTGGCTCTCTGGGCCGTGAGTGCTCGAGGCCAGGCCGTGTCCAGTTTTCCATCCAGCAGCACCCCCAGCCCCTCTCCTCAGGGCTGCTCTCCATCCCTTCTTTATCAAAACCCTGCCCCGCTTCAGCGCCTCGCACTTGCCCTCGTTGAACTCCATCGAATTCACAACTTCTCCAGCTGACAAAAAAACAAAGCTTTAATCAGTAACTGCTATGACAGGAATTTAAACTTTAGATTTGGAAGCTGCCCTGCTGCAGCTGACACGTGCCCCTCCCCTGAGTGCTGTGCAGCCGTGTTTTACCTCACAAAAACACCTGGATCGAGCTGGGTGTGATGTTACAGGATGTTATTGGGGGCTATTAAAGACGGAGGAGTCATCAGGGATCAGAAAAGGGGCTGTGAAAAAGCCATCAGCTCTGTTGTTGATGAAACAATGGCAGATGGGGTACCCAGAACGGCTCTATTGAGCGACAGCAATCGAAAATGAGCTGTGTTATTTCTCACTCACTCCTTCTGTCAGCGACTGAGGCGAAACCAGGAAAATAATAGGTTGCTTTCACAATGGGAGAAGTTTAACAAGTGCTAAATCATTCCTTCGACATCGGGGCTGTCATCAGCCGGAGCTTCAGCGAGTGCTGCTGGTGCCTGGCTCGTCCTGATTGCTCCACTCACCTTTCACATCCAATCTCCCGGCATCGGGACCCTGAGCATCCCAATTTGTGCCTGTGGAGTGGGACTGGAAGGCCTGGGCTTCGGGCTTCGGCTGAACGCAGAGGTTTTCACACAGATCCTGCTCCCCCTGGCACACATCTCCTCGTGCGTCACACTGTTGCCTTTTCGGCTGGTAAAAATATGAGGCAGACACAGCAGTGAAGGGAAAAAGGGGATTTTACCTCGGGTTTAATGGGATCCTGGGTGCACGGCTCGTCACAGGTGGAAACACGGCGAAAAAAACCCGAGCACCCCGAGCACCCCAAGTATAACGCATGTACTATTTTTATGGGCCTCACAAATCAGCAGATCTACCTAAAATCCCCAATAAGAAACTTAACAGATGAAGTAATTGTCCCCTTATTCTAATTACCCCCCGAAATGAGATTACAGTCCAGTTTACAAAATGTGTTCCAGAGAGAGAGAGACTCCATCCAAGGTTGGAGCCTCCAGTTCTGAGATAGCACAGAGCTCTTGGCCTTCTACTGTGAGTGTTTGGTCTTTCCTGCTTCACAAAACCCCCAGACTGAGCTGAATATCAGACTGCAAGAATTACAGGGATGTGGGGTGAGGTACAAGGAGCGTGTGTAAAGGGTACAAGGAAAGGGTTTAAAATGTATTAAAGGGTATAAAAATACGAGACAAAAACCATCAGGCATCAACACGAAGCCAGAGGAAGGGGTTTGGACCTGGAATATTCCCCGTGGGTATTGGTAAGCACTTTGGCATTGTGTGGATTGATGCCTAGACGGGCTTACCTAAAATAGAGGCTGGACAAAGTGAAGAGAATAAAAAGCAGATAAATTTATTGAAGGGCCTTCAAGGTGCATTTAGGGCAGACAAAGCCCACTCGAGGGGCTACTCCCAAAATGGACGCCGGGTCACGAGTTTTTCATATTTTATAAGTTCTGTCCATTTGCATATCGAGCTGTAATCCTCCAGTTACAGCTTCAGGTGATGAAGTCAATTACTCCAAGTTTGCTCCCCCCCAGTTCACTGCTGTTTCCGTATCTTGGGGCCTGAGACGGTGAGGTGTCCTTGAGGTTCAAGCTCGGAGGGGAATTGTTTTGTCTAAAAATGCTGGGAACAGGAGCTTTAACGCAAAAAATACGGAAGCTGAAATCCTAAGGATGTCTCAGTCCCTGGTCACCTGGGGTCCCTTTCATTGTAGGGTTTGGCTTCCCGCCTTCTGTGCTTGGCAGAACTTTGATTTTTGGCCTCGGTGTGAGCTCTTCATCCAGGCTCTGTCACTTGAGTTCTCATGGTTCATCCTTAAGCTGGAAGTGCCCAGGGTGTCCTCATCACCACTTGCAGAGAATCACAGAAATGCCGAATGGGTTGGGTGGGAAGGGACCCGAAAGCTCATCCGGTTCCAACCCCTGGACAGCTCCCACTGTCCCAGGCTGCTCCCAGCCCTGTCCAGCCTGGCCTTGGACATTCCAGGGATCCAGGGGCAGCCACAGCTGCTCTGGCAATTCCATGCCAGGGCCTCCCCACCCTCCCAGGCAGCAATTCCTTCCCAAGATCCCATCCATCCCTGCCCTCTGGCACTGGGAAGCCATTCCCTGGCTCCTGTCCCTCCGTGCCTTGGCCCCAGTCCCTCTCCAGCTCTCCTGGAGCCCCTTCAGGCCCTGCCAGGGGCTCTGAGCTCTCCCTGGAGCCTTCCCTTCCATTTCCGAGCATTTACATCTCAGCTGCTGAGTTTGCTGGCTCTCGAATTGGGACAGCTGATTCCTGTGGTGGCTTCTGCCTGAGGATGGAGAAGCACCGGGCAGTTTGTGTCTTTGGAAGGGGTCATTGTCCCGTTTTTATGGATGGAAAAACAAAGGTATTGGAGAAGCCATGAATAACCTGGCACAGGGAGAGGGTAAAGTCCCATCTCCCTGTCCCCACTCCCTCCATGTGACCTCTGCAGATCTTCCCCACTGCTGAGGCTCTGAAGGCTTCTCAAAGATTGGAAAACAACCACAGCAATAATGAAAATAAATTGTTGGTTTATAGAGGGAACACAGTCCAGGAGGTGCCCTTTCTATTTAACCTCGAAGGTAAAGGCACCACCAAAAACATTCTCTGCTCTCTGGGCTCTGCCTCCTACTTTGTCACGCAGTTGTAGGAACCCAGAAATACTTTGGAATCCTTTGGAATGAGACTGTTTAACGTGGGGAATGGGATGGACTGGAACTGCTTTGCCTTCTGTCCGTGTGGTGATGTCCAAAGTCCCCAAGGGAGGACGTTGCTCTAAGGGCAGCAGTAAGAGGGGAAAAAATGAGTGAGAGTAGCCTTGATATCACCTTTCTGTTGGAAAAACACTTTTTTTCTGTTGTTTCTGTTCTGCTCAAGGGGCAGAAGCTCTGCCACCCTCCAGAAAATCCTCCTAAAAGCAGAAATCTGTGGCGGTAGAGCAGAAGCAGTGGTGACCAAGCTCTCCCAGATATTTCAGGGGTGCACGGCCGCATTTCAGCCCAGCCCATCCTAAAATGGGCTGAAAAGAGCTCAGGGTGATCAGCTCCCAGTGGCCACATCCCAGACCCCATCAGCTGCCGGGTGCTTTCCCTTCCCTTCCATTTGGATCAATCCCAAAGCCCTGGAGGTTCAAGGCTCGGGGTGTGAAGAGCCCCATTCATTTACTCGAGGCTCGAGTCTCAATCACCAGCAGCCTCATTTGGCCCGTTAGGAGCAGTAAATATCGAGTCAGGGTGTGCAGCCCTCTTCAGGCTTCACTTCTGCTTTGAAATTTTGCCAATTAATTTAAAAACAGAAATGAAAAAAAAAAAAAAAAATCATCCATCATGTATTTGTCTGGAAATAAGAACTGATCATTCCCTCTTGGAACAAAAGTTTCTTCTGCCTTGATGGCTGTAGGCCCCTGAGAGGAACTGATGAAATTGTTAGAAACATTTTCTCCCTTTTTGTGTGTGGTTTCTTTTTTTTTTTTTTTCCCCCTCTCATTTATTTCCTCTCGCTGTGGTTCGCTGTGTACCAATCGATATAATCACTCTTTGGTTCTGATTTAACATTTTTTCAGCTCTGAATGCAGGAATTGAGTTATCTCAGAAAGGCTGCTTAGGTCTGGGTAATTTGGAGGCTCGTTAATATTTAGCAATTTGGGCAATTTGTCCTCGGTCGCTTTATCCTCTTTTCACTCACCTCACTGCGCGCCTCTCCTTCTGTCTCTGCGCACCTCAAGAACGCTGTGCAAAGCCTCTCTCCCGAGATTTTCACTCATCCGGGGTGAAAAGTGAGACTTTGCCCCATCAGGGAATGTCCTGAGCTGGAGAGGACCCACGAGGATCCGCGAGCCCAACTCCTGGCCCTGCACAGGACAAGAGCAATAATCCATCAACACTGGGGCCCAGATCTGGCCAATCTGAGCCCAGATTGCTCCTGCCACAGAGAATTGAGGGAAGCACAGACACAACAGTTGCATGGAAATGACAAAGCCCAGCTTTCATCTGAACACCAGCAGCAAAAAATGGGCTCACCTTCGGTTTCCTATCCCATCAGATAAGTACAGCAGGACAATCTCATCAGCTGAAGGAGAAAAATTACGGAATTTTCCATGATCTGTTACGTGGAGATCTCCTGTCTCATTGCCTGGGAGTCAATATTTTTCCCGCTTGCCGTGGAAGCCTCGCAGAACGTGGGTGTTCAGTTCTGGCGCAGTTTCCACTGGCATTTCTTTAATGAACTCGTAATTTACAGCCTGTGCTTTGTATCTCCTCGCCGTGCCCCCAGAGTTTGCTCCAGCCAGCTCTGAAGAAATGAGCTGTGGAGTCGTTCCTCTCCGTGGTGAAGTCAATAAAATCCATTTGTCTCGGTAGGGGAGGAGCTCCATGTTGTACATTCCCAGATTCGGCATTTTTGGGGGGGAAAAGCAACAGTGATAAATGATCCGAGAGGCAGAAGTGCACAGGCAGTGCCTGAGCTCAGCCGTCCCTGCCCACGGCTGTGCCTGTCTGGAGCCGCCAGGACAGGATCTGTGCAATTGGGCTGCTGATCTGGAACTCAGTGATTGCTCTGAATGCTGAATGACATTTTGATGTTTTTAGATATCTTAGATGGCAGAATTTAATGTTTCGGGTGGTTTTTTTCCTAAAGTACCATCGCTGTGAAAGGTGGGAGATGGCTCCTATGCCGTCTCTCCTAAGGATCAGCCAGAGTTCTGCTTCTTCATCCCAAAATATCACATTCCTGTGTTTCTCACAGCCTGGCTGTTGTCTTGCACCCTGGTGAGGAGAGACATCCTCGCTTGGAGCCATGATCCCCCTGCAATTTCCTGTTTCGCTCTGTTTGTTACAATTCACCTTTACAATATCACCAAGGCCAGGCTTTTTATTTCTGTTTTTATTTTCATTTTCATTTTCACCTGCTGCGATTCTCAAATTACACCTTGAAGGGCTCCTCGTTGAGGCTGGTGGTTCCAAGTTCAATCGAGTTTAATAAAAACCGTGTTTGTCTATTAACTTCCTTCCTGATCATGAAGAAGCTCCTCAGGAGAAATGGGAAATAGGATTTAAAAAGGTCCCTATCACTGCCAGTTCCTACTCCAGGCTTGTGTGTTAATTAACAACAATAATTAATAAATAAAATTCATTTACTAACAAAGAAAACAATTTAATAATAATTTAATTAAACAATCAATTTATTAATAAATAAGCTTTGTTTATAATTTTTTATTATTGATAAATTATGCATCAATTATTTATCAATTATTGTTATTCCTGTAAGCCTTGGGGAGACACTTCCCTAAAGGAACAGTGCCCTGACCTCACTAAATCGCTTTTATCCCATTTTGAGCGCTGCCAAACCCACAGAGGATTGGCAGGAACAGCGAGGACCCAACTCCTCCGGAGCTCCTGCTCCGCATCTTCTCCCTGCGTTTCCGAGTCTCTGTTCTGGTGTTCCAGCTCTGCCACAAAACCAGATCCCGACAGTGAAAAACCCGATCTGGGGGTTTTTCCCTGGGAATATTTGCCATGAGCCAGCACCGACACTTCCAAAGAGGCAGAATTCCTGAACGCAAACGGCCTCGAAAAACCCCCTTACTCCGGAACGTCTCTTTCAGTGCTTCGCAGTGCAAACTCCCAAATCCCTGCAGTGCCTTTGCAATTGCTGGTTCACGGAGCAATAAACCCCCAGGACTTCGGACTGGAATCTCAGGAAACAAAGCAGCACACGAGGAATGGATTTCACCTTGCCTGGAGGAGCTCCTGGCAAGCGCCCGTCGCCTTTTGGGGACGTTTAGAGTCTGTAGAGACAATTCATCTTCCTCTCCGTTGTCACTGCCGTGCTGAAATCCCATTGCGAGGCGATAAAAAAGGGAATATTCTCATTTAAGTCGGAGTTTTTGCATCAGATCACCTTTTTAGAGCTCTCTTGGAATTCTGTGTGCTCATTGCACAGTCACCAGTGGTGGGTGGCGCAGTGACAGCTGCTAAATTGAGATCATTCCGTGTTTTCTGATGAGCAAGACTACGAAAGCCGGAGGTGAAAAAGCGTTTTGGATGATCCTGGTGCAATATCTGTGTTTGTTGTGAGCGTTGTGGGGATGAACCAGCCCTTCAGCCTCAGTGGGGGCCCAGCAGGGCACAGACAGATGAGAAGAGGATGAAATGTGGCTGAAGTGGGCAAACAAGGGGTGAGAGAGCAGCGGGATAATCACTCCCATTGTATGGGTGGGGAATGAACACTCTGAAGATCAAGGGATTGATCAAAGAACCGTTAGGGTTGGAAAAGGCGCCTGAGATCGTCCCTGTGTTTGTTCGTCACTAAACCTCAGGTGCCGCATCCAGAGGATTTCTGGGATGGCGATTCCAGCCCTTCCCTGGGCAGCTCTTCCAACCCTTGTGGGCTCTGCAGTCCCCTGGCCTTGGTCTGGCTTCGGATATTTAATTCCTTGGAGTTTCAGGGATGGAAGCAGAGCTGAACCAGAATTCCTGTTGTGTCCTCGAAGTCTGATCCCATCCGCCAACCCAGGGAATCGTTCTAGGGTTGTGCGGCTTTGCTGAGGTGTTTGGAGGCAGCCATTGACCGTATTTTGGAAAGGAAAAAAAAGAATTTCAAAAGGGAAGAAAGCCCCATTGTTGAAGCCGAGTTTAAGTCGTTATCTGCTCTTATTGCTGCTACTTCATCTTTGAAGAAGCGTCTCCAATTTGGCTTTCAGGGATAACAAACCCGGAGTGGGGAGCAGAGGTGCTGGCTGCTGGGCTATTCAACATCTGGGGCTGGGGAGGCGGAGAGAAAGCGGGAAATCTATGAACTATCAAAATGTTGTTGGCTTTTCATTCCCGGATCAATGAAGGATCTCTCAGCGCATCACAATGCAAAATGGTGCATAATATCACGCTCCTAAATTGGCCCAAATTGTTGCGTTTTTAAGCCAAGCCAGCTTTGTTTAAATAATGGCTTTGCCGTGGAGATTTGTCTCATTGATTGGAAGCTTCGGAGTGGCAGAGCAAGAAAAATGAATTTGTGTCGGGCTGAATTACAGGCCTCCATGTGTTATTTAAGCATTGCTCTTTACCTCTCCCTCTGTCAGTCATCATTTCCTTGCAGGTTGCTCTGTTTTTAATATTTCTCAAAGTTGAAGGTTACTTTCTTCTCCAGCAGCAGCTTTAAAGCAAATGTTGTTTTAGTGATGATGTTAACGGTAATTAATAACTCAGGGATTTATCAATGCCTGTGTTGCCGTTCTCCCCCTCAGCTCTGTTGAGGCCCCACCTGCAGAGCTGCCCCAGCCCTGGGGACACAGCACGAGGAGCTGGAGCTGCTGGAGAGAGTCCAGAGGAGGCCCCGGAGCTGCTCCAGGGCTGGAGCCCCTCTGGAGCCAGGCTGGGAGAGCTGGGAATGTTGCCCTGGAGAAGGGAAGGCTCCAGGGAGAGCTCAGAGCCCCTGGCAGGGCCTGAAGGGGCTCCAGGAGAGCTGGAGAGGGACTGGGGCCAAGGCACGGAGGGACAGGAGCCAGGGAATGGCTTCCCAGTGCCAGAGGGCAGGGATGGATGGGATCTTGGGAAGGAATTGCTGCCTGGGAGGGTGGGGAGGCCCTGGCATGGAATTGCCAGAGCAGCTGGGGCTGCCCCTGGATCCCTGGCAGTGGCCAAGGCCAGGCTGGATGAGCTTGGAGCAGCCTGGGACAGTGGGAGCTGTCCAGGGGTTGGAACCGGATGAGCTTTCAGGTCCCTTCCCACCCAACCCATTCCATAATTCCATTATTTATGGGAACAAGTTGTTTGTTCTGTTTGCATTTCCTGATCCGCTGGTTTCTGTCCAAACCCCTGGACCTGGTCAATCTGCTGCTCCCTTTGCTGTAGGATGACAAAAGGGAAAAGGGGAAATTGCAGCACTCAGTGTGACCGGAAATGGAAATAAAGAATTGGAGGTAACAGAGCTGGAAATGGAGGCTCCTCCTCCTGCTGCCCTCCCTGGCACCTCACGCTGCTCTTGG
Organism: Dasyornis broadbenti; assembly: GCA_013397935.1. NCBI lineage: Eukaryota > Metazoa > Chordata > Aves > Passeriformes > Dasyornithidae > Dasyornis > Dasyornis broadbenti. The sequence goes on along the minus strand of VZRN01006632.1, from coordinate 215,489 downwards.
AGATCTCCTGCTCCTCATTTCCGTGGTTTTAGGAGGTCCCAGGCAGCCCTTGCTGAAGTGAAATCTCACATTCCTTGTTCGTCAGCGCAGCGGCACCAAGCGGGAATGAGCTGGAACAAAAGTCAACACTTACCACTTTTTCATCAAACCTTTCAACATCCCATTAAAAATGGATTGTTTGAGATTCCAGAAGCGGGGCACAGCAGAGAGGGCAAAGCTTCAGGAAATCTTTAGATAACCTTTTACAGCCCTGAGTGCCAGCAGAAGCAATTCCTTGCTCTTGCCAGGAAAATCCTTGGCCCTGGGTTTGTTCCCTCAGGGATACGGAACCTGTGCTCACATGTGAGAGCATGGAGCACGGCAGATTCATTCCCTTTGTCTTTTCCTCTGGTTTAAAGGTTTCTTCCCAATTAAATTCCAAGAACCGGGGCAGGTGAGAAGACCTGAGGTGCTCTCGTTGCGCTGCTCACCTCGTGGGCTTTGGAAAAGGAGGGAACGGACGGAAGCTGCATTTTTATTGTGGAGCTGGTATTGGATAGCCAAGAGTGCTGCAGGTGTAGCCTGAGGAAAAGAAATTCCATGTGGGAAGGGAAAAATTTGCTGCTGTGCAAGTGAAGAAGCAGCATTCTAGTGATAGATGCTTATTGAGTGATAAATAATCCATGGTCTGGATGGATGCACTTTTCCTGGCAGGAAGTTGGATCCAGGTGGGAATTGGGCTCTGCTCGTGGGGAACAGGGACAGGAGGAGAGGGAGTGGCCTCAGGCTGGGCCAGGGGAGGCTCGGGTTGGACATCAGCAGGAATTTCCTCATGGAAAGGGCGGTCAGGCCTTGGCAGGGGCTGCCCAGGGAGGTTTGGAGTGCCCATCCCTGGAAGTGTCCAAGGAATTCCTGGATGTGGCACTCAGGGCTCTGTGCTGGGGACAAGGTGGGCACTGGGCACAGCTTGGACTGGATGGCCTGGGAGGGCTTTTCCAACCTCAGGGATCCTGGGGTTCAGTGGGTGGAAAACCAAGGGGATGGCTGGGCCCAGAGGGTGCTGGGCAGTGGATTCACACCAGTGGGGCCAGTCCTGTTTGAGGTCTTTATCCGTGACCTGGACAAGTGGACACCCTCGGTCAGTTCTGGGCTCACACCAGGCTGGGTGGGACTGTGGATCTCCGGAGGGCAGGGAGGCTCGGCAGAGGGATCTGGGCAGGCCGGATCCGTGGGATCAGACCAGCAGGGTGAGGGACAGCAGGACCGAGTGCTGGGTTGGGCCCTCGAGTCACGACAACCTCAGATAATGCCCCAGGCTCCATCCCACAGCTGGATTTGGGATGGGAACAGCAGCCTGGGGAGGCACAGCCCAGATGTGCTGCAGCCAAAGGTCATCATCCATCCTGGCACAAGTGGTGCCTCCTCCCTGTTCATCCTCGGGGTGGGACATGGCTTAAACCCCTGTCTGCTCTGGACAATCACTCCCTCTGCACCTCCTGAATCCTTGTCTCCGACATTTGGGAACAGTTGGGTGCTGATGATCCTCTCTTGCCATTAGAAACGCTGGCACAATTCTTGGAGCAGCCTGGGACAGTGGGAGGTGTCCCTGCTCATGGCTGGGCTTTGGAACGAGATGATCAATCCCTTCCAACCAAACCAGCCTGGGATTTATTCCATTAAAAATTCTTTTTTTATTATTTTATTTTTATGAAAATTTGTATGAAAATTCACTTTTTTTTTAAACTAAAACAGCCTCTGAGCAAGGCCGGTGCGGGAGCAGTGCCTGAATTCCACTGTCAGGCTGCTCTCCCCTGGGGTCGTGGCCGTGGTTTTGTCACCCTGAAGTTGCGTTTTCCTGGCACAGTTTATGAGGTTTTGCAGAGAATCGTGGGAACACCCACAGAATTTCATTTCACAACCCTTTGCAGAGGGTGAAATCGTTTGGATTGAGCCGGGCTGTAAATGCTGGGGATTTTTTGCAGGCAAAAAGCCTTAAATTGGCCGTCCACGTCCCTTGTCCAGTTCCACTGAAACAAAACAAGAAACAAACCGGAGTAAAATTAAGTTTTAGTTTGGTTTCATAACCAGAAAGAGCAGGTCGATATTTTGTGAAACAGAGGGGAAAGCTCTTGGAAGAATTTTCTTCACCTTCGAAGTGTGGTTAATTGTGGAACTTCATTACTTAGAGCTGAATTCAGTGAAAAGTTGTCAGTGCTGACAGCTCAGCTCATTCCATTCCATTCCATTCCATTCCATTCCATTCCATTCCATTCCATTTCCCCCAAAATGGGGAAAGAACCCTGAAAGTGGGAAAAGGACCCCAAAAATGAGGAACAGGATCTCAAAAAAAGGGGAGAGAGACCACAAAAATGGGGATAGGGACCCCGAAAACTGGGAGAGGGACCCTGAGAATGGGGAAACGGAACTCAAAAACGGGGACAGGGATCCCAAAATGGGGAAAGGACCCCGAAAATGGGGGGGTGTCCTATGCCATCCCATCCCATCCCATCCCCTGTGTTTAATATCTCTGAATATCCCCGGATAATGCCTGCCCCCGGTAATTCCCTTTACAGACATTATTTAACCATCTCACCGCGCCTGCTGATTTCTTCTCCTGGCCAAACAGCTGAGATTCATGCAGTCAAAGCATTTTAATTTTCTGGTTTTCGTTGTCTTTGTCTCATTCATGTCTGTTCATCTGGAAGAGTGGAGTGGTTCATCGGACCTGCCCTCCCTGAGCGCGGTAGCTCTTGTGGTCCGAGCTTGAAAAATAACATCATTTTTAAATGCGAAGAATATGTGGGGTTTTTTCTTCAAAAAAATCACGATTAGCTGTGATGATGAGAGTGGCATCTGCAAACTCAGGGCTTCTTCTGCACTGTTTATGCCTCTTATCGTATCTGAAACAACCTCAGGAATCAATTCCTGCAATCCCTACCCGCGTCAAACCGCGCTTATCAACGGGAGCCTCCTGGAAGTTGTTCTTGTCTGGTTGAAAGCAGATGGATCTCGAGGATTGGGATACAATTCCTTTCTTTCCTGTTACACGTGCAGGTGCTGCTGTGGAATGAAGTTTTTTTTTTTTTTTTCCCACTGAAGAAGGGTGATAAAAATTGCTCATTAAATTGTTCCAGTCAAAGCAGCTTTTTATGAAATTTTGTTGGTGATAAGGGCAGGGCTCAGTGAGATGGGCACTGAACACCTGGAAATGAGAGAGGTTTCATTTTGGCTCAGTGGTTGGAGGTGAGGCAGTCAAAAAAATCAACTGGATCCAGGGGGAAGGGAAAAAAGCAACAGGAGAAACAAAAACAAAACAAATCCACAAAAATTCATTTGGTCAGAATTGCTGGATAGAGTCCAGAGGAGGCCCTGGAGCTGCTCTGGAGCCAGGCTGGGAGAGCTGGGAATGTTCCCCTGGAGAAGGGAAGGCACTGGGCAGAGCTCAGAGCCCCTGGCAGGGCCTGAAGGGGCTCCAGGAGAGCTGGAGAGGGACTGGGGCCAAGGCATGGAGGGACAGGACACAGGGAATGGCTTCCCAGTGCCAGAGGGCAGGGATGGATGGGATCTTGGGAAGGAATTGCTGCCTGGGAGGGTGGGGAGGCCCTGACCTGAGATGGTCTTGAAGGTCCCTTCCAACCCAAACCACTCCATGTTTTTAAGAATGTGGAATTCAATGCAATGACTTTGGGCCAAACCACCATCAAACACTCATTTTTCTGGCCAAGGACGTTGCTCCCAAGCACAGATCTCCAGCTGCTGCTGACTCTGGAACACACCAGCGTGTGTTTCCTTCCAGGCTTTACTTTTCCTTCTTCCCTAGCTTTACTTTTCCTTCTTTCCTCCCTTCTTTTATTTTTCCCCCAAATCACAAATGTTCTGCAGGATACCGGGTCACTTAATTGCATTTTGTTTTTCGCTGGTTTCTGTTCTTATCACAGCAGCACTAAACTCGGGGAGTTCAGTCAATACTTGCGCGTTCACGGGAGGCAATCAATAAAAAAAATGACAAAAGGAGTCCTGGTAATTAGGCCCAAGCTGCTGCTTGTGATTTTTCAATAATGACTTCAGCTTCCTCCTTCTCCAGCATCTCCAGAAAATGGGGGCTGATTGAAGGAGGGGATCTTGCTCAGAATTCCTCAAATCCAGGCGGGAAGTCAAATCAGTGCCTTTTGTTTCAGCACGTGAAGGGCCTTCCCGGGGAGCCGGGGGAAGAATGGGGTTGATTTTGCCGTGGTGCCAAGGAGCAGCTGGGCCATTCTCTCTTTACCTGCCCCAAAAATCTGCTGCCCTGGCAGCATCCCAGGCCTTGGATCTCTGGGAACACCTCTGGGGAGAGGAACAAAAGACAAAAAGTTTTGAGGGATGGGCTGCTGGCTTCTCCTTGGCTTTGTCGCATCCATGGATTTTCGAGGCCGCTTCTTTCCCACATAGTCTGAGATCCAGAAGGGAAGGAGGAGCCGATGGCTTGTCTGTCTTTTTGGGGATAGAATTGCTGTGGATGGCAGGAAAAAAAACCCCATAAACCCACGTGCTCCAAGTGCTGAACGATCCATGAAAATGTTCCCTGATCCCTCCCTGTGCTCAGCCAGGCTGGAATCCACGGGAATGATGAGGGACGAGATCTCCATCACTGTGAGAACAGAGCCTCTCTGAGGCGGCGCAGAGCAGGGCCGGGCTCAGAGCCTCCAGTGCCGCCTTTCCCACCCAGATCCTGCCTCACCTGGAGAGGGAACGCGCAACACCCAGAGGAGCAGCCTGGGGGCTGGGAGACCCTGCCAAGGCCGTGCTGAACTCGAAATCAAAAGGAGAAAAAGTCCCAGGATGGGTTGGGATGGAAGGGATTTTAAAATATCTCATTCCAACCCAACCCATGGGCAGGGGCACCTCCCACTGTGCCAGGGTGCTCCAGCCTGGCCTTGGACACTTCCAGGCACGGAGGAGCCACAGCTGCTTCTCAGCTCTTTCATGGTCCTTCCCTGGCCAGGCTGGAGAAGGCTTTGCCTTAAACACAGCCCTGGGACAGGGAGAAATCTGTCCCATTACCCTGCACTCTCTTCCCTTCTCCGTAAACTGACTCCAGGGTTCAATAAAACGTCTCATGTCCTCGAATGTCGTTTTCCAAGCCACCTGAGCTCATCCCAAAGGGGCTCAGAGCCCTTTCCAGCCTTTCTCTCCATCCTTCCAAAGCCGTGGATCCGGGGCCTGTGTCCCCTGTGTGTTATTTATTCCTGCATCCCGAGGAACCGGAACAGATCCCACACCATTCTGAGCAGCACCTTCTGCCCACCAGAGATTTTCCCAGCAAAAGGGAGGAAGGAGCGGGATGGTTTCATGCTTTGGTTTGGGTTTTTTTAATAGTTGAATCTATCACACTTCCTCTTACCCCTGTTTCCAAAAGTACTGCTTTTCATGTGGGAAGTGTCGGAATTAATTTGGAAGTGTTACTGAGGAGTCCTGGTAGACACAGCTGTAAAAGCACCAGGACCTGCAAAAGCCCCCAAAGAGCTGTCAGAGCTTGGCTCTCACTGAAGAAATCTAAAATTTAATTTTTTTTTTTAATTTTTTTTTTCCCCCCCCAAATGTGCAGAAGCTTTTTGTCATTTCTCAAGATCCGAGGCAGCTTTTTAAAAAAAATCTGAATTTGCCACGTTCTGGCGCTGTGCTCCTGCTGTGCTGCCATATGGTGCTGACCCAGGTGTCCCTGCTTGGTGTCAGTCTTGGTTTCGTAGGAGGAAAGAGGTGGAATCGTGGAATTTTAATGACTCTTCCCAAGGAGCTGCCCCTCTCTCTCCCTTCCCTCGAGGCACCGACCACGGAACAGACTGAACCCTTCAAGGGTGGCATCCAAGGTGTGACGGTTTCTCTGTGCGATTGTCGCGTAATTGCAGCCTCAATTTTCTCCTCTTCGTCTGAAAACCTTAATAATCAGCCAGACCTCGGTGTCTGTGGCTGCTTGTGAATGAAGGGACAAAGAGGGGCCCTTCTCCCTCTCCTGAAAGTTTAGTTCTATTTCTTTTGAGACAAAAGCTGAAAAATATTTGGCTGTTGATGGCCCAGATGAGCCACACAAAGAAATACTGGGTCAATATTTTTGTAGTGCTGCGGCCACTGATGTCAAGATCCTGAAAGTTCCTCTTTTAGGATCATCTTTGCTGTTGACCGTAAGACCTGAGTTTAAAGCTCCTTCTCTCTAAAAGTCGCTTTTTGCTCAGTGTTGATGCCAATTTCCATTTGTTGGGTTTGAAACGGGAAAAAAAAAAAAACAAAAGGCAACATCAGCTCTTGTGTTAAGAGTGAAAAGTTTCTCTGAACACATGAAAATAAAATGAGATCGTAGTTTGAGCTGGCATTAAAGATCCTCAGGGAGAAATTTTGCTTTTCTGCTCGAGACTCAGTTCCCACAAGGAACTAATCTTGATTTGGATAAATCAGGAGATTAAAGCATTTGGTGATGAGGCCCTTGCTGCTGATTCCGTGTGGCCTGAGCTTGGTTTTGGGCTGTTTCACCTCGTTTTGAACCTTCCCACCACGAGGTTTGGCTTGGTGGGTGTCTGAAGGACCAAGCAGTGATTCATGGAATGGTTTGGGCCGCAAGGGACCTCAAAGACGATCCGATTCCAGCCCAGGGACACCTTCCACTATCCCAGGGTGCTCCAAACCCCATCCAGCCTGGCCTTGCACGCTTCCAGGCACGGCTGATCACATCCAGGGCTGGGATTTGGTGGCTGATGTTCTCCTGAGCCACCAGAGTCTGCCTGCTGCGAATCTTCCCGGTTGATTCCTGCCCAGGGGAGCCTTTTCCGTGCACCCCCAGCCCACACCTGCCCGGGCAGGGGGACACGGCGGGGATTCACTTCAAAAGCCTCACTCTAAATGGAGCTGCTTTATCTTCATTAGTGCTCTCCAGTGCTTTCCTCCCTTTGGAGCGGCGATTTCATGCAAATCAGGTTTCAAAGCCACCTCCATCTCCTTCAATTTCCCTGTGAATTCCGTGGCCGGGCTGAGCTGCAGCTTTGTTGTGCTCTCGGCATCAGTGAGGACATGGATGGAGCCCTTTCCAGCTCCGGCGATTCCCCTCTGATGTGGGAAGGAATTTGTGCAAATGTTGTTCCCTGGTCCCGTTTTCCTTCCCAGCTCCAGGAGCCAACCCGGTCACAGCTGTGACTTTGCATCAGAACGTTTTTGCAAAGGTTTTTCTTGGAGTTTCGCGTGGTAATAACAAAATGTGGGATTTGGGAATGATTTTACCGAGTGAACCCTTCCCCTCGGCGCAGCCTTGGCACATTTCACCAGGGAGAGGTGCCATGGAGGAGAAGGAATCATGGAATGGGTTGGGTTGGGTTGGAAGGGACTTTAAAATCACCCAGTTCCAACTTCGACACCTCCCACTGTCCCAGGCTGCTCCCAGCCCTGTCCAGCCTGGCCTTGGACACTGCCAGGGATCCAGGGGCAGCCCCAGCTGCTCTGGCAATTCCATGCCAGGGCCTCCCCACCCTCCCAGCCAGGAATTCCTGGCCAGGGAAGAAGGAAAAGTAAAGCCTGGAAGAAAACCCACACTGGTGCGTTCCAGAGTCAGCAGCAGCTGGATCTCTATGCTTGGGAGCAACGTCCTTGGCCAGAAAAATGAGTGTTTGATGTCCTACATTTCCAAAATCGTTGCATTTAATTCCAAATTCTTAAAAACATGGAGTGGTTTGGGTTGGAAGGGACCTTCAAGACCATCAGGGCCTCCCCACCCTCCCAGGCAGGAATTCCTTCCCAAGATCCCATCCATCCCTGCCCTCTGGCAGCGGGATGCCATTAATAGCGAAATTCCCAAAATCAAGGTATTTCTGCTTGATCCCTCACCAACGCCGCTGCAGCGCTGCCTGGCTCAAGTCTCTCCACGCTGCCCTAAACTCCCGCAAGCCATAAACTGCATTTCTGTTTGTTTATAATGCATTAAGGTTTTACAGTCTGTGATACAAAACCTCCCTCGCTGCTGCAGCTGGATTTCCTCTGGTCTCTGTTCCATCACTCCAGAAATCATCCTTTACCCAGAGAAAAAGCCTTTCATCCCGCCCTGGGATCACCTGTTTGCACACAGTGGGTGAAACAAAAGGCTGAACTGCCATTCCAGAAACCCTTTGTGCATTTTCCGGTGTTAAATTCCCCTTCGGAGCTTTCTCCCAGGATCAGGAAACGTTAACATCCCGGTTTAGCCCGGCTGAGCTTGGCTTTTCTCCCGATACATTGAGCTTTGCAGGAAAAGTGGTGGATCCTGGCTGCAGAATGAGATTGTTTCCGAGAGAAGATTTGATTCTGCTGCAAGTTATTGAACGCAATAACGTTTTATTGCTCTTTTTAAGCAGCTCAGAATTTCTTGCCGAGGCTCTGACAGGAGGAAAAGTGAGAGGGAAAGGGGGCTGTGAGGTGAGGTGGAAACGGAGCAGGAGGAAGGTGGTGCAGCTGTGGAAAAGGCAGGCGGGATCTAGGGAAGGGTTTAATTTGGAAATTAAGGAAGCTTTAACGGGAAGGGTTCGTTGTTGTTCCGCCGGACTCGTTTGGAACTTTCCCTGTGGTAACCGGGACTGATTCCGGTGGTTCAGCTTCCAAAAAGGGGTGAGAAAAGCTCTCGGAAAGAGCAGAAACTTCGGCGGGAGCAGAGGTAAATGAAGATATTGGGCGGCTTCTGTTAGGAGAAGGGAAGGTTGGATCTGGGCAAGCTCCAAACTCCAGGAGGAGAGGACAAGGCCAGGCCAAAAACCGGAGAGGGAAGAAGGAATCGCCTTTCTGCACACAGAACCCAAAAAACAGCTGGGATTTGCCCAAAATGTGCAGTTTTCCCCCCAGCCTCTGAGTGTGTGTCAACAGTTGTTCAGCAAAGTCAATAAAATCGGAATTAGGCTCCGCCTGAGCCTGTGCCCGAGGCAGACTGGCTGATCTGGGATATTGATTCCCTTTGTGTCGCTGAACAAAACTTGTCCTGTGGGATAACCTGAGGCTCTGTTTAGGATTTTTTCCAGGATAGGATGAAGATGGGGGAAAGAAAACATCTTCCAAAGGTTCTGTTCCCATCGAATTGGATGGAGCTGGAATCCTGGTGTAGACATAATTCTAAATATCCCGCTTGGACTGTCTAACACCACATGAAAATATCATAGCAAAGAGTTTTCTATTCCATTTCTGCTGCTGTTTTAATTTAATTGGAGTAGATTCCCCATAAAACAGCCCTGATTAAATTGTTTAAATTGTCCAGCTTCATACTTTTGTTGGGAAGGTCTGCATGCCTCAGATCAACTGTTTAATATCTCATTTCTTCAGGAGGTTCATTTGCAAGATTTCCTTTCTTCCCCCAGGAAACCCTTTAGGTTTTCCTCTGTCAGAAATTCCCTGTGAGCTTGGATGTGGCTCTGAGGAACCTGATCTTGGTAAAGGATTCCCTTCCCATGGCACAAGGGTTGGATTTGGTCACCTTTAAAGGTCCTTCCCAACCCATTCTGTGATTCCATGGATTAGAAAATGCCTCCATAATCCTCATTTCTGGATTTGAACACCGTAAAACCAAGTTTTTTGGGGACCAGAGTGGTTTCCTGGAGATGAATTTGTGTTAAGACCCAGCTTTTCTGGGATTCTGTGGATGTAACAGAACTGAAACAGCAGCTTCCAGAGTTTTTGGCTTTGGGATAAATGTGTCCCTCTCTTGCTTCCGTTCTCTGGGGTGTTGGGGCTCTTTTAGCCATGGACAGCAGCCCTGAATTTCATTTTTAATTTCATTAAATTCTTTATAGATTCTGCCATCTTTTAATCTCAAAATTAGATGCTGCCATGATGTGGCCATCAAAACACAAAAACCCCAAAGTTTGAAAGGAAATAACGGCGACTTTCCTGCTTCAGATCTCAATATCTTTGAGATATTGCGCAATAAAAACATCCCAGGGTGGCAAAACACCACCAGAACTTGAGCACAGCTCAGCGTCTGCAATTCCAGCTTCCTGCGGTCCTTGTGCCGTGAATTTTAAGCCTGATCTTCCAGTTTTATCACCCAGAAATGAAATTAAAAAAATAAAAGGAAAGGAAAACCGTGACTAAACCAGCGCTCCCCGAAGCCTGCAGGCGCCACGGCAACACAAATAATAAATTAAGAAATAATAAAGAGCAGAGCGAGGAGCTCCAGGCTGAGAACAGGATTGATAAACACAGAGTTTAACAACAAGGAAAAAAAAAAAAAAAAATCCTTTGGGGCTTCAACCTTCGGCGGTTGTGGAGCGTCAGGAAAGAAATTATCGTTTTTGTTGTTGTTGTTGTTGTTGTTGTTTACCTCAGAAATTTTAGGAAGAGATGGAGAATGAGGAGAAGATGCTCCAAGGAGCCCTCCTGGAAAAAGGCCAAGCACTGCGAAGTTCCGCAGATGAATTGATTTAATTAGGCTGCATCACAACCCTTCTGCTGCTGCTTCAGAGACGGACTCGTAAAAGATATTAAAGATGCGGCTGGGCTGGTGCCTTTTTGTTTCAGGGATGCCCACGACTCCTCAGTCACGAAGAGCTTCCTCCTATTTATTTGCCTTAATTTTTTCCTGATTAAAAACGTCTGTACTGGCTGGAAGTACACAAACAGAGGCAAAAAAATGAGGCCAAAAAATCTTCATTTCTGTGATGTATAAATTATTTAGGAGGAAATTACAACCTTTAAAAATGGAGGATGAAGCTGGTGTGGGAAAAATGGGATTTTAGTGATCGAGGGTTTGTTCTCCTTTGTGGAGGATCAGTGTTGGTGCCAGTGTCATTCCAAATCCTAGTGAATATTTGGGGTGGGAGGATCTTCCTTCAGACTCTTTGTCACCCACTAGCGATGCTGAATTCCCTGGAGTTCATTCCACAGGGACAAGAGGTGGGGGTTTTTTTGGGAATTTGCAGATGAATTTTGAACTTTCATCTCTCTCTTCGCAAACCCAGTGATGGTTAAAACCTCTGGAGGAAGGGAGAGTGAGCTGGGAGTGGGGCAGGAGTAGAAACTTCCAGAACTTTGTGTGAAGGACTCTGAGCCGTGGACAAACCTCTCCCTGACTCCAGGGACTTGTGGGAAAACCACGTGGTGAAATTAGAGCGTGTTTTGAAAAAAAAAAAAAAGGTAATTTTTTTCTGGAATAAACCACTTCCATGGTGGTTATGTGAGGGAACTGTTGAAGTTTTTTTGGGGTGGTTGAGGACATTTTTTGTCCAAGCCCTGAGAGTTCCTTGGGAATTGCCTCGTGCTGAGTCAGAGGAAGGATGGAGAAATCCTTCCTGTAAACTTTCCTGGCTTATTGACTGTCAGAGGGAAAATACTGGGAAAATCCAAGTTTTCCACGAGTGGACTTGGTATCTGCAGGCCTGAAGGGATCGGGGGTTGAAGCACAGGGCATTCCAGTAAAACATAAGGGAATTCCACCTGGACATGAGGAAAAACTTCTTCCCTGTGCAGTGCCCAAGACTGTCCATGGAGGATGTGGAATCTCCTTCCCTGGGAATATTCCAGAGCCGTCTGGAATTCCAGTCCTGTGCCAGTGCTCTGGGATGGCCCTGCCTGGGCACGGAGCTGGGATCGGACGATCCATGGTGGTCCCTTGCAGCCTGACCCATCCTGGGATTCTGGGAACATCAGGAAACTTTTTTTTTTCTTTTTTTCCCTGTGAGGGTGTCAAACCCGGGAGCAGGTGGCCCAGTTGTGGAATCTCCATTCCCAGGCTGTGGAATCTCCATCCCCGAGGATCCCCAAAACCCACCTGGATCCGGCCGTGGGCGACCTTGGACAGTGCTCCAGCTCCTGCTCTTCCCTGATCCATGCCTGCACGTCAGGGTGCGTTTTCCAGGCTTCCAAAACGAGATAAAGGCTCAAGAGACGACAAGTTTGGCTTCTGTGTTTTGTGAATTCAGGGAAACAGGAATTTTCCCTCGTAGTCCTGAAAGCCAGCGCCGCTGGAATCTTTTGTGTGCAGCTCTTCCGTGTCACAGAGAATAGAGAGGGATGGAACAAGGCAGGGAATTCCAGGCACTGCAGGGGTGCAGGGAATTCCATGCCATTTTCTGGGCTCTGTGTGTCTCAGTGGGGCTGGGCAGAGCCCGATTTCTGCTCTTCTCTACCCAAAATTGTTTTCTCATCACTGTGGGAAAGTAAAAACCGCATCGGCAAGGCACTGTACAATGACTTTGTCCCGCATTTTGCTGTGTTGGTGTATTTGTTTAATTAAGTTCCTCGCTAATTGGAGCTCTATGTACTTGTGTTAATTATTATTTGCTTAACACAATCAGCAGTGTAATTCTTTTCGGAGAAGCCACACGCTTTCCAGCTCAGCTAAATTACCGATTCCGTGGGCTCTCGGAAAGAATCCCTGCTCCGTTTTTGCCAAATGAGAGGTTACATCATTTAATGTGAATGAAATTCAATTTAGATTACCTCAAACTTCCCATAAAATATTGTATTTTTAATTGGCGATTAAGCAAAGAAAGAAGAAGCTGGGTTGATTTGTACCTCAGCACAAAGACGTCTGGATTTTTTCAGACTGGATTACAAAATCGGACAGCTCTGCTATTTATCACCTTCCAAGACCTTTTTCCATCTGACAAAGAAAAAGTACATTTGTCTCCAGGCTTTGGAAGGAAACTGCTTTCTCATGCTGGAAAAATATAACCCTGTGTAACTTCTGACCTTTTACCACACTTTTAATTTATTTTTTTTTTTTTTTAAATGCAGAGAACTATAAACACATCACACAGCCAGACCCTGCTGGGGTTTTAATGCCGTGCCCGTTTGATGGGCGAGTTCCTGTTCAGTCCCTAAAATAGAAAGGAAAGTGATGCCATAAATATCTTGAATTCCAGAAGGGACTTAATGACCAAGTATTGTTAAATATGAACAGGGTTTGTGTGCATCCTCACGCCCACACCCATCTGGGTTGTGTCTCTGTCTGGGAAATCTTCAGGGCTTTGACTTCTGCAGGTTGGTGCTTGTTGGAGCTGCTGATCAATTCTGCAAAACGTGTTTGGGATTTGGGGGTAAATGTTTCCAGTCGGGAACCTCGGGAAGGCAGTGAGGAGGAAGCAGCTCGTAGAGAAGGAGCAGATGGAGGAAATCATTCTCCTGAAGGAAAATATAAACATGGCCAGGATTGTGGAGGGGGATAGGGAGGATTTGTCCTCATCCCAGGAAGGGCTGGGGATGTTCCTTTGCATTTTTCAAGAAACGTGGCGTTGAATGAGAGCTTTATCAGCCGAGGAGCTGAATATTGAGGAGTGTGTTGAGCCTTCAGTGCCTTCATAAACCCAGAAATGAAACTGGGCAGGAAATGCAAACACTCTTGGTCTTCTGTAGCTCACACACAAACCAATTTATTCACTAAACATTCACACATTGCAGTTCTTTTCAACTCTGCCACAAAATCAACAGATTTTGGTGAAAAAGACGAGTTCAGAACTTGGCTCGCTGTTATGTCCATCCAATTGTGGCATTTTTTATCTGTGGGTTGAATTCTGCCCGGGGAGTGAGATCCCTTGGGAATAGAGCAGTGAATTGCAAAGTGTTCCCGTGGCGTGGCCTCCAGTGTTTTGCTGAGCAAATGTTGAAAATGCACCTTGTCTGTGCATAATCTCCATGGAAAATGGGCTGGGAAATGGGCATTTCACAGAAATGAGGGATTTACTCCTCCGTGCAGAACGAAGGGCACGAATCCACTGCTGGTTATTGTAATTGGAAAATCACAGGGGGAAAAAAAAAAAAGAAAAGAAATTGAAGAATCGAAGGACAAAATACAGAGAAGTGGAAGAATCAATAATGACGTTAATGAGAGCTGCTGGAAATGCCCATTAGTGGGAATCGCTGTTTCAGGAATCTTTTCCAGTCATAAATCCCATTGCTTTCCCACATGAGGAGCATCTCAGGAATGTGAACCTGTTCCCAAAACCCACAATATTCACTGGAGGATTCTGCTTTACCTCAAGAGTGCTCCCTCAGTCCCTTTGCAGTTCTGTTGTCCGCCTGGAAAAGGGGAGAACATGAGAGTATTTCCGGAGGAAAAGTTAAACAAAGATTTCTTTGGTGGAATCTTGCTGATGGTGCCCTCAGGATGGAGGGATTAAATGAATTCCAGAGCAGTTGGCAGCCAGGGCAGAACTTCTCACGAGCTTCACAAGCGTCCTCAGCAGTTGAATGAAGGCCTAGAACAGTCGATCGAAGGCCGAATCGAAGAATCGTGGAATGGTTTGGGTTGGAAGGGCCTTAAAATCACCCAGTGCCACCCCTGCCATGGCAGGGACACCTCCCACTGTCCCAGGCTGCTCCCAGCCCTGTCCAGCCTGGCCTTGGACACTGCCAGGGATCCAGGGGCAGCCACAGCTGCTCTGGGAATTCCATGCCAGGGCCTCCCCACCCTCACAGGGAAGAATTCCCTGTGTCTCTTTTACTCCCTAAATTCATCCCTGAATCCACAAAGTTGTCTTCATCTGGGTGGGTTTGTGCAGGACAGGAGCTGATGGCACCAGGAATTGCATGGAGAGGTTCCCATCCAACTCCTCCCCTGTTCTCCCCCACATGCCTGCAGACACAGAGCTGGATTAATTGAAGCCTGCTCTAATTAATAAAAATAAACCAGAACGAAGGTCTGACTGTGCAAGGCCTCCATCAAACTCAGCTCCCCGGGAATTGTGGTTGTTTGGATGGAAACGTTTCATTTGTCACCTCCTGCATCTGCAGAGCTCCCGCTTTCCCTGGGTCTGGGTTCTAATCCTTCCCTCCAGGGCTGCCCACAGCGAGGAGGAAGAAAAGAAACGCTTTAAATCCATTTGTTCCAAATGCTGACCACCGAACAGGAGGGTTTAGGAACTGGGGAGGCAGGGAATGTTTAATAAGAGAACAAAATCCCCTCACCAGCTCGTTTCAAGGGGGTGTTTAATATTCTGGAGGTAAATTAGGCAGCAGATCCAGCCCCGGCCCCGGCCCTGGCATGTGTTTGCTAATGACAGTTAATTAATTAGGGGCTGTCTGCAGCAATCGTGGGCTGTCAGGCCTCATCCAGCCTGGCACCGTGAGGGACATGGGAGCTGCCTCCCCCCTCCTTCCCTGATTGGAATGGTTTGCCAGGATGAGCTGTGAATATCCCAGGAGGTGCTTTGACACTTCCCAGAGCCTTTCCCACATGCCATGGGCAGGCCTGGAATTCCTGCCGGGCTCGGCGTGGTGAAAGGGAAATGATTCCCTGGAATATTTCCTAATTCCTCCTATGTCCTGCTTTTCTCAAGGATTGCTTCTCAGGGTTCCCTGTAACAACTGGGAGATGTTTAATCCCACATGACTTTTCCAGTGGTGCTCCTCTCCTCTCCTCTCCTCTCCTCTCCTCTCCTCTCCTCTCCTCTCCCCCGTCGTTATCCTGGGAAATGCAGGTCAGGTTCTAGGAAGGAGGGAATTCTGTTGTCACTCACGGAAGCTTTGATGGAATTTTGAAGATCCCGATTCCCAGCAATTCCCGGTTCTCACTGGGCNGTTGGCAGCCAGGGCAGAACTTCTCACGAGCTTCACAAGCGTCCTCAGCAGTTGAATGAAGGCCTAGAACAGTCGATCGAAGGCCGAATCGAAGAATCGTGGAATGGTTTGGGTTGGAAGGGCCTTAAAATCACCCAGTGCCACCCCTGCCATGGCAGGGACACCTCCCACTGTCCCAGGCTGCTCCCAGCCCTGTCCAGCCTGGCCTTGGACACTGCCAGGGATCCAGGGGCAGCCACAGCTGCTCTGGGAATTCCATGCCAGGGCCTCCCCACCCTCACAGGGAAGAATTCCCTGTGTCTCTTTTACTCCCTAAATTCATCCCTGAATCCACAAAGTTGTCTTCATCTGGGTGGGTTTGTGCAGGACAGGAGCTGATGGCACCAGGAATTGCATGGAGAGGTTCCCATCCAACTCCTCCCCTGTTCTCCCCCACATGCCTGCAGACACAGAGCTGGATTAATTGAAGCCTGCTCTAATTAATAAAAATAAACCAGAACGAAGGTCTGACTGTGCAAGGCCTCCATCAAACTCAGCTCCCCGGGAATTGTGGTTGTTTGGATGGAAACGTTTCATTTGTCACCTCCTGCATCTGCAGAGCTCCCGCTTTCCCTGGGTCTGGGTTCTAATCCTTCCCTCCAGGGCTGCCCACAGCGAGGAGGAAGAAAAGAAACGCTTTAAATCCATTTGTTCCAAATGCTGACCACCGAACAGGAGGGTTTAGGAACTGGGGAGGCAGGGAATGTTTAATAAGAGAACAAAATCCCCTCACCAGCTCGTTTCAAGGGGGTGTTTAATATTCTGGAGGTAAATTAGGCAGCAGATCCAGCCCCGGCCCCGGCCCTGGCATGTGTTTGCTAATGACAGTTAATTAATTAGGGGCTGTCTGCAGCAATCGTGGGCTGTCAGGCCTCATCCAGCCTGGCACTGTGAGGGACATGGGAGCTGCCTCCCCCCTCCTTCCCTGATTGGAATGGTTTGCCAGGATGAGCTGTGAATATCCCAGGAGGTGCTTTGACACTTCCCAGAGCCTTTCCCACATGCCATGGGCAGGCCTGGAATTCCTGCCGGGCTCGGCGTGGTGAAAGGGAAATGATTCCCTGGAATATTTCCTAATTCCTCCTATGTCCTGCTTTTCTCAAGGATTGCTTCTCAGGGTTCCCTGTAACAACTGGGAGATGTTTAATCCCACATGACTTTTCCAGTGNCCATAAATCATGGAATCATGGAATGACTTGGAAGAGACCTTAAAGCCCATCCAGTTCCAGTCCCAGGGGCAGGGACACCTCCCACCATCCCAGGCTGCTCCAAGCCCTGTCCAGCCTGGCCTTGGACATTCCAGGGATCCAGGAGCAGCCACAGCTGCTCTGGGAATTCCATCCCAGCCAGGAATTCCCAGCTTGGTCACCTCACTCTTGTATCAGCCTTTTGCTCAGCTCCACACTGCACTTGTAAATCCTTTGAAGTGAAGTTTGATGTTGGAATGTCATCATTTAGGGATTTTTCCCTAGGTTTGTGTCATTCCTGGTTTTTTCCTGACTTTCCACGTTCTTCCTCTGGTTTGTTTGCTGCCCTTCGGTGGGACAAAGTTGTCTCCAGCTGATGTTCTGGATCCATTCAGCCATCCTTCCCTGGCTTTCACCCATTCGTTATTTTTCCTAATAATCGTTAATCCTTACGACATTTTGGAAAGGAGTTAATACCTGAGTTTTACAATGGCGTTTTTGGGCCTTTGATTTAAGCGTTGGACTTGATGATCCTTGTGGGTCCCTTCCAGCTCGGAATTTTCTGTGAATCTGGGACTCTTCACCCTCAGCCGCCTCTCACGGCCTAAGAGGAGAAATCCCGGAGCAGGGGAGGTTCTTGGTTTGCTTGGGAATTCAGAGTGACCTGGAAATCACAGCTGGATCTGTGAGACACTGAACTGGAAAAGCTCTACCAGGAATTTTCGTACTTAGAGCAGGAAAATCCACCTGGTTGGATTTCTCAGCAGATGTCCCGTCAGGATCTTTTGGGATTGTGATGGGGAAAAACTCTGTGTCCTTTTGCATCAAATTTTGCTGTAAGTGCTCCATTAATCCCTTATCAGGCTCTAATACGGTTCCTGTCACGTCAGATTTTTTCAAAGTCCATTTAAATAAAAATCTGACAATATTTTGCTTCCGATTCATCCCGTCCTGCCTGCTTCAGAGATTCCCGTGTAGATTGTTGTGGCATTAATGCTGATTTCACGGCCAGGCCCTGCTCCTCAGAGCGGTGATACAATTCCAGGCATCTCCAAACAGCCCTGGGATGTCTCCCAGTGCTCCAGAGGATTTGATGGAATGGAGGGGCTGATAAAGCAATCAAACCAATCCCATTTACGCATCCCTGAGAGGATAATTCACGCGCCAGCGAGCGCCGGGCGATGGGAAATCACCTTTGGAGGTGAAATTTCCATCCCAAAGTTGCATTCTACTTTTGTTTTTGTAGCCTGTGAGCTTCTGCTTTCTCGGGACCGTGAAATTTACCTCGGGTGCCGCTTTTACTGTACAAGCAAAAAGCTCGAATACAAAACATTTAATGGGCTTGTCTATAAATTGATATTTTGTAATAGTTTACTCGATGCTGCTGAATTTTACGTTTTGTCTCTGGTTTCTCAATAGCTCAGACTGACAATCCTGTATGTGTGGGTTTTGTTTGTTTTTTTTTTTTCCCCTTAAATCTAAATAACAAAATCAGCAGTTAGAAATTGATTTTTCCGGGCATTGCTCAACATCCTCTCATCCCTTGTGCTCTGTCATCGTCATCCACTTGGGGATTTATTTGGAATATAAAAAAGTGTGAGGTAAAGCAAGGGATTTTAGGTCTATGTTTTGCTGGTATTCGCTATGGAAAGGGTTGGAAGAGGTTGGAAAAGCATTGGAAGGGGGAGTTCCCATCCCTGGAGGGATTTCAGAGCCCTGTGGATGTGGCACTCGGGGACACGGGCAACGCCGGATCTTGCAGAATTCTGTCTTTGTTTTTTTTTTATTTTCGGCTTCTGTGCTGTGTGGGACCCTCCCCTGGCTTTCATCTATTCATTATTTTTCCCCAATAATAATTAATCCAATTTCCTAATAATCATTAATCCATGAGATGTTTTGGAAAGGAGTTCACACCCGAATTTTCCAAACAGGGAAACGCACTCGGAGTTTGTGCAGCTCACGCGGAACCACCCTGAAGGTCAGGAGCAGATCCAAGGATCTCAAGGTTTTCCCGCTGCTTTGATGGTTTGACCTTGATAAAACCTTTATCCTCTAAAGAAACCCCGTTTGGGAAGGGGGTGAATTCCCCGTGTCTGGACGAATTCAGGACTGAAAGGGGACAATTTCATGGAATGTTCCAGGCCTGCTTGGACAGGGCTCTGAGCAACCTGTTTTAGGGGAAGTTGTGTCTTCCCAATCCTTCTTCCCATCTTTATCCAGGACCCTTTGAAATCCAACCAAGTGCTGGGAAGAGTTTCACTTTTTAAATCACGTGACCCCTTTCTCTTCAGATGGAATAATGGAAGGAAACCTCATTTTTTTTTTTTCTTTTGTTTTTTCCTGCCTGCCTTCCATCATCCATCTTCCTCATTAATTTTCGGACGCTCGGTTCTTTGAGGCCGCGGCAAAGGAAGGAGGTGGAAGGAGGGCACAGCAGGAAGGATCAAATATGAGGGACGTGATTGTTTTTTAATTAACTTCTCCTGACTTCATTCAGACCCTGCTCTAGTGTCAACACGA
Source organism: Dasyornis broadbenti (assembly GCA_013397935.1). Classification (NCBI taxonomy): domain Eukaryota; kingdom Metazoa; phylum Chordata; class Aves; order Passeriformes; family Dasyornithidae; genus Dasyornis; species Dasyornis broadbenti. The sequence continues at coordinate 196,269 of VZRN01006632.1, read as the reverse complement.
GGCTTTGGAAATCCGAGCAGTGGTGAGGGTGTTTTTGGGTGGAGATCGAGTGTTTCAGCCTTTTTAATGCGGAATGCCTCTGTTGAGATATAAATCCATTACCCTTCCATATTCCATATCCCGATCCTAAGGCAGGGATGAGTTAAATGGATAAAGAAACACAGAAGGTTTTCTTTTTTTATTTCTTTAATTGAAACCTCCAACCAAATCCAATTGTTTTTTCCTTAGGTCCTCCCCAGGTGCAGGGCTCACAGTTTAGGCTGATTTCCAGTCCACGTGTCCTTCCTGTGGAAAACAGTGGGACCTGTCCCTTTCCAGGGATTTATGGCAGGGGGAGGACGAGGATTTTAAACTTTTTCAGTTTGGTTTTTGCTTTTTTTTTTTTTTTAAATGAGGGCATCCCTGAGCTCTTCGTGTCCTCAGTTTTCAGCTAAATGCGCTAAACGCTGTTAATCGCTTTGGGAATTTGCCTCTCACGCCCCTCTTTCATTGTTTTACATAATCCCTGGTTTTTATCCTGTCTCCTCATTCCCCATCCCATCGCTCCAACATCTCATCCCACGAATATCCCCATTGCTTTCAACCCCGCAGTGCTGGGGGCCTGTGCTTTGTGCTCGCTCCTGGATGGAACTTCTTGATGGTTTACAGGGTTTTCCTTCCTCCTGTCCCTGTTTTTGTACCGTGCCGCCTCGGGACAAATCCAGGCATCCCTGAGACCCCTGCACAGGGGATGGATCTTTGGCAATGACAAAGGTGTCTCTTCCCCAGGCCTCTTCTCCCTCCTCCCCAGTTTATTTTCTCCATAATCACTGACCAGAAACCTTCTGTTGTCATTCTGCCGTTTTGCCTCGCTTTTTCTCCTGTTTCTTCCCACTTTTTGCTCCTCTTTAAAAACTCCTCCTGGAACCTGCACGTCTCCCGACTCACTCAGCCTTCAAAGATAAGCTGATCTGGAGCTCCTTAGCTGGAGCCTATCTCAAATAAATGCGCGTCTGTGATACGGAGAGAAATATTTATAAACCATTGAATTCCTCGAATTGGCAGAACCCGGGGTTTATTGAACATTTTCCGCGGGCCCATCTGCTGCTGCTGGGCTGCTATCGGTGCAATTATGATTTTATGGATAAGAGCACGGGGGTGTAAATAAACAGAGGGAGAGAGGAACTGAGAGGAGACCAATCTTCAGGTATTATTTCACCGGGGCTGAGCGCCGCATGCTGATGGCGGAGGGAGAAAATCCAAGGAGGAGGGAGCTCTTGGATTCCTCTTCCCGCTCCCCTTTTTGGAGTTTTCTGTCCGAGGAATGTGGCAGAGGTTGGGATTCCGTCTGTGTTCGGCTTTCTTCCCTAAATGCTGTGATTAAGTGACATCTCAGAGGTGTAAATCCATCAGCTGAAGGCTGGAATATCCCATTAAAAGAATTCCCACCGAATTCCAACTCCCTGCCATGGGAAGAGACTCCTTCCATTATCCCAGGTTGCTCCAAGCCCCGTCCAACCTGGCCTGGAACGCTTCCAGCTAAAATCAATATATTCCGAAAATGTATTTCTTTACAAGAGAAAGAATCAGCATAATCATAAATTGGGCTGAATAATAAATTATTCACAGCCTTCAAGCACTGTTAGTTAGAGGGGAAAAGATGAAATGCAGAGGGCGAAAATGATTCACACAGGGCTGGATGAGTTAGGACAAGTATTAGGATTCCTGGTGCACTTTTTGCAACGCAGGGCGATAAAAATTCATGGAAAGAATCCAAACTCAAACTGCTGCGACATCCATCACATCCGTGAAGCTGCGGTGCTACTTTGTACACGTATTTTTTTTCTTATTTTTGGTAATTGGAAAGAATTGGGAGTTGTGAGGGGAGGAAGTGAGGAAGCTGAGCACAATTTACAGTGCAGGTGGCCACAAAGGCAGGGGCTCATAGCAGGAAAAACCCTCTCCTGTTTTCCAGGATTGCTGCTGAATGTCTTGGTGGTTCTTGGGATTTATTCCCACCTCCTTCAGCCTCCCAGGCTCGGAGCTCTGCTGTGCCCTGCAGGAAAATAAACACCAGCATGAGGCTTTGTTTGCAGGGAGGCTCTGGAATTCAGACTGGAAGAGAGAATTCCCACCCCTGGAATCCAAGGAAAATCCTTGTAACCCAATAAACATGGGGTTTTGCCAGCCCTCTGGAAAACCACGAGCTCTGGCTGACCCTGAGTTTGTGGGATTGGAGCTGGGTTAGGAAGAACTCTTTGACAGGCAGTGAGGAGTTAATTAGGATAACGATTTCCTGGCGTTGTGCCTCTGGAGTGTCCCTTTGGAAAATCCTGACATTCCCAGTGTGGCACCTCATCCCGGGGCCGGGAGCTACCAGGGAGCTGCCATCCCATCTGAGCAGGAGGGGCAGGGCAAAGTGGGATCAGCGTGGATCAAATCCTGCTCCATCAGCCCATCTGTTCCCCATCCCTAATCAGTGCCATTCCCGTCAGGAGTGGGAGTTTCCCCATCCTCGATGGAATGACGGACACTTTGCCCAGGGGGTTCCTGTTCCAGCACAACAATGGGAGATCCCAGAGCCCCCGGCAGGGCCTGAAGGGGCTCCAGGAGAGCTGGAGAGGGACTGGGGCCAAGGCATGGAGGGACAGGAGCCAGGGAATGGCTTCCCAGTGGCAGAGGGCAGGGATGGATGGGATCTTGGGAAGGAATTGCTGCCTGGGAGGGTGGGGAGGCCCTGGCATGGAATTGCCAGAGCAGCCGTGGCTGCCCCTGGATCCCTGGAATGTCCAAGGCCAGGCTGGACAGGGCTGGGAGCAGCCTGGGACAGGGGAAGGTGTCCCTGCCATGGCAGGGGTGGAATGGGATGAGCTTTCAGGTCCCTTCCAACCCAAACCATTCTGTGAAGCCTCAGGAGAGTTCCCAGATCCAGGGAAGCACAGTCCACATGTCCTTCCCATGGACAACAATGGGACCTGTCCCTTTCCAGGGGTTTGTGGCAGGAGGAGGATGAGGACAGTGGCAGAGTCACCATGAGCAGTGCCAGGCACTTGATGCCTCTCATTATGGGGTGGAAATTCTCTGCAACCTCAGAAACATCCGAGCCGCCTCTTCCAGCTGGATTTGTGAGGAACATTCCCACTCCACACCCTGCACTTCTGGGCCTGCGTGTACAGATAATTCCATCTCCCACTAAACCATGAGCCCTTGGATCTGATAATCTGTAATTCAGAGCCAGAGTGAGCCTCACTCTGTCCTTCCCCATTTCCACAATTCCATGCTGAGTGAACCAAGTCAGCTCCTCATGGCCACGTGTCATCCCTGTAATTCTGGGATAACCAACCGGACACACACACCAACATCCAGTGCGGTTTCCCAGGGGCAGGAAATCGTTTTCCCGCTGGCAAGAAGGGCCCTGGATGTGTTTTTGCTCTGGTTTGCAGCAGCTTTACCAGGCTCATGAATTGTCATCTGTAAGGATCACTCCGTGGACAGAAGCCAAGGGTCTGGGCAGGAGACATCAGCTGTCAGGAATTCCTCAGGTCAGGTTTGAGGATCAGGAGTTGGGAAAAAAAATCAGAAACAAATGGAACTACGCAGGGAATGAGTGAAATTAGTTTGGAATGATGCAACTCCTGCTGTTGAGGCCATTGGAGCAAATGCCTTCACTCTTGGGAGGAGAGGAATGGGATCTTTAATGGAGGCACAGCATCCAATTTGTCCAAATTTGCCGCCTCCGGTAGCACAGGGCTGGTGCAAATCCATTTTCCTCATTAGCCTGGCCCAGACCCTGGATGCCAAATGAGGTGGATGAGCCAAGGCAGTTCCAGATCCCGGCTCTTCATCTCTATTTCCTCTGGAAGCTGATTCTGTTTTCCCCAAAAAACATCCTGCAAACATCCCTCCTTATCAAAGGAGCCCACTGAGCTTCCTGTTCAGAGGAACAAGAAAGTCCTGGTGCTGTTTCCCCACCTTAAATTCCTGCATGTGAGAAACTTCCACTCATTTTTTTGGTCGCAGCTCTGGCTCTGTAGCCAAGGTGTGAATTTATTAATGACGAGAGCCTGGAGCTCAGCTGGGTGTTTGATCGCTGCCTCTTGCCTTCCTAAATGGCAAAACTGCTGTGTCCCAGCTGAGCTGAGTTTTCCAGGCAATTTACTGATGAAAGGGATTGGCTTGGAATTCTGTGTATGGTGAAGTCACCTGGCTTGATTGGTAATCTCGACCTCCAAAGCGCAGAATTGTCACCCTGGCAGCTCTTTAAGAACAGGATTTGGTGTTCCTGTGCAGACACCTGGAGCTGAGCACCACCAGCGCCGTTACGGGATCAAGAACCGCAGAAGGGTTTGGGTTGGAACCCAGCGTTCATCCAGTGCCACCCCTGCCATGGCAGGGACATCTCCCACAATCCCAGGTTGCTCCAAGCCCTGTCTAACCCTGGACACTTCCAGGGATCCGAGGGCAGCCACAGCTTCTCTGGAAAACCTGTTTTTTCCCCTCTGTGGTGTTGCATGCCCAGGGCTGGTGAGAAAGGAAATTTCCTTGTGCTCCCATTGCTCCACTGGGGAGTGGGATTCCTGTCCTGGAGGGATTTGTGCTGCCCCTGCTCTTCTCTCATAATTTCCGTGGGATTGAGCGTGGGTAAAACCAAATCCCCATTGCCCACTGTGCCAGTCCCAGTGTGGGCACAGCCCAGGACAGGGACTGTCGCCTGCTGAGAAACCCCGGAATCTCCCCTGTGGGGCGTGTCCAGGGAAGGGAACGGAGCTGGGAAGGGTCTGGAGCCCCAGGAGCGGCTGAGGGAGCTGGCAAAGGGCTCAGGCTGGAGCAGAGGGGGATCAGGGGGAACCTTGTGGCTCTGCACAGCTCCTGACAGGAGGGGGCAGCCGGGGGGGTCGGGCTCTGCTGCCAGGGAACAGGGACAGCAGGAGAGGGAACGGCCTCAGGGGAAGCTCAGGGTGGATATTGGGAAAATTCCTTCATGGAAAGGGCTGTCCAGTCCTGGCAGTGGTGGAGTCCCCATCCCTGCAGGGATTTCAGAGCCCCATGGATGTGGCACTTGGGGACAGGGGCAGGGGTGGCCTTGTCAGTGCTGGGAATGGTTGGACTCGATGGTCTGAGAGGACTTTTCCAACCTGAATTATTCTTTGGTTGTCCCATCCAGATTCTCAGGTCAGGTAATGAGATCTGGAAGTCATTTGGGATCTCTGTTCTCCATCCGAAGTGCTTCAGGGTCTTAGCAACAGTTTTGGGTACAGGATTGAAATGTGAAAAAAAAAGGGGCTGTTGATGGAAGGATGAACCTGATGTTGACTGGGACAGAGATTCCTGAAGCGATGCTGTCCAGTTTCCTGCTGCTAAATGGAAATGGTTTGGGAATGTGGAGAGAGCAGGGTTGTCCAGAGAACTCTGTTTCCCCAAATACTTCCATGGACACAGGTTATGGAATGTTTTACTGGCCCTCCTGGCCTTTTCTCCACGCTGGAGGGTAGAAACTCCACCTGCTGTGAGAGGACAGCCGGAATCGCTCATCCCACTGGCCTGGAGGTGCCCCAGGGCTGGGATGTCCAGCTGAGGTGTCCAGAGCAGGACATCTGAACATCCCCAGCTTCTCCTGGAGCTCCACCAAGGCCTGGCTTTCCAGCATTGGCTCCAGGTGGGCGCTGCAGTTACAATTTCAATTTGGATTTTCCTTTGCCCCGGTGTGTTTTTAGGATGTAGCTGATTCCCCATCGCTGCTCCGAGCCTCAGGAGTCAGCGGGATGACAGTGAGGGATTGTGCCGTGTGTCCGCTGGTTTGATGGAATGTCAGTGTCACCGAAACTGCGGGAAAAACAACAAACCTTCTAACAACATTTTAATATTAGAGAGTCAAGGCATTCCTTTATTTTCTGACCAGGATGCTGTTCTGGCCAGGATGTGCTGCAGAAATCTTCTCATCCACACACAGCCCGTGTGTGCAAACAGAATCATTCCATGAAAAACATACAAAAACATCCCTTTACAAGATTTCCCCCCAAAGTTTGGACTTTATCCAGTCCAAACCCACAGAGAGGCTCTGTTCCAAAGTTCATTGGTCCAGAGTTGAGCAACCCCCAGGATTCATTTTCTCACTGGATCCGAATCTCCTCACCTCCAATGTTAATCAGATTTTCATCCTTCAATTTCTCATCAGTCCTTTCTGGACCAGATGTCTCCCACTCTGCCAGGGGTGACGTCTGGGGTAGTTTGTAGGTGCCCACTGATGTTCCCGTGATGTTCTGTTGATGGTTTTTATCTTTCTGGGTATCCCTGTGCTGCTCCCAGGCTGTTGGGATGCTGAGCTCACCAGGCCTCACCTGGAGAAACAACGCCCTGGAAAGAAGCTTCGGTTCCCTTCCCCTGGGGCAAAGGTGGACAAACCCGGCTGAAGTTACATAAAAAATGTTTAAACTGCTGTGTTTTCCAACATCAGCACGAGGCAAACAGGATTAATGGGAGTGACAGGCTCAGAGACAATTACTTGTCTGCTTGCTGCCTGACTGGGAGGTCAGGGGAGCAGAGAGGAGCAGCAAAGCTCATCTGATCCTGTCCCTTGTCCCCGGCTCACAAAATCTGCCACACCAGATCCAGGGGTTGGAAACCTCTGGCTGCTCCCCGTTGCTCCTCCAAAGCCATCCCAGCGTTCCCATTCCAAACGGGGATGACGCAAATCCGATGACCCCCAGTTTGCGTCAAGATGGTGCCCGTTTGTGAAGCTGTCACTGCAGCTCCTCTGTTAACAGAGCCGTTGGAAAGATTTCTCCTCAGCATATGTTGCTTTTTAAAGGGGCCAGATTGAGAGCTGGGGGGCTGGAGCACCAAGGATGAGGCACCAGATCCGACTGGAAAAGAAAAAAAAATAACGGGAATAATTTAATTTTTACGGAGCCGTCGCGCTCGGGAGGAAATGCGAAGTTGTGGGGGGGGTATCGTTACGTGGCAGTGGTGGTCAACAAAGGGAACGTAATGGGACATTAAAGAAAATGGGATTTAAGAATAGGAAAAGCTGAAATTCGTGAACTTCATCTCTCAGATCACTTGGTTAATAGGGTGACATTACAGGGTGGCTCTGTTAACGTAATTATTGCTGCGACACCCGGGTGTTTTACACACATTTAATGCCACCCCACGATATTTCTCCGCGACAGGCAGGAATTCCTGTGGAATTGTTTAAATTACAACGCTTTTGAAGCAGGGCTGAGTTCATTTCCCACCTTGCACGGAGCGAAGTAGCGGAGAAATGGCGTTAACCTGTTGTGGGAAATAAAGCGTTGACTTTGCTTTCATAGAAGTTAAAAAAAAGAGAAGAAATGATGCGATCCTGCAGGTTTGGCTTGGTGCCCTGGGTTCACATCAAACGAGGACATTTGGAGAGAGAGGTTGATGGAGTGGTTGGGGCATTTATCTGCCGGAGGATTGGATTTAAATCACAAATGGATCGACAGAGGGGAATTCAGTTCAGTGGTCATTCTGGGTTATCATCTCCATCTCGGAGCAATCTTGTCACTTGGATGAAACTTGGCTCCACTTCAGTCTGGTTTTGGGGCTGGGAATTTAGGGATTCAAGGATGGGAGAGGAGAAACTCAGGGATGCAAGGATGGGAGAGGAGAAATCTGGTACAGGAAAGCAGAGAGGTGGCTGGAATAGAGGCTGGGTTTGCTCAGTTCTGTATAAACTGAAGATATATCGATTATTAATTTATTTTATTGGTGGCAAAGGATGAAGTAGGAGCTCTCCAGACTGGATTTGAGGCTGAAGGTGAAGCCTGGTGCTGTGCTGGGCCGCACATCCCAGCCCCTGGAAAAGCAGCGTTTCCCATTTCCCTATTCCCTGCATGTGCGCAGTCGGGGTTTTTTGGTGACGATGCCAATCCTCTCCTGCAGTCTGGAGCATCTCTCGCTTTGCAGACGTTCAGCAATGGGGAAACTCATGCTCTGTGCGCCTGGACAACCCCAAAAAGATCCTCCATAAATGAGGAAGAGACAAAACCGTTCTCCCACAGCTCTCCTGCCTCCAGGTTCCCGTTGTACAGAACCCGTGCGTGCTCTGAGGGATGAGAAGCAGGTTCATGGCGTGGAGGGAATGAAGCTGCTCTCGATTTGTTCTCCAGAGGATCCCAGAGGCCTTGGAGGGCGGTTGGGAGCCTGAGGGGGGTGAGCAGGATCGAGGGGGAAGTCTGTGTGTGGGTCGGACCGGTGGGAGCTGTTCCACACCGGGGGATTTGACTCCAGGCACACGGAGCTCGGCGGGAATGCAGCTCCTGCAGGGAGAAAACGTCACCCCCAGGGACACCTGGACAGGGTTCGGGGCTCGGGGAGTCTTTAGGGTTTGGACAAAGCTCGAGTTTGATCAGGTGTGACTTAAAACCTCTGTGAAGATGTGGAGCAAACTGGTCCTGTCTGCTGGAGGGGGAGGAAAGGCAGAACCAGAGTCCAGAAGAGTTTGGGATGGAAGGGAATTTAAAGCTCATCCCATTCCACCCCTGCCATGGCAGGGACACCTCCCACTGTCCCAGGCTGCTCCAAGCTCATCCAGCCTGGCCTTGGCCATTCCAGGGATCCAGGGGCAGCCACAGCTGCTCTGGAGAAGCTGATTCCCAGCAATTCCCGGTGCTCACTGTGGTGTTTCAGGAAAATCGGCTTCGGATCAGCTGCAAAGCAGATCCAAGTTCTTTTCGCACTTTATTTTTATCTCAATACATCATGGAATCACAGAATGAGTTGGGAGAGACCTTAAAGCCCATCCAGTGCCACCCCTGCCATGGCAGGGACACCTCCCACTGTCCCAGGCTGCTCCCAGCCCTGTCCAGCCTGGCCTTGGACACTGCCAGGGATCCAGGGGCAGCCACAGCTGCTCTGGCAATTCCATGCCAGGGCCTCCCCACCCTCCCAGGCAGCAATTCCTTCCCAAGATCCCATCCAACCCCGTCTTCTTTCAGCTTGAAGCCATTAAGCCATTTCCAAGTACAGTAGCCCCATCCCATTGTCCCAGTGAACATTTTTTCCCGATGTTTTTCCCACTGCCCAGGGCTGGGATGCTGATGAATTTCCCAGCCTTCGTTTACAGGAACGACTCCAAGTTGCACCATTTTGATCCTTTTGGAGATCATTCTCTCCAAGAGGGTCCCCAAATTCCGGGCTGCTCCTCCTTCCGATTCCTCACCTTTGGGAAAATCCCGCCTGGCTCTTCTCTGAAGGTTTGGCTGAGGATGGAATTGCTGCTGATTCCTGAATTTCCTGAATTCTCACGCCCTCGCAGGAGATGGGAGGACAAAGACCAGGAGATCTGAACACCCCTCCAACCACCCCAGGAGCTCCCACCGGATGGGGTCTTGCTGATATTTGGGAAGGATGAGGGAGGAGCCTGAGCTGCAGGGCGTGAGGTGAACGTTCCTCCCCATCACGAATCTGATTAATTCTGCCTCCACATCTCCCAAATCCGAGCCAATATTCCCCTCTGGAGACATCAGAAGAAATTGCACCTTGAGATGGTCCCACTGCACCAGAAATTTGTGTCCTTCAGGTGGCAGCTGAGCATTAAAGAAACCATACTTTTAGCACCGGTCGAGAGCTAAATTTTAATTTGATTTTTCCCTCAGAGCATTTGCGATGTTTGCAGGACCTCAGAGACAACAAAACACTGATTTTTTTTTTCTTTTTTTTTTTTTTTTTTTTTTTTTTTTTTCCCCTCTCACACCTGCATGGGAAAGGAGGCATTTCTTCCCTCAATCTCATGGATGAGCAACCACAACACAGAAATCGATTCTTTAAATCTTGTATTTTTTCAGCCCTGGACTCTTTCATCTCCCAGCACCGAAGCTCTCGGCTCTGTGGGGACGCAGAAGCCTTTTCACAGTAACCAAAAGAATTATCTCGAGACGCTGAGGTTTTTTTGGGGGGAATTTGTGTTTGGAGAGGGGAGGGACTGAAGCGATGAGCGCTGACAGCAGAATTTGTTCATTTGCCCCAAACAGCCCAAAAAACTCAGCTTGGGGTTGTGGGCACGAGTCTGGCTGTGCTGCCACGTGCTTGTGAAATTCATATTTTAGCGAAAAACGCCCCAAGTGTTGCGTTTGCTGTGAGCAGCAGCCGTTTCCTCTGGTTGTCACCTTCCTGGATGTTTGCTAGGCTATTTAATATTTCAAAATAGCAGTAAATTCATGCTTTTCTCTGATATTTGGTGATTTTTTTTGCTCTGGTTTTGCTAATATTTAAAATGCACTTAACGTAACGAAACCTCCTTGGAGTCTCCCAGAGCCGTTTGCGCTTCTTTTTGCGATAATTCTGATTTTAATCCCATTTTGGGGTCACCTAGAAAGGAACTTAAACCTTTATTCCTCTCTTTGGAGTGACTTCGAGCAGGATCAGCTCCGTTACCTTGCACGTGGCCACGATTTTTTTTATCCTTCATTTCCTTGACTCCGAACAACCAGCTTGGAATTTTCCCTTCCGCCGGCAGCCAGGATCCAGTTCAAAGGATTTCCTTAACGTTTCCTCCCTCCCTGGAAGCTCCTCAAAAAGTTCATCCCGGGTCCTCGGGTGCTTCATGACTCAGGCAGAGTGAAGAGAGCAGCTCAGGATCGCACGAAAACGAACCAAGCCGAAATTGAAATTCGGGCTGAATGTCAGAAAAAAATTTTCCTTAATCAGGTTCCGGAATATTTTATTTTTTTTTTTTTCCCCCCGTCACTCATTCGTCCGAGGCGGGACTTTCGGATACGATTTCCATCATCATTAAGGCAAGGAGTCGTTGATGCTCTGCACTCTCAACGTCTTCAGTTCCTTTTAATGATGCTTTAGGAGACATCTGCGCACGAGGAGTCACAAGAAAGCCTCGGGAAGGCAGGAGTTGTGGGTTTCTAAATCAATCCACGCCGCTTTTGCACGTTTTACGCTTTTTATCCCGCACTTTCAGCTTAGGTAAGACAGTGCTCACAGCCAATTAAGTTGTGAGTTAGAATGAATTAAATTTCCTGAAATGAGGCGCCTTTTTTTTTTCCCCCCCTTTCTTTTTTAATCCAAATGACTGTCATTTACCAAAAGCTACTTCATTTTCCTGAAAGTGCTTTTCTGTCTAAGGGGAATGCTTAATTGCAGCCACAAATCACCTCAAATGCTTTCATAGGAGGATAAAACAAGTTCGAAATTGTGCATCATTTTGAAAATGCAGGTTCTGAATTCACGATAAGATGCAAATTTCTATTTTTTTTTTCTTTTCCCCTCCTGGCTGCTCTGTTCAAGAGCTCCATCGTCACCATGACATCTCCCTGAAGTGTCCTTCAGAGCAGGGACATCCCTGTGAGCCTTTTGTAGGATTTCAGGCAATTCCCAGGAATATCCGCAGTGACCGTGATCCAGAATCTGGCGATGCCCCTCAATCGGAATTTTTATTCAGACATTTTGCATTTTGGAGGTGGGACACAATTGAAGGTTCTGAAAACAGGCTGGGAGAGCTGGGAATGTTCCCCTGGAGAAGGGAAGGCTCCAGGGAGATCCCAGAGCCCCTGGCAGGGCCTGAAGGGGCTCCAGGAGAGCTGGAGAGGGACTGGGGCCAAGGCACGGAGGGACAGGAGCCAGGGAATGGCTTCCCAGTGCCAGAGGGCAGGGATGGATGGGATCTTGGGAAGGAATTGCTGCCTGGGAGGGTGGGGAGGCCCTGGCATGGAATTGCCAGAGCAGCTGTGGCTGCCCCTGGATCCCTGGAATGCCCAAGGCCAGGCTGGATGAGCTTGGAGCAGCCTGGGACAGCGGGAGGTGTCCCTGCCATGGCAGGGGTGGAAATGAGGATCTTTGAGGTCCTGGATTGACTCCTCCAAATCCAGCATCCCATTTGTCTCCTGAAATTCCCGGTCAGGAATTCAGAGGAGCTGCTGCCACTGAGGCTCTGCATTTTCATCCAGACATTTTGCATTTCGACGGTGGGACACAACTGCTGGTTCTGAAAACAGCCTGGGAGAGCTGGGAATGTTCCCCTGGAGAAGGGAAGGCTCCAGGGAGAGCTCAGAGGACACATCAACCACAGTCAAGGAGAAGCTTCCTGGAGATGAAGGTCTTTAGGAGAAATCTGGGATGGTGATTAATGCCAGGCACTGGGAAACAAAAATTCTTGATGGCAGCATTTTCCAGCCCTGAGCTTTAGGCTGTGGTGCAGGAGACGCTCCGGAACACGATCAGGCTGTGAGGGATGAGGGATTTGCCAATCCCCTTGAAGGTCTGATGGTCTGCACATGGTCATTGCCTTCTAAAAGGTTTATTTAGGTTGGTTTAGCCATTTGTAAGCATTTTCTGGATTTTCAAAGTGTTTAAGAATTCCTTTCACCTCACGGAATGATGCTCATTCCCGGTTCAGGCTCCCGTGTTGCTCCTTCCCCACCTGAATGGGGTTTGATGGTCAAATTCACATTTTTGGGGGAGTTTTGAGTGCCAAAAGCACTGTGTAAATAAACAGGAAGGAAGGAAAGGAAGGAAGGGAGGAAGGGAAGGAAGGGAGGAAGGGAAGGAAGGGAAGGGAGGAAAGGAAGGAAAGGAAGGAAAGGAAGGAAAGGAAGGAAGGAAGGAAGGAAGGAAGGAAGGAAGGAAGGAAGGAAAGGG
>VZRN01006632.1:141621-183633 GCA_013397935.1 Dasyornis broadbenti | reverse complement strand
GGAAGGAAGGAAGGAAGGAAGGAAGGAAGGAAGGAAGGAAGGAAGGAAGGAAGGAAGGAAGGAAGGAAAGAAAGAAAGAAAGAAAGAAAGAAAGAAAGAAAGAAAGAAAGAAAGAAAGAAAGAAAGAAAGAAAGAAAGAAAGAAAGAAAGAAAAAGAAAAAGTGAGAGATTTGTAAGCCATGAAAGGACACAATGAGTGAATTGAAACACTTTCATGGAAGTGTTTGAGAACAGGGTTGGTGGTGAGGAACAGAATCATAAAATCCTTGGAAAAGATCTCTAGGATTGTCAAATCCAGGCGTTGTTCCCCACTCAACCACGTCCTTGAGTGCCACATCCGTGTTTTTTGTCAGGAATTGTGACTCCACACTTCCCTGCCGCCCCGCACCACTTCCTGACCGCTTTCCACTGAAGGAATTTTCCCTAATACCCCACCTAAACCTCCCTTGGCACAGCTCAGGCCAGCGTGTCTCAATCCATTACGGCTCCCGACACTCAATCCCCGCTCCTTTTGAAAGGAACGCCGATTTCACCGCCTCAGATGTAGTTAAAGACACGACGGGGTCATTTCTGGAAGAAAACTCCTCTGTTGAGGAACCAGATGGCAGCACAGAAACAAAGAGGTTTTGCAGGAGATGGCAAACATTTGGTGTTCAGATATTGCCGGAATCGTCGTGCGGCTCTGCGCGCGCAGGAATGGGATCCCGGGATGGGACAGTAAAGGGTGAAAAAAATCCGCCATAACACAGACATCCATAATGCCCTCGTGCACAGACATTGCTTTTTTCCATGTTTTCTCTGGATTTGGAGCTGGAATATTTCAGTTCAGAGATGGAGAACCCACCTGTGGGAATCGAGTCACCGTCTCCAGAAGGAAGTTTGGCTCTTCAGAGGGATTTGTGGCACCTCAGGATTTTTTCAATGGTGATTTTATTTTTACGAGGACATCTCAAATAGAGAAACCAAAGGGGTTTTTTTGACAAATCAACAGGAATTGTGCCTGGGATGGGGATTCTCTCTCATTTTATCAGTTCTTTTCCAGCGATTTAGTCACATCTAAAACTCTGCGTGGTTTAACTGCAGGGCATTGTTCCCTTCCTGTTCTCCAGGTTTATCCAGGAGATCGAGTTCGCCATGGAGCTGGGCCCAGCCAAGCAGTGCCCGCTGCGGGAGTTCCTCACCATGTACATCAAGAACATCTTCCTCAACCAGGTCCTGGCCGAGATCAACAAAGAGATCGAAGGCGTCACCAAGGCGTCGGATCCCCTGAAGATCTTGGCCAACGCGGACACCATGAAGATCCTGGGAGTGCAGAGGCCTCTGCTGCAGGTAGGAGCTGAGTGACCACTCAGGACATCCCTGGTTGTCCATGTCCAGCCATGGCCTGGTTGTGTGTCCAGTGAGGGAAAACATGGAGCTGCTGGAGAGAGGCCAGAGGAGGCCCCGGAGCCCCTCTGGAGCCAGGCTGGGAGAGCTGGGAATGTTCCCCTGGAGAAGGGAAGGCTCCAGGGAGAGCTCAGAGCCCCTGGCAGGGCCTGAAGGGGCTCCAGGAGAGCTGGAGAGGGACTGGGGCCAAGGCATGGAGGGACAGGACACAGGGAATGGCTTCAAAGCGGAAAAGGGGAGATTTGGGTGGGATCTTGGGAAGGAATATTTTCATGCGCGTCTCCCCTCGAAGTTCTGGGGACACACGGCAGTGGCAGAGCTGTGCAATCACGCTGAATGCGCATTCCCAGCCCCTAGGAGGAGCGGGAATGGGATCTGCTGCCTCTGGAGCTGGGTGGTGATTGATCTGCAGCCGCACAGCTCCCGGATGAGAGAGATGTGAGGGATTTGGGTTGGACATGGAGTGTTTGCACGAGAAATCTCCTTTGAAACACCTTGGTTGAACTCCAGTGTGGAGCAGGATAAAATCAACAGGTTCTCGTCCCAGATCCATGAGAACCAGGACAGTGTGGAATCCCATCCCAAAATTCTGAATTTCGTGTGTTGCCTGGGACTGAAAGGAGTGAACTGACCCTTGCTGGTGTTCGTGTCAAGCCCTTTTAACCCTTTGAAGTCATTTCCTCTTTCCTACGAAATCATCTCCTCGAGGGTGAGCAATACTTGCAGAGTCCGTAGGAAGCAGCAGATTTATCCCAAGGTTTCTGTGTCCATTTTCTATCCCAGTTTGTAGCTGTAAAACACAGGTGTGTTATCATGCTGTGTAATAATAGGAATAACTGCTATTTTGCTTCTAATTTGGAATTTCTAGGAGTTTTTAGGATTTCTAGGACTCTGTGCCTGTCAGGGTGCAGCAGGGCTGGGATGGTCCTTTCAGAGCCAAAGCAAAATCCGATTCCAGGAGTCCTTAGAGGGGAACGGCTTTTTTTAGAAAGACCAAAAGTCTCTTTGCAGGAGTTGAAATGATCTTTTGGAGCTGCGCAGCATCCCTGGATTGTTTCCTTCCCAAGCTTTAATGGGATAATGTGTTTTTTGTGGAGCGTGACTTCATTTCACATGAAAATTTTCAATAGCATCAGTGTATTTCCTCAAAGTTCGCTAGGGCTTGAGGAGTCAGAATGGCTTGGAATTTTCTCGTCCTGTTCCTTAAATTTGCTTCTGGTGATGGATGGAAATCGTTTTGAACCGGAATTATCCTGGGTCAAACTGCGCGTGGTCAGGAGGTCTCCTCATTCCCGACATCAGACAAGGGTAATTCTCTGAAAAGAGAAGAAAAATCGCTGCCCCTCTGAACCAGCTCATCCAAATAGCTCCCTAAAATAATCCCATTGATTTTCCATTAAAGGGGGGGGAAAAAAACAAAAGGCTATTTCTGCATGACAGTGCTGGAGCCTGGAGCCTTTGCCGCCGTCACCTCACGGACACGATGGAAATGCGGGAGTGAGCGGCACCTCTCTCTCTCCCGGCTTTTTCCCTGGTTTGGCTTTGCTATCCCGAAGATCTCTCGGAAGCCTCTGCGGCTGTGATTCGAACAGGGCTCGGGAATTTATCAGCTCAGGCTGATAAAGCTGCTTTGGGATCGCTATCAGCGCATGTTGGAGTTGAATTGTTTGGGAGATAAGAGGTTTTCCAGCATCGTGTCCTCACAGATGAAGCACCCATTCCCGTAAAGATTATCCTTTCAAAAAATTGTCCTCTCTAAATGTTAACATTTTACCAGGATTTTACCTTGTTTTCCCTTCTTCCCTCTTCAAATGTAAAACACTTCAAACCCCTTTTTCTCCCTTTCCAGAGCGAGTCACTGTGAAAACTCATTTGTCTCGAAATTATTCAGCATTAAATTAATTGTTTAAATCGATCCTAAATTAGGCTACAAGTGCCTCGACAGCTTCTTACAGCCTGTTCTTGTAGGGTTCTCAACGAGGTGATAAATCTTTCCACCCAGGTGGTCACTGGCCTTAAAAACCTGTTGCTCCAGCTCCAAAAAAACACGGATTGCCTCACTCTGGAGCAGCAAAGTGGCATTTTTCCCTTCAAGGAATTTTTCCTTTAAAGCCCCTGTTGTTTCTTATCTCGGCATTATGTCAATGATGCTCCTGCTACTTTTCTGGCCAAGCTCCAGCAGCTAAAAATCCCCCAAAAAACCCTTAAAAACTCAGGGCGTGCAGCTGTTCCGTGGGATAACGACTTTGCCGGCGCTAATTACCGCAGCACCCACGCCGTGCATGGAGCCACTCTCCCGTGACTTCCCAAGGAGACATCCCTGGGAGGTTTTGGAATGTTTTCCTCCCATCAGACGAGTGGTTATTAAGGAGAAGGATGGTCCCAGCGAGCAGCTTTCGATGGCTCCATGCTTTGATGAAAGCTGGATGTTGTTATTTATTACTGTAAACAAATTAATTGTCTTTCCAGGCTGGCTCCCGGCCAGCACCATCCATTAAAGAGCAGGCATGGCTGAGCAGTTGGGGTTTTTTTTCCCATTCAAGGATAATTTTAAAGCAATTTTAATGGTTCTGAGCCTCATATTTCAATTTTTTTGGCAGTGGTGTGCTGTTATAACCAAGATGTTTTCAGCTTTTGTTTATGTATTTCATGTCAAGAGGGTAAAACCCACCAACTGCAGAATTCGTGTTAAATCTCCTTTTTCAGCTGAAAATGAGAGACAAAATTATCTCTCGGTGGGAGCCTTGACTCTCCCTGTTGCTTCCAATATTTCTTCTGATAATTTTTTCCTCCGGGGGGGAACATTTAGTGCAGTTCCTGCCTTTTGTGGAAGCTTTTAGAAGTGTGCGAGTTCTCCACCGAGGAGCTCTGAGCCGTACAAAAGCAATTGCTTTTCAGGCAGAGCGTCAGGGCTTCTGTGATTTTCAAAATTCCAAGTTTCACTTGCACTTCCAGCACATCCCAGGGCAGGGGAGTTGCGTGTGGACGTTTTCAAGCAGAATTATTTCCGTCCTCTTCAGATCTGGCAAAGCAAAGTCGCTCTTCACAAACTCTCCCTCAGATGTGAGTCAGGTTTGAGCCGAAGGGAACAGCCCCGTGTTTGAGGCCTCTGGATCCCGTTAATCCCTGAAATCCCTGGATGCCTCTTCCATATCGTGCCTTGGAGTTGATCAGGATCTGGAGAACCCTCGTTTGCTCGGTGATGAATCATAAAATTGTGGAATATTTTGGGATGGAAGAGACCTTTGAGGGCTTCCTAGAGCAGCCCCCCCGCCATGGGCAGGGACACCTTCCACCAGGCCAGGCTGCTCCCAGCCCCATCCAGCCTGGCCTTGAGCATTTCCAGAGAAAGTTGGGTGCAAATTGTCTTCAATTCTGGTCCTGCCTGAGGCCACCAACGTGTTTTGTTCACCCCAGGAAGTGTCGGCCATGTTCTTCCCTGGGAGGGTGGGGAGGCCCTGGCATGGAATTGCCAGAGCAGCTGTGGTGGCCCCTGGATCCCTGGAATGTCCAAGGCCAGGCTGGACAGGGCTTGGAGCAGCCTGGGACAGTAGGAGTGTCCCTGCTCATGGATGAGGTGGAATGGGATGATCTTTAAGGCCTCTTCCAACCCAAACCATTCTGGGATTCCATGAAGGAACCTCGCCCTCACGCCGGCCTGTGCAGTGCCCGTTCATCGAGTGCTCACCAAACCCATAAAACCACTAAAACTTCCTTGTAACTTATTTTATTTTCATTTTTTCCCCTCTTCCTGTCCATTTTCCCCCAGAAATTAGGAGTAAACCAGATGTATCCAGCCTCCACCCAGGCCTTGACTGATAATTTTAATTACCCAAAGAGGCCCGCCAGGCTCCCTCAGCAGCAGCATCGCTCTCAGAAATCCTCATTTTGCCTCCCAGGGCTGGTGTCAGACCCAGCCCTGGTATCTCCCTGGCCTTTTGGCCTGGCCACCTTCCTGCTTGTTTAAATTCCCAAACTCCTTAAGAATCCCTGGCAGGAGAGCAGGGCCCTGGGATGAGGAGGCAGAACAGCTTCTCCTCAGCCCAAGGGTGCTGCTGAAAATCCAGTGTGAAGCCTCAGACCCAGCTGCCACAGAAGCAACACTTCCCCACCTTTTCCATTTTTCCTCCAGCTCCATTTTTTCCGAGATTTCTGGAATTTTAAAGCAGTGCTTTGCCTTCGCCGGGGTTGTTTCAGTGGTAGATGAGCTGCAGTTCCAGGTGGAACATCCAGCAGCTGGAAAGGCAAACTCTGATCAACTTCATTCAAAGGAATCTGTGTTGCTCCATCACCAGCATTCCTCCAGGAATTTCTTTCATGGAATCCCAGGATGGTTTGGGTTGGAAGGGACCTTAAAGCCCATCCAGTCCCACCCTCAGCCATGGGCAGGGACACCTTCCACTGTCCCAGGTTGCTCCTGGCCCTGGACACTTCCAGGGATGGAACATCCAACACTTCCATGAACTTTTCTGAGAAACCCAGTTCTTCCAGAACTTTCTTTTCCCTAGGAAAGTTTAATATTCGCTTTTTCAAAACACACCAGTGGTTTCATCGGGGACCTCGGTTGGGCTGGCTTTGCCTCTCTCTGCAGCAGCAGCTGAAGGTTGTGTCCCTCTCTCACATCACAGACATTTTCCCCTTCCCTCTCCTTGTTCTGCTCCGTGAATCCCAAATCCAGCCTGGAACAGTCTCAGTCTCACATGAAGCACTTGCTTGATGGTTCCAAGAGATGAAACTTCCCTGTGTTCTTGCCAGGCTCCTTCAAAGTCCCGTTATTTTTCCTGCCTGGCATTTTGAAGCCTGGGCCCATTTCACTGAGGAAGAATAACTCTCATTTCCAGGTTTTGAAATGTTTTCCTAATCACAAGTGCTGGCTGAGAAGAGCCATCACGTTTTGAATAATTGATGGCTACTTTATTGAGTTGTCAGCACTAATTCATCCTCCTTTTGAAGCGCTGGGATGTTCAAAGCACTAATCCTTTGACAACGTGCTCATTTTTCCTGGAAAAGTTCATTTTTATGATTACTTTTTTTCCCCGTTTTTCCCTCCCACAATGTGGAACGTAATTGTGGCTGTGTGGTGAGAGGGAGGGATGAGGCCCCTTCCAGCTCCTGCACCCTCTAAAATCCTTTTATTCCTCCTCTGGCTGCTCATTTCTCTGCCTCCCTCCTCTCGCCCAGCTTTAATTATACCTGTTCTAAAACTGCGTTTTGAAATGTGACACCCAGTCCTGGCGGAGAACAAAAGAGACGTTAATCTGTTGCTGAAAGGGAAGGTGTAAAGCTCTTTTTTCCTGCGTGGCAGGGGCTGCCCCTCCCTGACGAGCAGCGTTGGCTGGGAGGGTGCAGAGGAGGAGTTGGGATTTTGGAGGCAGGGACTCGTCAACAGGAGAATTCAGGAATGAACAACAATGCAGGGATGCTGCCATTCCTTTGGAATATTCCTCTGGCACCGTGGGTTTCCTCCCTGGGAATCTTCCTCCTGAAGAGGATAAACTTTGCAGTGGGGAAGGTTCATGGCGCTCTCATTTGCATCTGAAAGAAACGAGGGAAGGCAGTAAATGAAAAGTTTCCCCTCTTGGTTCTAATCTGTAAATAGATCCTTTCGAATAAAATAAAATAAAATAAAATAAAATAAAATAAAATAAAATAAATTATAGTTTCCCTCATGCACACAAAGCTGTCAGAATAGTAATTTTTTTTTGCGAATGATCTGCTTTTGTGCTGGAATTTTTGCTTTGTGGGAACTTCACCGCAGAGAAGGGAAAAGCTTTTCCCTCTCACCGTGAAGTTGTTGGTGGGATCCAGGTCAGGTCATCCAGGGGCTGATCCAAGAATTCCTGGGGAATTCAAACCGTTGGGATGGGCTCTTTAATTAAAACACATAAGGACCTTGAAAACTGCTACAGGCTGTGAAATTCAATCTCTACGGGAGAGGCCTGCCCAGGGCTGTTTTAATTAATCGGGTGTTGATTATTGCCTGCTGGGAAAGGTGAAGGCAGGAGGGGACTGCCAGGCCTTGGACGTGTGGAGATGGAATCTGAATTGGGATCTCGCCTGAGCTTGACGCCACTGGAATTCCACCAGATTTCTTCCAGTGGGAAGGAGATGGGATCCATCCCATTAACCCTAAATAATGGCTAAAGCATGTCAGGCATTTGGAATCTGGAGCAGGAGAGGACAGGAGGAGATCTGATCCCTCAGCTGCATCCAGCTCCTCCCGGAGCGAGTAAATCATTCCATAACCTCGGGAATCGCACACAATTAAAAGAAAAACGAGCTTGGAAATGAAGCAAACAAAATATTCCAGCCTCCAGGGGAGCACCAGGGTGCTTTTAGCAGAAGGCACTGAGATTCCTCTCTTTAATTCTGCTTTTTTCTCATTGAGAGTGGAGTCAGAAATGGCCTTGAGGGACAGTTTGAACCCTCTTCGGGCATTCCCTGTTTAATTCCTGCTCTGTTGAGTTCCATGGCATTTTATTGCTCACAAAACCAAAAATATTATTAACCCCTCTTCTCCCAATGAGCAGAGAGATGTTGGGGATGCTCCATGCCTGGAGATGTCCAGGGAGCAGCCTGATCCAGTGGAAGGTGCCCCTCCCATGGCGAAGGGGATGACCTTCGAGATCCCTTCCACCCCAAACCCTTCTGGGATTCCGCGATCCATTTTCCGGGAAGTGACGACTGCCAAGATGTGCAGGAGCTGGGATTTTGGAGCTTCAGGCGCTCCAGGTCGAGGCGTGGACCTGAAAATAAAACTCTCGTGTGTGCTTTGGGTCCTTTTAGAGCTCCTCAAAGAGCCGATTCCTGCCCCAAAATCAGGAATGGTGTTGGATTCCAGGGGGCGATGCAGGAAAACGGTGTTGGGTGGAACAGCTGCTCTTGCAGGTTCTTTGGGATTGGGAGAAATGTTTGGGAAAAGCCATTCCCAAATTGGGAACGTCACTGAAGAGACTCTCTCGAAACAAAGCCTCTTCCAGGTGACTTCTGCTCCACTTAAAGCCCTTTTTCCCAGTTTAAAGGAGCAGCCGATCCTTGATTTGGCTCCTTGGACTCCTGCTGGATTCAGAGCAAGATTTTGACACTCAGATGAATTCCTTCCAATAAAGCAATGTTAGCAGGAATTAATGTGAATATCAAAATATCGGGGTTTGGGGGGATTTGGATTTGATTCCTTGTTCTTTCCTGGTGAATTTTGGGTTCGCTGCTTCGTCAAGCCAATCCCAACCCTCGGGAGCTGCCAGAGCATCAGCCAGGTTTCATCAAAGATAATAATGACAGTAATGATGGAAATGGTAATAATTACAGTGATGATGATAATTAATAACAATAATAATAATCATGGTAGTAATAACAATATCCGTGAATATCCATGACAAATTGCCTCAGGCAAGCAGGATCTAAATCTGCTATTGAGTTTAAACCAACAAATAGCCACAGGGTGCCGAGGCTTTGCTTGGCATGGCGAAGGGGATGACCTTCGAGATTCTATTAAATTAAAATTATCTATTAAAAATAATTTGGCAACACTTGCGTGGTTTGTTGATCAACCCAAGAAAATCAGGTCGAGTTAAAAGGCATTTCCAATTTTCCAACGTGTGTTTGGAAATGGATTTTGAGCTTTCCGTATCACGGCCTCAAACCTGCGATAGGTTTTTTTTTAATTCAAGTGCAAATGTTGATTTGACAGCGAGGAAATGGAAATTTTAGCCCAGGAATTGAGATATTCAGGCTTTTGGTTGTCTGGAAAGATGGGAGCTCACAAACAAAAGCTCCCTCTTTGAAATAATGGGAATAATTGAGCTCTTGAGCATGAAACAATCCGGCCTTGAAGAGACGAAGGGATTGAACAGCACCTTCACTTTGTTTTGCTGAATGTTGGTCTTAGCCTGACGTGGGGTTATGACTTAAAAAAAAAAGAAAGAAAGAAAGAAATTGCCCTAATGAAGCTGAGAAAGCAAAATCCGGGAATAATTTGCAGCCAAGTGAATGCTCCGAGGCCTTTACACATCAAGGACCAAGGAGGAAAAGTTTTGGGCAGGGCTCAGATTTGTGGCGAGCACAGAGTCTTCAAAGAGTGATCTCAGATATTTTTAACGGATACGTTTAATCTTATTTCTTCATTTCAAAATAGAAATAAAAACATTTTATTCCCTAAAACCCCCCAAGGACTGATTACAGCTCGGAGCCACGACATAACTGAAGGTTATTTACAGTTTATTCCTCATAAGGAGCAGGTTGAGAGCCAAGGTTGTACAAGCCCAGGTCAAAATCAGCCCGCCTGGGGTTGGTTTTCTTTCCCAGCTGATTCTGGGTTGCCAGTGTTGCTCTCCAAAAGGAGCTGGTGTGGTTTTGGTTGAGATTCTGAGCACATCAGACAAACCACGGCTGCCTGCTGGACCCGTATCCTTGCAATAATTTAAATTTAAACTCATTTATTACAATTTACTTCACACCCCCGGGTTATTATTTTTTTTATTTAATTGCACAATAACATCCATTTTTAAGCACCTTATTATGGTCAAAACAGCAGACAAGTGACAATTTAAAGTATTTTTGCACTTTTGGGATCTTTCCCACCAATTTAACTGCCCACCTCTCCTCTGCCTCATCTTTCCCATGGGTTTATGATGTGCTGGAGCTTCCAGCGTCCTTCCTGGTTTATTTTATTTTTTTTTTGCATCACACTCTCAGGAAAGCAAAATGAAAACAGAAACAGCAGAGAAAACCCGAACGCTGTAATTGCTTTTTCCATCCATTTCAGAGAGATGCTCTAGGAACGAAATGCAAGAGCATTTCAAACCCTGTTTGTGTTCCCAGCTCATGGCAGGGAAATGCTCAAATCTCTTTTCTGCCGCCTTCCAACGGAGGCGCAGCCAATTTTTCCATGGATGGCGGGGATATTTGGGTAAAGCTGGTGGAAACTGGTCAATAAAATCGTGTTTTTCGCCGACCCCCAGGGCCCTTTTGTGTGTTTTGCTGTCAGGAACATCAGCCCCGTTCTCCTTGGGTGGTTTTTACAAATTGGTTCTGGGTGGGGTCACAGCTCGGCGTGAAAGGCAGGGGTTACTCCGCTGAATTTTCCTTTGCTAAGGAGGGCAAATATCAGGATTTGTCCCATTCCCAGCATTCCCAAGCAGATGTGAGTGTCGGGAATGGGAAGGGACCTCTCTGTCGGTGGTGGCCACGGGGCTCCTCAGTGGAATGGGAAGTTGGGGCTTAAAAACTGTGGTTCCAGTGCAGGAGCAAAAGGAGAAGGGATCAGAAGTTTGTGCCTGAGTGCAGCCCAGGTCATGGTGTTCCCACCTGATCTTTCCTGTGATGAGGAAATTCCAAGGCTGGCTCGAAAAACTTTGTGCTGAAGGGTTTCCAAAAAAAAGCAAAAGGAAAAAAAAAAAAATTTTTTTAGTGGCATCTCCTTTTAGGGGATTTATTAAATCTCATTTTTAAAGCCCCATCATCGAAGTGGGCTGGGGCTGGTGCTTTGCCAGGAGGGATGCAGGGCTTCCACTCAATCCCTGGAATGTTCAATTCCAGGCTGGATGGGGTTTGGAACACCCTGGGATAGCGGGAGCTTATCCAGGGGTGGCACTGGATGAGCTTTAAGGTCCTTCCAGCCCAAACCCTTCTGGGTTAATTTATGAAAATGTTAATTTTGGGTTTGTGGGAGATGAGATTTAAGCCTGGCTCCAAAGCAGCCGCGCTCTCATCCCCCAGGATGATTCCCAGACTGGAATCACTGAATATCCTGAGGTGGAAAGGACCCACATGGATCATGGAGTGAAGCCCTGGGTTATTATTGCTGTGGGAGATTAATGATTAAATAGGATTAATAATGATTAATGATTAAAAGTTTTGAGACAGAGGCTTGAGAACAACCTTCTTCCATTGCAAATGGAACATCTTCTGTGGGAATAATTTGAGCCGTCCCTTGCCTCGTTCTGAACAAAAACTTCGCGCCTCGCTCTGGAATTCCATTTTATGGTTTTCCTCAAGGGCTGGACCAACAAAACCTTTTTCAAGGTCAGTATTGATTTGGCAGAGAGCTGAGCTGTTCCTCAAAGGACTCGGGTTTATCACAAGCCACTTCCAACTTCTTCTCACCAAGAGTGGCCTCAGCAAGGATGGTTTGGAAGGACTCGGGATCCAGCAGCCGGGAATGCTTTGATTTGTGGGACCTGAACCACTCAGCGTCACCTTGAGCACTTGACCTCACTTTTGTCCCCTGAGATCTCCCAGAAAACTCTCTCTGCCTCTGAATTCCTGGAGCTGGAGGTGAGGGAATGGCTCCTGGATGAGTGGGACATGGAGGCAAGGATGGGATTTGTGCGGCACGGGGTGAAAAATCCCATTTTTTCAGACGGGGGGGATTCTGTGCCACCGCCGTGATTCTGCTGAGGGACAAGGGCTTGTGAAAAATGAAATTCTGGAAAAAAATGTATTTCTGAAGGTATTGCGTTGGCTCTTCACTTGGAGAGAGTTCAGGAAATTCCTTTTGGGAAGCTGATGTAGCCACATCCCTCAGCCTTCTCGTGCTGCTGCAGTGGAAGATGCGTAAATCCGGATCCACCCCGTGCTGCAGCAACCACTGAATATTTAAAATTCCTCTTCGCTCCCAAAAAATTCCTTTTTTTCCCCCCAAAATGCCTGCTTCCTGCCCTGTACAGACTCCAAATGGGATGATTATCCCATTTCTCCAAGATTTCCGCTGTTGGATCCACAGTCCCCACCAGGCCTGGCTGTGTTTTTGCTGGATAAGATGGGAAATGTTTTTGTGGTTTTTTTACATAGGAATGGAACAAAAACCCGAGCAAGGAGTAAGTGAGCAGTAACCTGGTAGTAACTGAGCTACTCCAGTTTGCTCCTTCCGCGTCAAACTCTTAAATTTACTGCGTTTTATTACAACAACATCCGAGCTGAATTCCCTCCATTCCGCCCGTCGGAGACGAATTCCTCCTCCGCTCTCTTTCCATTCCAAGGCCTCTCCCATGAGCGATCCTGAGTGCCACCTGCCTTCCCGATACAGCCTGGAATTCATCCGCGAATATGACAACGAATGCGACAACATTCCAGAGACAAACGATCCCCGCTCCGAGTTAATTCCTGTTTCCCAGCAGGGCTCCGCTGTGGCCCCGCTGGCTTTGGGGAATGGATGAATGTTTTGTGCGGATGGCTCCAGCCGCGCCCTGCTGCTGCCAGGCTTGGCTGCCTCGCCTTCCCGCTAAACGCCTGCACGGATTTATCCGCGGGGGCGATCGCTGGAGCGTCGTTAGCGCCGGGGAGACGACGGACGATAAAACAGAGCGCTCCTTCCTCATCCCGAGCTGCCTCTCGGGGAGGCCTCTCGGAGATGCTGCGGCCGCTGGGAAGGGGAGATGGGCCTGTCAGGAAAGGATGCGCACATTCCATGCGGGAAGGGAGGATCGATGGCCTCGTCCAGCCCGTTTTCCCAGCGGGATTGCTCATTACGGCGCCGGCCGGGGATTGAACGACGCCGTTATCAGACATCTCCCGTAATGAGCGGACCCAGTGGGTTTTTCACTTCTCAATTTGATTTTAATTTTTTTTACCCCCCCCTCCCCCAAAACGTGGATTTTTTTGGGAAAAGGCAATTTCTTTTCCACGCTGCCCTTTGGCTGGATTTTGGGAGCGGGGTTTTGCTGCCACGCGGGGCTTTGGGACGACAGAAATCCTGAGTTACGAACAGGAGATTGCAAAAATTCAGAGTAGCTCCTTGAGTTATTTTTACTCCTCGCCAGCAGCTAAAGGAGTGGAAATACTGAAAGCTTAGTGTGGGAAACTGTGAAGTGCAGCTGAACACTTTTTGCTTCTTTCTGGTTTGGTTTTTTGGATTAATGGACAGGACTTCGTGATAAAAATATTTGGGATCTGAAGGAAGTAAAGGTGTCCTTGATGGATAATTCAGGCTTTATCTCTACACTACAAGGGATGGAGGGACATCCCCTTCCCATCTTTTTCCTAATAAATTTCTTTCCTTTCCATTGATTTTGTGTATAAATCGCATTCCAGCACAGGTCTGTTCTCATGGAAATGTGGGGAAAAAAATCTCAATTTTGCCCGTTCTGTTGAGAGCAACCTGAAATAGAAACGCCAAATTGTCACCCTCAGGCCTCTCCTGTGGAAATTGGGGTGGAAATTCCCCTTGGGAATTTTCCTTTTCCTTTCAAATTAAGACCAGCCTTAACCCTGCACGAATTCAAGCCACAGGAAATAATCCAAGGAATTCAGCTGGCAGTTTTGACATCCTTTGGGATTCCTCAGAGGGAGGGATCCATTGGTGGAATCAGCTGAGCCCTCATGGAAGGCCTCTGCTCTCCTCACGTTTGCCAGGGATTGGTTTGGAAAACGTGGACTTGTTCATCGCATTAATTAGAGTTGGGTTAACGAAGGGAGAGACAGAAAGGTGAATTTTGCTGCTTAAAGGCGAATTTTGGTGCTTGAAGTTGAATTTTGGTGCTTAAAGGCGAATTTTGGTGCTGAAAGGTGAATTTTGGTGCTTGAAGGCAAATTTTGGTGCTTGAAGGTGAATTTTTGTGCTTGAAGGTGAATTTTGGTGTTGGAATGCGAATTTTGGTGGTAAAAGGTGAATTTTGGTGCTGAAAGCTGAATTTTGGTGCTTGAAGGTGAATTTTGGTGCTTAAAGGCACATTTTGGTGCTTAAAGGCAAGTTTTGGTGCTGGAAGCTGAATTTTTGTGCTTGAAGGGGAATTTTGGTGTTGGAATGCGAATTTTGGTGGTAAAAGGTGAATTTTGGTGCTGAAAGCTGAATTTTGGTGCTTGAAGGTGAATTTTGGTGCTGGAAGGCGAATTTTTATGCTTGAAGGTGAATTTTGGTGATTGAAGGTGAATTTTGGTGCTGAAAGGCAAATTTTTGTGCTTGAAGGTGAATTTTGGTGCTGGAAGGCAAATGTTGGTGCTAAAAGGTGAGGTTTGAGTGTCATTCGGGATCCCCTCTGTGCTGAAACCCACTGGTGACACCGGCCTGGTCACTCTGCGTTGTCTCACCCCTACAAATGAGATTTTTAGACACTTCTTCCAAAATCTGACAAATTGGCTTTCAATTTTGGCATCTTCATGAGCCCAGGAGCTCAGCCTGGCTGAGCTCAGGGTCCCTCTTAAACCTTTACCTGCCATTCCTGGATTTCACGCTTTGTTTTTCCAGGGATCTCGTGCGCTTTCGTTCCTTCTTGTGGAATTCAGATCATAATTACAGCATCAATCACAGCATCAATCCAGGGCCACAACAGCTTCTCCTTTCGGGGCCTCCGCCCTGCTAAAACCTTTCTCAGTCTCTTTTTTCCCAATTTCTCTTGGTTTTTCATCACCCAGCTGCCCTCCTCGTGGTCGCTGTGTCTTTCCAGGAGCATCCCTCCTCCACCTGGATGTTCACATTCAGTCTCCAGCGAGACATTTTTAATAGACAAATACATTTTAAATCTCAGGGCTTCGAGACTGGGGAGGGGGGAAAAAAATTAAAAATAGATCTCAGAGCACATAAAAATAACACAGAGGGGTTTTATTCTCCAAACTGGGCCAGCTGTATGAAAACATTTATTAAAACCCAGCTCCCAAACAGGCGGCTCTGCTGCCGAGCATCATTAATTCCGTGCTCCATCGGCAGCTGCTAATGATGTTCTAGAGCAGGGCTGACAAAGGAGAAGCAAACCTGCCACTCACCAGTGGGAAAATAAATTTGTCCCCTTGCCACGAGCTCACCTGTAATTGGGAGAGCTGGGTGAAAACCCGAGCGAGAGCCACTTGTGGGGATATTTAGTGATGAAAATGTCGATTTTTTCAGGGATTTTTTTTTTTCCCAGCTGCTGCAGCACGAAGCAGGAATGGCCGGCTGTGAGCCCCTTTTCCTCGCACAAGCTCCGTGTATTGATTAATAAAGGGGGAGCGTGGCACTTTTGGGTGACAAACAGTCCTGCAGCAGAGCATTAAAGGCTCAGAGCTAATGACTCTTCTGCTGGATGGAGCACATTAAAAGCAGCAGGAAGCTGCAGCTGTTTTATCACCCCGCTAATGTCCCTGACAACATTCACTTGGCGGGAGCGGATGGATGGATGGGAATCCATTTGGAGGAGTAAATTAAAATCCCTTAAAAAATGCCTTTAATAACAGCTCCAGAAGTCGGCGGGATCGGAGCGGGGAGAGATACAAAGGGCCAATTAAGTGATCCCGTCCATCTCCCTGCCAAGGCACTGAGATTCCTTATTTTTCTGGCACTGCTGGATCGTTCCAGGAGGATTTCAGGGTCTCCAGTGGGGGAGTAACGTCAGGGCTGAGAGAAGGGAAGGAGCTACAGGTTTAAACAAATGTTTTTTCCATTCACACACCTTCATTTGTGGATTGCTGCTGAATGGGATGAATGAGAGCAAATTTTTATTTAAAACTCAATTCAAACTATTTGAAAGAATACGGAAGATGGGACTGTCACAAACGTCCCCCTGTGTCCAAGCAGATTTTCCCATTCCCTGCTTTTTAAGCTTGTGGCAAAGCTGGGTTAGGAGCCAGCTCGGGGTCAGGGATTTATTGGTTTGAAGATTATGGAAAGGCGCCTCCTCGAGTGGATCCTTCCCGTCCTGGGGCTGGGACTTTTCAGGGATTTTCCAGGATTTTTCAGACCACCTTGGCAGGGGATTCTTGGGTTGTCCAGCATTGGAACATCTGCCCAGGGAAGCGATGGAGTCTCCATGCCTGGAAGCGTTCAGAAAACACGCGGAGGTGGCACCTGGGGACGTGGTTTGGTGGTGACCGTGGCTGATGGTTGGACTCGATGATCTGAGAGGTCTTTTCCAACCTTACCCATGATCCTGGTGGAGATCCAAGCCTTTTTTTTTGGGATGCTGGCAAAGCTCCTGGGTGCTGGCTAGGAGTTGATGTGCTGAGAATTCCCGTTTTGTGGGGAATTCAGGAGATTTGAGCAGTTCTGGTGAATTTTGGGTGGACAGATTCACTTTGCTGCTGCTGGAGAAGAAAGTGCCAGCACTTTTAGATATTCCAGAGTCGGAGCTCCTGGGATAGGCAGGGGTTTTTGTTGGCTGGGGGTTTTTAAGCATAACTTGGGCATCTTTTGCTGAGGAATTTAAGCTCAAAATCAGAGGAAATCCATCAGATCTGCAGCAATAATCAGCCAGCAAAGTTCACCCAGTGGTTTCTCCTCCCAGTAATTTCCTCATCAAGTCCGTAATTCCGTTGGGAATGCGGTGACTCTTCCAGGAAAGCGCCTGGGATGGATTTGTTGGGAGTGAACATCAGCCCACAAGTGGGCAATGAGGATGGAGGAGAAGAGCTGAGCTGCAGCCCAGGGGTTAAATCCGTGTCCTGCAGGAGAATCCATGAAGGGAGAGGTTCTGGGATTCTGTAGGAAAAGACTCAGTTTAATCGGAAACTGGGGAAATGGAGCCAGGCTGGGATAGCTGGGAATGTTCCCCTGGAGAAGGGAAGGCTCCAGGGAGAGCTCAGAGCCCCTGGCAGGGCCTGAAGGGGCTCCAGGAGAGCTGGAGAGGGACTGGGGCCAAGGCATGGAGGGACAGGAGCCAGGGAATGGCTTCCCAGTGCCAGAGGGCAGGGATGGATGGGATCTTGGGAAGGAATTGCTGCCTGGGAGGGTGGGGAGGCCCTGGCATGGAATTGCCAGAGCAGCTGGGGCTGCCCCTGGATCCCTGGCAGTGCCCAAGGCCAGGCTGGACAGGGCTGGGAGCAGCCTGGGACAGGGAAGGTGTCCCTGCCATGGCAGGGGTGGCACTGGCTGATCCTTTAAGTCCCTTCCAACCCAAACCTCTCCACGATTCCATGAAATCTTTCTAGGGAAGCTTTTCCCTGCAGTGAAGCCCGATCTGGAGCACAAACTTATTTCAATTTTAACCAAGAAAAGGATGACAATTCCCATCCAGCCACACCCCACCCTTGTGCCTGCTCTCCAGCCTTCCCCACTTCTGGGATTTGGCCCCCATATTCCAGAGAAGGCATTTTAGGCCGAATTTCCAATTGCAGACGAGCATCACCCATTTCTTTTGGAATCCTTGCCGAGTTTGCAAACCCTCACGGCAGCCTCTGTGCTCAGCCTGGGTCTGATTGATTCTGCATTTCCTGCCCTCGTGCAGGGCTGGCCCCGGGAAATCTGAACTTCGTGTTCCAAATCAGGGACTCCGGGAAATCCTAAATATTGGATAGAGTGTTCAGAGGGAGAAAACTTTTCTGCCTGGTCACGGGAATACAGCAATGAGCAGATTCTCCATTTAAATGGAGAATCATGTTCTCCATTAAAAAAAAAAAAAAAAGTTCGTTTTCATGTTCTCCGTTTAAAAAAAAAAAAAAGAAAAAAAAAGCAAATGTACATTTTGCTCTTCATCCATATTCCAGTTCACTGGAGCTGAGCTTTTCTGGATCCCACAGTGCCAGGTAAATAAGAATTATCCAAGACCTTGTTTGTGCACTCATTTGGCTCCTGTGACATCACAGTTAAAGGGGGGAGAGAATTATAGATTTTTATTATATTATATATATATTATGATATAATGTAATATTATTTACATTGTATTGTATTGTGATGTAATATAATATTATAGCATATAATGTAATTATTCTATCCTATAACTATTCTATTATTATAGTCTATTATTTTAATTATTTATATATAATTATATATATCTATTAAATATATATCTTTAAATCCTGGGCTCCTGCTCACCTCCGTGGGGCTGAAGGCACTCAAGAACCCTCAGGATAAATCCCATAAAAATTAAAATATCACCTGCAGTGAAACAGGCAGAGTTATGGTTAAAAACAACAAAAAAAACAGAAATCCCTTGGAGTTTGGAGCATTTGGGAAGCAAAGTTGTAGCAGGATGGAGCATAACCATCGTAACAGGCACAACTGATACGGGAATAATGAATTTTCCTGGGAAAAAGGCTGGATGAGGAAAGCAGGCGATCAGATCAGAGACTGTAAAAAG
Source organism: Dasyornis broadbenti (assembly GCA_013397935.1). Lineage (NCBI taxonomy): Eukaryota > Metazoa > Chordata > Aves > Passeriformes > Dasyornithidae > Dasyornis > Dasyornis broadbenti. The sequence continues at coordinate 165,265 of VZRN01006632.1, read as the reverse complement.
AGATTTTGCTGCTAAACACGGATTTAAATGGATACATCCTAAAAACTCCAGCCCTTTGTAAACCCTGGATGTGCCAGAAAGAAAAGCGGGGAAATGCTGTTATCAATCCACGTGGAATAGCCACTGATCCGTGAAATCGGGAATTTAGACTCTCATCTTTCCGCTGTTAGTTTAAAACAGTGGATTTGCTTGGTTCAGGGCTGGTTTTACTCTTTTGTTTTATTGTTTTACTCTTTTATTTTAGTGTTGGTGTCCACAGCACTGAGGTGCAGGATTAGGCTCCAGGCTGGCTCCCCATAGACGGATCCAGCTCTTCCCATTCCCACTCCCGCGGCCCCGGGGCCGATGTTGGTTGTTTCTGTGGCCATCAAAGAGCATCAAGCAGCCAATTTATCCCAATATCCGAGGCAAACTGGATATTGGCAAGGCAAATCCTGCTCTTCAGGTGTCAGTGATTCCCGTCTCCAACTCTGCTCATTTAGTGAGAGTTATTCTGGAGGTATTTGGGAGAAATTTGGGCAAAGAGCCCAAATTTTCATCTCCCTTTCCCATTGACCTCCGAGGCACTGACAGCACTTGGTATTTACCAGCACCCAAGAACCTGCCCAGGTATCAGAGCAGTTTTGTCCCTTGGGAATGATCCCAAATCCAGAGCTCAGCACGGAGCCTGGAGAGGTTGGAAAGCTTTTCCTCTCTCCTGTCCTGTCTGCAATTAATTAAATTAATTAAAACCAGTGGCAGCTAAACTCCAGCTTAAAAATCAGATCAGGCTTTATAAATTCTTCTCCTTGCCCTCATCTGGTGCCTTCCTCTGCCAAGGCATCTCCAGGAGAATTTTTGTGATGGGCAGTAATCAACTCCTAATGGACAACCTGGATATTTTGTGAAGGGCAATAATCAACTGATACTGGACAACCCTTCCAGTGCCAAGGTCTCTTCCTCCATCTGCTGTGTTCTGGTGAAGGCATTGCCGAGTATTCCCATCTTTTGTCTGCTTTCCCCAAGGAAATGGAGCAAGGAAATGGAGCTTCTCCCTCCCAAGGCATGGGAGAAGCTGTGATTTCTGAAAACAAAAAAAAAAAAAAAAGAGTTGAGGGGGAAGATGGTTCCTCTAATCCAAGTGTTCCTCAGCAGGGAGTTAGAAAATAAAATTACGCAGTTCCCATCCCTGGAAGTGCCCAAGGCCAGGCTGGACAGGGCTTGGAGCAGCCTGGGATTGTGGGAGGTGTCCCTGCCACGGCAGGGGTGGCACTGGATGGGCTTTAAGGTCCCTTCCAACCCAAACCGTTCTCTGATTCTATGAAAACCTGAAGCTTTTGGAGGTTTGAGCTGCTGGTTTGAACTTCTGCATCTCCAGGACTCGTTGGGAGCCACATTTATTGTCCTGAAACTGAATTTTTAAGGAATTCTTAAAAACACCCCCCACCTGCATCATTTTGAAATCCCGAAGGAATGGCTGGAATACTGAAATCCCAAAGGAATTTTTGGGATGCTGAAATCCCAGAGGAATGGCTGTGATGCTGAAATCCCAAAGGAATGGCTGGGATGCTGAAATCCCAGAGGAATTGTTGGGATGCTGAAATCCCAGAGGAATTGTTGGGGTGCTGAAATTCCAAAGGAATGGCTGGGATACTGAAATCCCAAAGGAATGGCTGGAATAACATCCCCAGCNAGGAATGGCTGGGATGCTGAAATCCCAGAGGAATTGTTGGGATGCTGAAATCCCAGAGGAATTGTTGGGATGCTGAAATCCCAAAGGAATGGCTGGGATACTGAAATCCCAAAGGAATGGCTGGAATAACATCCCCAGCTCTGATTGTCCTGTGCCGCTCAGGGCTGTGACCCCGTGGTCGGAGCGGGAATTCTGCCTGCCCTGGAGCTGCTTTGGGACGCCTGGAGCTCCAGCCCAGCTGGGAACAAGGGATCAAACCAAGGGATAATGGGAAATATTTGCAAAACCCATGAAAGACAAACCCCACCGCGGCGCTCTCCGCTTTATCCTCCTCCCCCGGCAGCAGCTGAGGGACGGGAGGGCGTCAGGAGGAATTTCTTTTTATTTTTAGCAGCTTTCAGCCGCTTTTCAAACCTTGCTGCAGGAGTAATGAACCATCCCTGGGCTGGGGCTGAGATTCAGGTGCGAGGGGCCGGGCATTGTTCCCTGGATGAGTTAGGCCTCGTTAGGCCTCGTTAGGCCTCGTTAGGCCGGGCTGGTTTTAAAAGGCTCCATTGAAGTTCCTCGCTCAAATTAGGCTTTGATCCCATCCCGTGTGCTGGTAATGAACCCACACGGGTCAGAGGCACCGGGATTGCGGCTCTGGGATCGTGCAGGAGCTGCCTTTCATTCTGGGGAGTTTCTGAAGCTCCCGGTGAACAGACCCAGCTGTCCCAAAGGCCTCCTCGGCCAGGGTGTCCCCAGGGAGAGGTGGCAGCGGGGCTTTGGGAAAGGTTAGGATGTTACAGGAAAATGGCCATTCCGTGTCTGGCAGTGCCTCCTTTCATATGGAAATTCCCTTTTTCCTCCCTTTTTTTTTAATCATTTAAGGAGCTTTGTGTTTGCCTGAAATCAAAAGGGGTTTATTCTAAAATCCAGATCCTGGCGGGAGCTCTGCTGGGGTTTTAATGTTGTTGAAGAAAATAAGTGGGGAAAACTCCACAAAAACCACAATTCCTGCTCTTTTAATATCCACTCAGGTTTTGAAGTTGTTGTTTTTTCTCCAAATGCTGAGTTACGTAGAGGAATTGAAATGAGCTGGATCGGGGCCGGGTTTGATTCCTCTGCCTGTGGTTTCATGTCCAAAAATCCAGGAGGGTTCACACAAGGATTCCTGGAAGGACAGATCCTGCTCCTGTAAAGCTGCAGGAGAGCCCTGGATAACAGGGGCCTGCTGAAAATCCCACCCTCCTCCCACCACTGAAATCCCAGTGGAAAATGAAAAATCTGATTATCCACTCAAAAAAGAAAAGGAATTGCTTTTGTCTTCCATGTTGCTGCAGGAGCTTGGAAGGATTTTCTCCTGGTTTTTGTTCCCGAGGGATAAATGGTGATTTCAATGCCTCCCCAATTTTGTCAGCACATCCTGGACTTGGCTTTAATCTCAAACCGCATCAGGGCCCCCTCAGGTGAGACCCAGAGCTGCCCCAGCCCTGGGGACACAGCACGAGGAGCTGGAGCTGCCAGAGAGAGTCCAGAGGAGGCCCCGGAGCTGCTCCAGGGATGGAGCCCCTCTGGAGCCAGGCTGGGAGAGCTGGGAATGTTGCCCTGGAGAAGGGAAGGCTCCAGGGAGAGCTCAGAGCCCCTGGCAGGGCCTGAAGGGGCTCCAGGAGAGCTGGAGAGGGACTGGGGCCAAGGCATGGAGGGACAGGAGCCAGGGAATGGCTTCCCAGTGCCAGAGGGCAGGGATGGATGGGAGATTGGGAAGGAATTGCTGCCTGGGAGGGTGGGGAGGCCCTGGCATGGAATTGCCAGAGCAGCTGTGGCTGCCCCTGGATCCCTGGCAGTGCACAAGGCCAGGCTGGATGAGCTTGGAGCAGCCTGGGACAGTGGGAGGTGTCCCTGCCATGGCAGGGGTGGGATGGGATGAGCATTTTTTTTCCTCCAAGTCCCTTTGGGAGCCATGGATGTGTTGGGAACGGTGACGGAGCCTTCAGGGAATCCCCATCCCAAAGAGCTGGGAGAGCTCCCAGTGAGGATGAGGTTGGAAGGGGCTTTTCTACCGGATCAGGGACAGGGAGCGGAGCAGGATCCATTCCTGTCCCTCAGGGTTGCTCTGGAGGAGCAGGGTTGGGGATCAGGGCGATGCTGCCGTGCCTGAATTGGGAAAGCAGTGGAGAGACGGAAGTTGAGCTCCCTGGGATTTGGTGTTGATGAGATTTTGCTCTGAGTTCCCAGCTTTTCTTCGTGTCCTCATTAACACCGAGAATGTGGGGCTCCTTCCAAGCCCCTGGGATCCTCCCCTAAAATTTGGATCCAGAATTTCCCACCCAGGGCTCTCAAATGCTTCAGTCTCTTCCTTTGCTTTTGCTGCAGTTCAGGAATAACCCTTTCCTCTACGGAAACAATTAATAATTCAATTTATATCAACCTGAGACTTGGAGAACTTCCCCTCTGCCTTGTTTGCGGCAACAAAATCAAACACGGCGGGCAAAACAAACACAAACCGTGCCAGGTCACCTTGGGGGGGCCTCGGAAATCCCAGAATTCCTATGGAGCTGCTGAAATCTTGGACACGATTGGATAAATAATGCAAAATAAAATAATAAAATAATAAAATTTGGTTTCCTCCTGCAGGCTGGAGGGAACCAAACCTGCTCATTTTGGGGTTCAGGGTCTCTCGGTGCTCTGGGCTGGGTGAAGAGGTGGGGATGGGTCACAGGTTGGACTGGGTGGTCTTGGAGGCCTTTTCCAGCCTCCATAATTCTGGGATCTCTGGGATGCAGAGCAGCAGTTTCGGGCTGTGTGTTCCTCATTCATCCAAAACCCACAACTTTTCCTTTCGAGCTTTCACCCACTGAAGGAAACACCTGGAGAACTTCACTGCTCCTCAGGAAGTGGCTCCGAAATCCAAACTTCCCGAGCTGATATTCCACCCCTTAAACCACCTTCCTTCTCCTCGTGCACGGTTCCTTCCTTTCCCTCATTTCTTCAGCTTTGCAGGAGCCACCAGCTGGGTGTGTTTTGCATCTGGAATTGAGATCCCTGGAGCTGCTGCTCATTCCTAGGATTTTTTTTTTTTTTACCCCTTCCCAGAGCACGGTGATCGTGGAGAAAACCATCCAGGACCTGATGAACCTCATGCACGACCTGAGCGCGTACTCGGACCAGTTCCTGCACATGGTGTGCGTGAAGCTGCAGGAGTACAAGGACACCTGCACCCTGGCCTACAGGTACAGCCCTGGGAAAACCATTCCAGGTGGGATTGCTGCTCCTTGGGAGAGGTTTATTGCCAGGAGTGGTCAGGAGTTGCTTCCGGAATCGTTTCTGCTGGGGTGGTCAAGGGTGGTTTCTTGTAGGGAAAATAAAAAAAGCTGGAATAGTGGTCAGTGGGATGGGAGGAGTTTTGGCTTCCCAGTGGATTTATCCAATCACAGCCTGGTTTAGGCTCTTTTGAAGAGGAGCACAGTGGTGGTAGAGCTTAGAAATGATTCCAGGACTTCCCTCAGTCAGGCAGGATGGCTCCTGCCAGAGCCTGAAGGGGCTCCAGGAGAGCTGGAGAGGGACTGGGGCCAACGAATGGCTTCCCACTGCCAGAGGGCAGGGATGGATGGGATCTTGGGAAGGAATTCCTGCCTGGGAGAGTGGGGAGAGGCTGGAATGGAATTGCCAGAGCAGCTGTGGCTGCCCCTGGATCCCTGGCAGTGTCCAAGGCCAGGCTGGACAGGGCCTGGAGCAGCCTGGGGCAGGGGAAGGTGTCCCTGCCCATGGCAGGGGTGGCACTGGGTGGGGTTTAAGGTCCCTTCCAACCCAAATACTTTTGGGAGTCCCCATCCCTGGAGGGATTTGAAGCCCTGTGGATGTGGCACTTGGGGATTTGGGTCAATGGTGGCCTTGGCAGTGCTGGGAGTGGTTGGACTCAGTCCCAGGGGGCTTTTCCAATACTAGAGATTCCGGGATTTTATGAATTCGTAACCACATCAATCCACACACGCTGGGTTTGGTGGAACATGCCCAAAACAATTCTGTGAATTGCCCTTTTCAGGGAGTCACCACATGCTCTGTCCCTGTTCCATTGGCATTTTGGGATGATCCATCCCCAACATTCCCCAAATACCCTGTGGAAGCTCAGGGCAGCGTGATCCCACTGAACACGGCGGTGTTTGGGTTTAACCCTCCAGGCTCTTGATTTATCAGAGATTTCCTGGGTGAATATCAATAAACAACTTCTAAATACATCCCAGTTATCCAGCTGTAAAATAGACAGGAATACCAGGATCACGCCTCAGATAATTCCATTAAAAACCCCTCAAGATGCTGCCGGAATGTGGGCTGGAATGGCTGCTCTACATCATCCCCTCCGTGGCTGCTGAGGCTGAAAAAGCCCTTGTGCTTCCTGACCAAGAAATTACTTCCCACTGCCTGATTTTATTCTGGAAAAGCTTCATCTGGAAAACAGGATTGTTGTTGTTGTTGTTGTTGTTATTATTATTATTATTATTACAGTGAGCAGAGGCTAAGCTTTGCCTGAGCACTCCCCTAAATCAGGAACCGCTCGTGTGCCATTGTCCAAAATGTTCCTTTTCCATCCCAAACTTCCCTGCCTGGAGCCACACAATGGCCATGATTTGTTTGGCTTGGACTTAAAGGTCCTTCCTTCCTTCCTCTGCCATTCCTGGCTTTGGCACCTGCTGAGGGCTAATTAGGACAACGCTAATTTGGCCATCTCCTGATTACAGCGCGAGGGGAAAAAACAGGAAATGTTCTCGTTTTGCTGCTGGTGAAGGACTGAAATAGAAACCCATCCCCATTCCCGGCGCTCCCGGTTCCATCCGCGGGGCCGTTGTGCCCTCTGCAGGGATTTGGGCTCCACACAGCCCTGCCCTTTGCTCCAGGGTTTTCCCTGGGGAGTTGGGATGGATAAATCCTCGTGCTGGAGTCAGGATTATTTGGAGCTCCTTAGAATCCCAGTGAACTCCCTGCAGCTGGGAGCTGATCCCGTCCGGCGAAGCCGTGGGAGCAAGGGCTGCGCTTGGGACGGCGAAGAATTTGGGAATTCCACCTCGGAGAGGTGTTTTATGCAGGATTTGTTCCCCGTGTGTTCCTTCGGGGGGAACAGGAGCAAATTCGGATGAGAAGCATCCAAGCAGAGGCTCCTCCAGGCAGGATTTGATCCCGAGTTCTCTGCGGAGCAGCTCGGGGAGGACGTCAGCACTGGGAAATGCACAGCTGAGATTGTTCATGTCTGAGCTCCACTTGGCTCGCGTTTTCCAGGGATTTTTAAAAGAAAATCTCAAACCTAAGGGGAGCCGGATGGGGCTGGACATTTCTATAAATAGCAGCTCGCGCGTGTTAATTGATGACGAATTTCGGAAGCTCGGCGTAGGTGAGGTGCCTCCTGCAAATCACTTTTTTGTCCAAATTCCAATTTCAGTTTGACACACAAACTGTTTACAAACGTCAGCGCCGCTTTCTGACTAATTGGCGAGGGGCTGGGGCTGGAAAATGCGAATAAAAACGGGAGATGGAGCCCCCAAACCTCCTGCCGTGCTGGCAGCGCTCTCCAGGCGTGTCCAACCCCCGTCTCCAGCAGATTGCAACTCCTGAGCTGGAAACCATTTTGTGTGAGAAACCTGGGCATAAAACACCATTTTTGTGGGGTTTTCGGAGATGCTGAAAGGCCAGGAAAGGAGTCACAGGGACAAACCTGCCCAGTTCAGTTGCTGCCCTTTTTATCTCCTGCCACCGCCCTTCTCTGACAAACTTTTCAGTTTCGAGTGCTACAATTAATTTTTTTTCCATGCCTTTCTACATAAATTGGCTGATATTTACCCATCTCCACGTTGAAGTGGCACATTTTAATTTTGTTGTCCACTTTAGCTCTGTCTTGGGTGTCCCCCCCCGCCTTCTTGCTCATCTTCATCCTCACCTTGCCCGTTTTTAAACCTCTCTGAAGGCTCTGACTGAATTCATCCCTCACCCAAAAGAGTCTTTTTTAGCCTTAAAAAGAGATGGGCATCACCAAAGTGTGGTTGAGGAGTTAAAAAGGGATTAAAATTAAAGCCCCTGGAGGTGCTCAGCTCCCTCAGCTTCTGGGGACCAACCTCCTTTGGCTGAACTCTCTCAGCTGAATTTGGGGAAAAAAAGTGGGAAACAACTGGGCCAGGATCTCTCAAAATCGTGAAGAATCCCCTCCTGCTTTCCAGCCAGGCAAAATAAATCCAAACCCCTTTTTTATTGCTAAGAACAGATTGATTCAGCCAAAGTGTGGCAGTCGGGCAGGGTTTTCTGATTCCCCACGAAATGCTTTCACCACTCATTTTGATGTTTCTCATTGGCATCTTCCCCTCCTTGAGGGAACTTTTGTGTTTTCAGTTGCTTTTTCTGACTCTTTTTGGGGCTGGAGTGTCCCCTCAGGCTGTGGGTACCCGGCCCAGCTGCTTTTTAACCCTTGGCAGCACAAGCTCAGCACGGAAACATCCCCTTGGCCCCGGGGAGAGGGAAAAACCATCCCAAAACACCCCTGGCACCAGGCAGAGGAGTCCAGTGAGCCCCTGCGGCTTCCAGACGTTTCCTGACGGAAATCCAGGGCCCCCAGCTGTGCCCAGGGATGTTCCCCATCCCTCTGCTCCCAAATCCGGGATCATTCACCACCAGCGGATGTTTGGGGATAAAAGGGCAGGACCCTCCTGGCACCTCCTATTCCCCGTGTGCTCCCAGCGGCGGGGCAGGAACAGATGGGATTTTCCTCAGCCCACGGAGATGGGGATGAAGGAGCTGCTGATGTCCCTGGCAGGAGCTGGGATGGGTCTGGCTGGGATGGGATCGTTCCCTCACGGTGCCGGGGATTTGTGCCTGGGAAGGTGCCGGGATTTTGGCCACGGGGTCAAGGCTGTGTCTCCAACATTCCCTCCTCACCAGCAGCCTGGGAATGGGAGAGATTTTGGGAGAGACGTATCCAGGATACCTTTCCCAGGCTGATATTCCATACTTTACGGTGTCTGTTCCGCAATAAAATCTCAATCCATGAGGTTTTTCCCCATTTTATTTTCACCTCCCTCTGTCCTCTGAGGAGGGGAGGGATGGAGCAGCTTGGTGGGCACCTGGATCCAGCCAGGGTCAGCTCCCTGTGGCAGCAGCAGGAATTCTGGAGGAGTTTGGGATGAGGGGATTGGGGTGAAAGGAAGCGTTTTGAGATGAACTAGAAGATGCCACCCTGCGCTGGGATCATTCACTCAAGGACACAAATGGGATTGGCATTGATCCAAGGTACACAGGGTGAGCGCTGGCTGGGAAGCTGGGAAAAAAAATTGTGGGAAAAAGGAGCCTGTAAGTGATGGGAAAAGCTGGGGATGCAAGGGAGGTCAGGGACATTCCACCCTCTCCCACATCTTCTTAGTGGTCGGAGTAAAACCAAGGTGTCCTTAAAAATCAGGAGGTGCTGGGGGTCTGGGGAAGAGTGGGGATGTAATTCCAGGGGAGCCACGCAGTGGTGGGAATGTCCCAATGTGGATTCCTTTGGAGCTCAGTGATTCCAGTGGATCCATGGACCTTGTCCAGAGAGGACTCCCCTGGATCCCTGGAAGTGTCCAAGGCCACACCAGCAGAAGGTGAGGAAAGCAGGAATCATGGATCAGGCTCTTGGGAAAAGTGAGGACACCAAGCTGAGTTTGCAGCTTGTGAGAGCGTCCAAACATCCTCCCCTGGCTCCTCCCCAGCACCGACCCCACAGAGAACAGGAATTCTGAGGACAGGGCATAATAAGGATCATAAGCCAGAGAGGTGACTCTGTCCTGGGTGTAAATCCACCAGGAGACTCCCAAGGATTCCTTGGGATCATGGATGTCTGAAGGGACTCGATAAGGCTGTCAGTTATTGCAGAGAGCAGACAGGGGAGGTGGACCCGGCTGAGTTGAGAGAGGAAATCACGGCGAGTAATGGGACGGAATTGAGGCAAATAAAACACGAGCTCGGGATCAGGAGCGTTTTTATCCAAGAGCTGGGTTTGCTCAAGTGTGAAATGGACTCCCCAGGGAAGGAGGGCATTCCTCCACTCATTGGAATGTGGAGAGGACAAAGCACTGGCTGCTGGATTCCATGGAACACTTGTCCTGCCTTGGCTCGGCAATGCCCAGACTCCATCAAATCCGCTTTTTCCATCTCAGATGTCAGAGCTGCTGCTGGAGCTCTTTGGTCCCCCTCAGTTTTCACCGGGGTGAAAAATAAAAGACTTTTTCTTGGGTTTTTTTTTTCCCCCTGAGTGGAAAAGCACCAACTTCCAGAAGGCCAAACGGGAATGTTGACACCCAGGTCTTGTGTGGCTGGAAACAAAACTCAGTCTTTTGTCTGTGACAGATTGAACGTGAAACTTGGAGAGAGGGAAGATTTGTTTGTAAGTGCATGTGACGAATTCGTTTTCACAAATCCTGTGCAGCTCCTGAGCAGAGCTTGTTTTCCTGCTGGATGGGGAAAGGGTGGGAAGAGAAATGATCTGTTCCCTTCAGGATGGAGCAGCCTTGGCTCCTGCCTCGGTGCCTTTCTCACTGTTTGCTTTGCAAAACGCAGATGCTCGTGGTGTTGTTGTTTTTATTTCTATTTATTCCCAAAATCACCACCTGAACGCTGCTGACAGCTCATCCCTGCCCCGGCATTCCAGCCAGGCTGGGAGAGCTGGGAATGTTCTCCTGGAGAAGGGAAGGCTCCAGGGAGAGCTCAGAGCCCCTGGCAGGGCCTGAAGGGGCTCCAGGAGAGCTGGAGAGGGACTGGGGCCAAGGCACGGAGGGACAGGAGCCAGGGAATGGCTTCCCAGTGCCAGAGGGCAGGGATGGATGGGATCTTGGGAAGGAATTGCTGCCTGGGAGGGTGGGGAGGCCCTGGCATGGAATTGCCAGAGCAGCTGTGGCTGCCCCTGGATCCCTGTATTGTCTAAGGCCGGGCTGGATGAGCTTGGAGCAGCCTGGGACAGTGGGAGATGTCCCTGCCATGGAAAGGGGTGGAAATGAGGATCTTTAAGGTCCTGCATTGACTCCTCCAAATCCAACATCCCATTTGTCTCCTGAAATTCCCAGTCAGGAATTAATTACACTGCCAAAAATATGAAACAGAGAAATTCTTCCTAATTGGAACCGGCTGCGACGCCTGACTCGCTTTCCCACACAGGATTGAGCTGAAATCTCCATCAGGAGATGTTTTGGATGACTTGGGAAGGAGATCCTGGACCTTTCCTTTCCCTCCATGGTGGCTGGGTGGGGTGAGTGGTGCCAGATTAAATTCCAAGGGTTGGAGAATTTCGAAAAATGGCCCTTTTCCCCTTGAAAGATCCCTCAAAGCCCATCAGGAGCTGTGAGTTTGGGAGAATTCCACACCCTGTCCCCACCACGTGACCTCTGTGAAATTCCTCTCTGGATCCTTTCCTCACTGCTTCATCCCCATCTGTATCACATAGATTTTAATGAATAATGCAGGATTGAATTAAAAGTGGCGTTTAAAGCCCAGTTTTCTCCTCCCTGAGGCTGTTGTCGCTGCTTTCCCCTCAGGACCATCGTGCAGTCGGATGAAAAGCTGGTGATCAGCGCGTCCTGGGCCAAGGATGACGACATCAGCAGGCTCCTGAAATCCCTGCCCAACTGGAGCAGCATGGCTCAGCCCAAGCCGCTGAGGCCCAAGAGAGAGGAGGAGGAAGATTTTATCAGGTAAAAGAAGATTTTATCAGGTAAAATCCTGTGGGGAGCTGGGAAAGGGTTTCAAGGAGAGCAGCGACAAAAACGGGAAACAAATTTACCACTGGTGCCGGTGGTTTTGTTGCTGTCGTGTTCCCAGGTGTGAGCAGAGTCATGGAATCGTTTGGGAAATGGAAAAGAATTTGGAGATCATCAAATCCAACCATTGCCAGCACTGCCAAAACCACTCCTGCCCCATGTCCCCAAGGGCCACATCCACAGGGCTCTGAACTCCCTCCAGGGATGGGGATTCCAGCCCTGCCCTGAGCAGCCTTTTGGAGGAAGAAATTTTTCCCGAGATCCAACCAAAACCACTCCTGGTGCACGTTCTGCTCACTCTGTTGTTCAGATGAGTCTGTCTGGGGGGTTGTCCTCATGCTCCGAGCCAGGGAAGTGTCTGGGACTGGGGAAGCAAAGAAGGGATTGTTTGGAATCCGGGCAGATCCCTGTCCTGGTGGATGGCGCCGCTCCGCTCACCCCTGGGATGAAGAGAGCAGCATTCCGGGAGCTCCTGGAGGGCCCAGCTGGTTGGACTGGGCAGGAATTCCCAAAAAACGCTGCTCTCAAAGGAATCTTCAATTTGAGCCATGACCTGGTGGAGTTTTCCCTCCATCCCGACTCCAGGAACTGACTCAGGAGAGCCAAACGGAAAACGCCGGCACTTCCAGCAGAATTCTTTTGGAGACAGCTCTGTGTGTCCAAACCAGGTCGCTCCCACCTTCCCAGGGCAGTGAAAGCCCGGAAGGAGGCAGATTCCCTTCCCCTGCGCGCCGGGAATGGCTCAGCCTCGGAATCTTTGTCATTCCAGAGCCTGCACATTCCCATCCCTGTTCATCACTCCCTTGATTGGCACTTGGCTGGAAAACTGGAGGAGGAAGAGAAGCTGTTGGAAATAACAACTCCTGATTTGCCCAGATTGTCGCTTTTCCTCCTTCCCTGCCTGGAGAGGATGGGATTTGTGGGGTCACAGAGGGGATTTCAAACACTGCCAGCGGAGCAGGGAGAGGCTGCAGAGCCCTTGAGGTCTCCTTGTGCAGTCCCTGAGTGGAGATTCGAGGGTTCAGGCCCTGTCTCCACCTTTCCCTTCACGTTTTTCCTTCATTTCCTTGCCTGGGAAGACCCTCCTGGCTCTTCCTGAGCCATGGGTGGGATCCCAGAGCTCCAGTGCTTGGCCCTGCTGCCTGAGTGGAAATCCCTGGCGAGGCAAAATGGGATGGCCAAGCTCAGCCTGGTGCTGACAGAGCCAACATTTCAATCTTAACACGCATTTTATTCCATTTATCCCATTTTCCTGGCCACTAATTGAAATATTTGTGCCTCTGGATCAGAGCAGTTACAATGGAAGACCATCAGGAAAAGCCCATTAATTCCTCCACACCGAATTCCCTGGGAAAAGCTCCTGTGCCGTTGCTTTTTTTCCAGCCCAGGCTTGAGGACAAAGATCTTTTCTCGGGATCTGTTGGCACAGAGCCTCCTCTGTTCACCCCAGCTCCTCCCAGTGCTGTTCGAATGCTCCTGGAGCATTCATTTCAACCACAGGCATTGCTCTGGGCCAGTCTGAGCCGTGGATGGCTCAGAAACTTCCTCCAGGATGGTTGGATGGATCCCTCCTGAAAGCTTCAAAATAAAATTCACTGGATTTTGTGTCATCCTCTTCCCATTCCAGCAGCCTTTCCCCAGCCTTTTCTCCTGATACAAAGGAACAGGATTTTCTTCACTGCTGCTGCTTCTTTCTCTTGGCACTGCTGATGGGTTGGGAATAATTGGGAATAATTGGGAAAAATCCTGCCTGGACACTGCAGTGGGTGCTGTGGGTTCTCTGGGGTGGGATGGGATGGGAGAGCTTGGGAGAGCTCATTCCATCATCACTTTAATTTTTAATATTTAATTTTTAATATTTAAAACTCCAGTATTTGATCCTGGAAAGGAAGGTTCAAGGCTTGTGAAACCTGGGGAAAACATCTTTTTTGGGCATGGAACTCCTCAGCAGCATCCCCTGATGAATACTGGGAAATTAAAATTTGTCCTGAGAGTTCGCCACCAGCTTTTGTCCCGTGGCAGCAAAAAGAGATCGGTGCTCAGCTTTTTTAATTCCCTCCCCAACTTTCCTGTAACTCATTTGTTTAATGAAAAAGAATAATCTGAATGTGATGTCTTCGCAATAAATAATCCTCTGCCTATCTGCGGACAGAGATTGATTTCGTTTCCTTAATCCCCCACTGTCCTGAGAGAGGAGATGTCAAGGGGCAGGGAAGGGACCAGTTTGTGCCAAAGAGTGAAATCCACACCAAAATCTTTTCTCTTTTCATGTGGGAAAGCACGAGAGCTGTCCCTGCAGGAAGCGGAGGTGGCTCTTTATTCAACAGCTCTCAAATCGTCGCTCCCAAAAAAAGCTGCTTTTTTTAACCCATTTAGTGTTGGAAAATCACATTAACCAAGGTGGAAATTCACCAAGCGCTTGATTTCTGAATTTTCCAGGGGTTGGTGCCGTTGCCAGCGGGATTTGGTGTGGTCTGAGCCCACGGGAGCGGTTCGGTGGGAGGGGAAACAGCAGAGGTGGCACCTGGGGACATTGGTCAGTGGTGGCCTTGGCAGAGCTGGGAATGTTTGGACTCGATGATCTCAGAGGGCTTTTCCAACCCTCATGAATTTATGATTCTGTGAAAATTATCCCCAGCTTCTGGAGAGGAACAACAGCTGAATTTCCACTGGAGCTGGAGAAGTTCCTGCGTCTCAATCCTTAAAATCCCTCCCGAACCACAACAATCAGGATACATCCAAAGGCAGCAGAGTTTTGCTTGTCAAGCCCAAGAAAATCCTCAAAAAGATGTTTTTAGTGAAGGCTATTTTTATTTTTTGCCTTTAATGAATCCAGTTGAGCCATTTAAAACCATTTTGGAGTTGGGTTTTTTTGGTTTTCTTTTTGTGTTTGTTTGGTTTTGTTTGTTTTGTTTTGTTTTTTGTTTGGTTGATTGGTTTTGGGGGGTGTTTTGTTTGTTTGTTTTTTGTTTTTTTCTTTTTGGGTTTTTTTTTTGGTGGTGTTTTTTTGGGTGGTTTTTTTTGGGTGTTTTTTTGGTTTTTTGGTTTGTTTATTTGCGGTTTTTTGGTGGGTTTTGGGCGGGTTTTTGGTGGGATTTTTGTGATTTTTTTTTTTTTTATCAAGTGCCGGTGAAGCCCTACAAATCTTGGGATCAAATCTGGCAATAGAACTGCTCACGCTGAGCAGAAAATGCCACCGCTGGGGTGATTTTGCCGCACTCCTTGGAGCCCCTCTGCTCAGCAGGGATTCCTCAGAGAAGAGCGAAGGACAGGACGTAGAGACTTGCAGAGCTGGGTGGAAATGGAATGAAAATTCCCAACAAAAAGAGCAGCTAAGGATGGGAAAAGTGTGCTGAGGACCGGGATAAATATGCCTCGCTTGGAGCCTGGCAGTGAAATCCACTTGGGTTCAGCTGAGAGCTCTTGGAATTGGATGTAGAAGCCGTGTCCTGATTTTTCCCATTCCAATGATGCCAAAAAAGTCACGTGCAGTCTCCTCTTTTACCTGCAAAATGGGAATATTTGCCGTGGAAGTGCTCCTGGGATGTAACCAAATGTGTTTTTCACGGAGACAAGGATTGGGAAAGCTAAATCTGGATGGAAAACACGGAATGTGGCAGCACAGTCACACCTGGAAAGGACTTCTTTCCAGCTTTTTTGGGTTAAACGCATTTCTCTGGGTGATTATTTTTCACCGGGTGGGATCTCCTTGGAAGTCAAATAATTCATGGACTGATACTCCAAATGATTTATCTGTCATGATCAGCCATTGGGCTTCACCAGGGATTTGTTTTAATGGATGTGGGGGGATAAAAAGGTGAATCAGGGATTGGAATAGCTGATTTCCAGGGAAAGATGGAATGTGTGTTATTTATGGGAATAACATTAAATATGTAAAGTGGGAATTCCATGTGGATTGAGGAGGGGTGGGAGTTGATTGGGATGGAGCTTGAAGCGGTGAGGAGTGAGGTGAAATTCTGGGATTGTAAATGCAGGAAGGATGGGAACAAAACTCCCTGGGACAAAGGGGTTTTTCTCTGGAACTCCTCCACACAACATCCCTGGGATGGGTCCCACCAGGCCTGGCTTGACCTTCCCCGAGGTGTGATTCCATCTTCCCCCGATCCCACCTTCCTGAGAGGGGCTTTGCTCTCCCTTCCAGGGCTGCTTTTGGCAAAGAATCCGAAGTTCTGATCGGGAACCTGGGGGACAAACTGATCCCGCAGCAGGAGATCCTGCGCGACGTCAGCGACCTCAAGGCCTTGGCCAACCTGCACGAGAGCCTGGAGTGGCTGGCGGGGCGCACCAAGGCCGCCTTCTCCAGCCTCTCCGCATCCCAGAGTAAGTGCTTCCCGTGGGAAACCTCTGCCTGGGGATGGGAACAGCAGAAATCTGGGATTTCAGCAGGAACGAGCCCCTTTTTGCCCCTGCTTTCCCAGGAAGCAGAAAGCGAAGCGGCTTCGTCTCTTTGTTCCTCGTGGGTGCTGCTCAAACCTCTCCTAGAGCAGGACCCTGAACTCCTCCCTCAGCTCTCCATGATCCGTCCCTCTGGATCCAGAGGGATAATTAAGGTTATACAATCAATTAACAACTAAAGACCCATATTACTTCAATATTAATTAGCTTTAATATTCCTGCAACCCAGACTTCGACTTCTCAGTACCTGGGTGACACCGCCTGCTCTGTTCTCGCTTCAGAGGAGTATAAACAAATCACAGAATTAAACAAAACCCAGCGGGAAATGCTATCAAAGTCCAGGCGCCAAATATTTATTGAGTTACTGGGCGAGTTCTTGGGGCTGAGGATTTATGTTCTGACAGTCAGAGCTGTTAAAATAAAACATCATTTATAATTCCAGGTCTAGTTGAAACTCAGGATTTTTAATAAATCAATGTTTTTCCGGCTATTAAAGGGCACGAGCGTGACTTTGAGGCCTCGGCGAGGACGTTCCACGCCGCGGTGAATAAACATAAAAGCACCAAACGTAATATTTCACTTGGCAGCCTCCTCCTGACGATAAAAATTCATCTTTCCTTGTAACAACTTCATCCTAAAATGCCTGCGCGCAAATTCCGGGAGTATCTGGCAGGAGGGGAAGAAGGAGCAGTGGTAGGGAATGGTAGAGACCGTTCTGACCTTGTGCTTATAAATGGAATTTTGATCCTTGGATTGTTCCTCTTTTCTGCCCCAACAACTTGAGATTCAGTTTTGGTTCCACCATCCAAGTGTTCAGTGAGCGATCAGGACTGGAATTTTTGGTGCAATGCCAGGAATTCCATAACTCCCAGCCAGCCCATGACGTGGAGGTGGCGGCCCTGGATCCTTTCCCTGTGGGAAGTCAGCAGCTTTTCCAGCAAAGCGTCCTTGGATGCAGACAGGGAATTCATGGCATGGCTCTGAACATCCAGAATTTATAGGAATTTCCAGGCGTGGCTCTGAATATCCAGAATTTACAGGAATTTCTAGGAACATTTCTGAATATCCAAAATTTATAGGAATTTCTAGGCACAGCTCTGGATATCCAGAATTTGTAGGAATTTCCAGGAATAGCAGAATTTATAGGAATTTCCAGGCGCGCCTCTGGATACCCGGAATTTACAGGAATTTCTAGGAACATTTCTGAATATCCAGAATTTATAGGAATTCCAGACACCGCTCTGGNCCGGAATTTACAGGAATTTCTAGGAACATTTCTGAATATCCAGAATTTATAGGAATTTCCAGGCACGGCTCTGAATATCCAGAATTTATAGGAATTCCAGACACCGCTCTGGATATCCAGAATTTATAGGAATTTCTAGGAACAGCTCTGAATATCCCGAAAGCCCAAGGTAGGGCTGGGCGGGTCTGAATTTGGGAAACCCCAAAAAGGGGCGTTACCTGCTGGTGGCTTGGGGGTGAGGCTGTCAAAAGGCCCCTTCCCAGAGATAAAAATTCCATAACCAATTATCCCTCATTGAACCCAGGCCTGCTAATGGAGTGTTTGATCAGTCTCTCCGTTATTTTTCATTTTTCAGTGTTTGCTCAGCTGATGGCTCTGCCCTTATCTGCTCCCCTTCACAATTGGATTTTGTGTTTCCCCAGCCACTCAGATATGACAGAGTCGTTTCCTCCTGCTCGTGTCTTTTGAGGGAATACAAAGTTTTTTTAAATAATAAGCACTGAAGGATTAAAGTGAGAGAAGATGAATTTATGGAGAAGTCGAGTCGATTTTAAATTTTAAATAGATTTCCCAGGGAAATGGAAGTTGGGTTTCTCCTCCTCTTCTTCTCCATCTTCTGGGCCTTGTCAGCTGCAGACAGAACATGTCCTCGTCCTTTTCCCTTCTGAGGTTCCCTGGATATTTTAGAGGAGGAATTGTGATGCACCATGAAGCAGTTGGGACAATCTTGTTGGGATTTTTAACATTTTTCAGGCCGTTGCTTGCTCTGGGTGGAGAGGAAGATGAAAGATGAGCCCTTGGCTTCTGGAGTTGGAGCTGCCCTTTAAATTCAGCTGCTCCTGGCCTCTCCTGACTTCAGGATTGCTGTGATCAGCAGGGAATGACTGAGAGGCTTCAGCTCCGAGTTTGGAATTACTTTGTCATGGAGTCAAATGGTTTGGGGTTGGAAGGACCTTAAAGCTCACCCAGTGCCACCCCTGCCATGGCAGGGACACCTTCCCCTGCCCCAGGCTGCTCCCAGGCCTGTCCAGCCTGGCCTTGGACACTGCCAGGGATCCAGGGGCAGCCACAGCTGCTCTGGCAATTCCATGCCAGGGCCTCCCCACCCTCCCAGGCAGCAATTCCTTCCCAAGATCCCATCCATCCCTGCCCTCTGGCACTGGGAAGCCATTCCCTGGCTCCTGTCCCTCCATGCCTTGGCCCCAGTCCCTCTCCAGCTCTCCTGGAGCCCCTTCAGGCCCTGCCAGGGGCTCTGAGCTCTCCCTGGAGCCTTCCCTTCTCCAGGGGAACATTCCCAGCTCTCCCAGCCTGGCTCCAGAGGGGCTCCATCCCTGGAGCAGCTCCAGGGCCTCCTCTGGACTCTCTGCAGCAGCTCCAGCTTCTCGTGCTGTGTCCCCAGGGCTGGATGCAGCTCTGCAGGTGGGGTCTCACCTGAGAGGGACAGGATCCTCCCCTTCCTGCTGCCCACGGGGGGCTCTGGGTCCCATGGCCAGGGCAGGTCCAGCTCTCACCACCAGCACCCCCAAATCCTTCTCTAGGGCTTCTCCTGAGCTCCTTCAGCTCAAATAAATCAGGATTGTCTTTCTGTTTCAAAAGTTTATGGGAATTAAACTTTATCCATTTACACTGTGTGTCCGTGGCTGTTACAGCTCAGGAGCTGCTCTTGCCCCAGTCCCTTTGTGTGGGTAAATCTTTATTTTCTCATTGTGTTGTGTTCATCTTCTCTGTTTGGGCCTGGTCCGTGTCATCCTCGATGAGCAATAACAACATTTTTGGGCATTTCCAGTTTTCCAGTTTCAACTGGAAAATCAAGCACCAGTGTGAGGAAGCACCTCCTGTCCTGTCATTGCCCTCTCCACAAAGAGAAAATAAAATCCCTTTAGAAACAGATCCCGAGGCCATCCAGCCTCTTCCCTTCTTTGTCCTGTGTCCACACACAGCAGAGATTTTCTCCCGTTCACCCCAAACCCCAGGGCTGTGTGGAAGATGTTTTCACCTTTTCCTCGGCAGATGGGCAGCACTTTCCCCACAGAGTGGGTGAGCTACGACTTCATTCAAAGGCGGGGGGGGGGAGAAAAAACAAGCTTTGCTCCAGCTTTTTTCCTAAACCCCTGCATTCATTAGCGGTAACACCGCGCATTTGCACCTCATTTTCCACCCACAAAATGCTTTCAAAGGTCGGGGAGGGCCCTTACAGCACCAAGCCCACCCTGGGCCGCTTTGCCCCGGGAGGATCATCAGCCTCTCCTGTGCTTCCCTGAGCCTGGAATGGGCTCTGGCGGCTGAGAGGGATCATCCTGCTCCACTGCACTTCCAAAATTGCTGCTGGAGCCCCTCCAGCCACCAGGAGCTGTCATCGACCCTCACTTTAAAGCCCCTCTCTGCCGCCAGAGCGGTGCCAAGGGGTTTCAGCACGCACGGAGACCAGGCTGGGTGTGGAGGGGAAATTGCTGCGTTCGTTGTGCGGCAGCGCTGAGCCCAGCCTGGGCTTTGTGATGAACCCCCGGGTTCCTAATGAACTCAATTCAGCTCCTAAATGGGGCTGCATTTCTCTGATTTTCCTTTTTTTCCCCGCCCCTGTCACCGAACTCGTAGCACATCTTGCTGTATTGATTACTCGTGGGGAATTGATTTTTTTTTTTCTTTAATTTTTTTTTTTAGAGATCTATTAATAGAGAACCTTATTTAAAAGCCAGATTAAAGATGATCAACACGGGCCTGACCTCGGGCAGGGGCAGGGCTTGGTGAATGCCGTGGCTCTGTTGCTGCCACAAAAGTAAATTTCTGTCTGAACCAGAAAAAGCTGCGCATTTCCACTGAATGCAAAACATCTGCCATTAAATTAACGAGGTAAACCTTGAGTGCTTTTATAATTTGCTGAATATCTGTTGCTCCAATATGACTTAATCTAAATGAGAGCTTTTTGTTTAAGCTTCATAAATAGCCTGATTTTCCAATATTTCTTCTCTTCCACTGCCTGAGCAGTTGGGGCTCTTGTGCAAGTGCACAAATCCAGGAGAAACAGAGGAAAGGAAGGAAAAAGCCCTTCCTGGGCATTTTATCTGCTTTGTGTGGATAAATCTTTATTTTCTTTTTTGTTGTGTTCATCTTCTCCGTTTGGGCCTTGTCTGTCTTGAGCAATAACAGCATTTTCAGGCATTTGCAGCTTGAACTGGAAAATCAGGCACCAGTGTGAAGAAGGACCTCCTGTCCTGTCATTGCCTTCTCCAGAAAAAGAAAATAAAATCCCTGTGGAGGGATCCCTGTGGAGCTGAGCATCTCCACAGATCTGTTTGTCTATCCCACATCTCAGCCTGTTCCTGCTCCAGCATCTCTGGGATGCTCAGGCATTCCCAACGTTCCCCACGGGCTGCTCCATACCCGGTGGTGTTTAATGAAGAAATGAGATCCCTGCCTGTTCTCCTGGGTTTTCCAGGTGGGAATGAGCAAGGACAGGGAGCGCTGCCGTCCTCACCCAGAGCAATCTGGCAAGGCCAAACCAAGCCAGGGGTGATCAGCTGATAATTAATTAATTGATCACCATTTGTGGGTCTGATAGAACTACAAATAGGCCCAGTAAAGCTGTGGCAAACAGCTGGGAGAGCTCAGAGCCCCTGGCAGGGCCTGAAGGGGCTCCAGGAGAGCTGGAGAGGGACTGGGGCCAAGGCATGGAGGGACAGGAGCCAGGGAATGGCTTCCCAGTGCCAGAGGGCAGGGATGGATGGGATCTTGGGAAGGAATTGCTGCCTGGGAGGGTGGGGAGGCCCTGGCATGGAATTGCCAGAGCAGCCGTGGCTGCCCCTGGATCCCTGGAATGTCCAAGGCCAGGCTGGACAGGGCTGGGAGCAGCCTGGGACAGGGGAAGGTGTCCCTGCCACGGCAGGGGTGGCACTGGGTAATGTTTAAGGTCCCTTCCCGCCCAAACCATTCCAGGATTCCACAGCCAAGAGCCGAGCAGAGCACTCCAGGCGGAGAACGAGCCCTGCTGGGTCCCTCTTGGCTGAGCTGACTTTTGGAGCACAAAACCCACGGGAAAACTTGTTTGGGATCCCAAAGCGTTAAAACCCCTCCACGAGCTGCAGGGAACTGCTGAACTCATGGGGATAAAATGCCTGGTTTGGCTCAGCTGAGAGCGAGGAGATTATTTTGGGTTGGGTTTAGAACTTTGGCGAGGAAATTCTGTGTGTTGTAAAAACGGCTCTGCTTTGCTGGAGCTCAGGGAATGAAACCTCACAGCCACCTCAAAGCTCCTGCTTTCCCATCTCCTGCTGCCTTCCGGTGCCTCTTTCCCCTCTGGAATGCCTGCAGTGGAGCTTTCCCCGTGGATTGCAGCCTCCCCCAGCCGCAGTGCTCTCCATCAAATTCCATTTAATGGAATGAGAAATCGAGTTTTCCTGCCCTGGCTGCTGATTTCTGAGCATTTTGGTGTCTCCCACAACGGGAACAGCACTGGGAAGCTTTCCCGGGATCGGGATCGATCCTTGCCGTGGGGTCAGCGCTTCCCTCACCATCCTCGTTAGGCTAATTACTTAATTACTCTCATTGCGGCTTCCCTTCGTCACGTCAATAAGTGACCTAATTAGCGACGCTTTCAGACCGTTCACAGCCGGGATCCCGAGCGAGCAAGGCCGGGAAATTCGGGATTTTGTGGGAATGGCTCCAAGGAGCCGCTGGCCACTGCAGTGGGGTCATCCCATGAAGGTGCTTTTGGCTCCTCTGGAGAAAATCACGGCAAAGATTGAGAGCAGAACGTCCCCCCTGCTCCTCCGTGGGGTGACAGAGGGGACACCTCGCCCTGCTCTGGAAAAGGGGCGGAATAATTGTCAGAATTATGGGATGGGGCTCAGAATTACCTTGACGTCACCACTGGGTCGCTCTGATCTAACCAGCACGTAAATTCCTGTGGGATTTGGGGGAAACCACTCTGAAATCACCGGGAATTGTGGAGAAACCAGGCTAAGAGCCTGATCATCCTGGTGCTTGTCCCTTTTTCTTTCCCATTCTTTGCCCTATATTTGAAAACTCTTCCTAATTCCTATGGATGTTCCCATTCCCACTTTCCTCTGGATCCTCCAGGGCAAGACTCCTTCATTCTTTCTCTTTGTCTCTGGGCTGCTCCTCTTGCTTTGCAAACCAATCCATTAAAAACGAACAGCCCTCAAAAAAACCACTTTTATCTATAATTGTTTTTAAAAAAAGAAATTATCCTTAAGTATCTGTTTCTCTGCATTTATTTTCATTATATTTCCCTGTATTTATTTTCATTATATTTTTACTCCTGGGCATCAGGACACTGCTTAACTTCAGGAATTTGATTCCTTTCTCTTCCAGTAATTCCAGCAGCCTGAGAGGTTTAAGGTTCTGTTAGGAAAACCTCCCTGTCAGGCCCAGAGAAATCCTGCAGGGAGGTTTTGAGGGCTTTTGTTGGGAAGGTGCAGCTCAGCACCCTGGAGGACTCTGAGGAAAGAAAGGAAAAACGGGATCGAATTTGATGGGAGTGTCTCCACCGACCAGTGATTTTTTTTTCCCTGTTTTTAAGGAAAATTAGGTGAAGCACATTGGGAAACACCAAACAGGAAAAAAAAAAAAAAAAATTCCTTCCCAGAACGCGTTTTCAAGAAAATGAAAGGACTTTTTAAAATCAATCTTCGCTTCTGAGCTAAGAGAACTCAGCCCAGGAAATAATAATTCTTGGAGGACAAATTCTGGGAAAGTGATATTATAAATGACTGAAAACAGAAAATATTAACACAGAGGAGTTTTCCCAGCTTAGGAGCACTGGAACAGCAAATCCTGGATTTTTTTAGGGACATCCTTCCATATCAAAGTCAGCTTTGTTAGGCTCCTGCTCTTAACTCTCCTTGCACAGTTTTGCTTCCTTCAGTGAAAAAAACCCAGATTTTAGTGAAAGCCACCAGCTTTTTAGTGAAAAAAACCCTGGTTTTTGGAGTTTTTTTAATGAATCAATTGGTTTGGGGTGGCTTTTAGCCCTTTTCCAGGCCGCAAAGTGCTTAAAGAAAAGCGTTGAGCAACCAAACCTTCAGTGAGGTGGAGCTCGAACTTCCCACCACAATTTTTACCTTGCCCCTTTATTTTATTTCTCAGATTCCTTCCGCCCCCCCTCCCCCCCAATAATCCTTTCCCCGAGGATTTCCCTTTCTGGTTTTTACAGAAAACAACAGAAAACAAACCAGTTTTTTTTCAAACTGGAGTTTATTTCCTGGAGAAATTGATGCCGGGCAGAGGAGGCAGGCGAGGAGCTCGGCGGGCAGCGCTAACGAGACAATTCATTAACGCCAACGCCGTAAAAAACATTAATTCTCCAAATGAAAAACTAATCGAGTGTTCAGGCTGCTCTTTATCAGCGCTGACAGCCCCGGCTCTGCTCATCAACGGTGTTTGCCCAGCTGATGGCGGCTGCAGCCCTTCCTGATCTCCCTCGAGGTCGGGATGCTTTTCCCGGCCTTGTCCCCTTCTCCCGCTCTTGGATTTTATCATGGAGGGAAGGGCACAAAGAATTTTCAGTGCCAGCTTCACTTTTGTCTTCTTGCTTTCCTTTTCCTTCTTTTCTTT
>VZRN01006632.1:120429-138843 GCA_013397935.1 Dasyornis broadbenti | reverse complement strand
AAAAAAAAAAAAAAAAAAAAAATCCCACCTGAGCCTCCTCCCTGCCAGGGGGAGCTCGGAACACCCAGCAGGATTTCAGGGCTTTAAACAGGGAGCAGATTGCGCCCCTCTCCCTCCTCCTCTCATCTGCACTGACAAATATAATTACAGCTTCGCCTAAAGTGCTGCAGATGAATGGTGCAGAGGAGAAAAATGGTGTGTGCACGTCCCTGCAGCAGGAATGAGCTGACTCCGGCTTTTCCGGTGATGGCTCCATCCATCTCCAGCACTTCCAGGGCGGCATCTCCGGAGAGAGATGATTCCTGCACCGAGTGCATCTCCAGGCTGATAAAAATTTCTCCAAATGGAGGGTTTTGGGCTAAAAATCGATGTTTTTTTCATGCGTGGTAAAGGTGGGGTTTCTCCTGTCACCGGATCAGGATCCCTAGGGCTGACCCTGAGCCAAAGTCCTGCCACTTTCCGGGGAAAATCGGAGCTGGAAGTGGGGTGGCAGCTGGACAAACAGCCCTCCCCAAGTGCCTCCTGAGGGTCCTCTCTCACCTGGAATCAGAGGTTGTGTAAATAATCCCCTCACCCCCTCGCTGATAATTCAAATTTCTTCGTGGGATAGAGCTCAGGGAGCAGAGAGAGGCTGGGAGGAGTCTCAGGGAGGGGAATCCTCGTCATTCCCACCCAGCCTGGCTGGATTGTCACTCTCCCTTCCCTCTTTATTCCCCTTTTCCACTCCAGGCCAGTTCATCATTTCCAGCAGTATTTGCCAGGCTCAGAATTTCTCACCGTATTCCTTGGTTAAACTAATTACTCCGTGGATTTTGCTGTGATCTCAGGAGTTGCTGAGGGAAGTTCATTCAGAGAGATAATTCATGGAATGGCTTGGGTTGGAAGGGACCTCAGGGATCATCTTGTTCCAACCAGGGACACTTTCCACGATCCCAGGGTGTTCCAGGCCCTGCCCAGCCTGGCCTTGGACACTGCCAGGGATCCAGGGGCAGCCACAGCTGCTCTGGGCATCAAAAATCATCCACTCCCGGGTTCTGTGTTTTCCGTGGCTTCATCCATGGGCGCTTTTATCTGGTTTGATTCTTTCCCAGAGCGAGTCTGTGGCTGTACAAAGTGATTTCCCCAAATCAGGGTTGCTGAGAATGAAACTGATTGTCAGCAGCTCCTTGGTGAGGGGCAGCTGTTGGATCTGGGAAGGAAATGGAGCCCCAGGAGCGGCTGAGGGAGCTGGGAAAGGGCTCAGGCTGGAGCAGAGGGGGATCAGGGGGAACCTTGTGGCTCTGCACAGCTCCTGACAGGAGGGGGCAGCCGGGGGGGTCGGGCTGTGCTGCCAGGGAACAGGGACAGGAGGAGAGGGAACGGCCTCAGGCTGGGCCAGGGGAGCCTCAGGGTGGATATTGGGGAATTCCCTCATGGGAAGGGCTGTCCATTCCTGGAATTGTGGAGTCCCCAACCCTGGAGGGATTTCAAAGCCCTGTCCCCTGGCACTTGGGGATGTGGGGCAGTGCTGGCCTTGTCAAAACCGGGAATGGTTGGACTCGATGGTCTCTGAGGGCTTCTCCAACCTAAACAATTCCAGGATTCTACAAAGAGGATTGCCAGGGATGGAGAACTCCATGAGGGAAAGAATAATGCTGTCGTGTTAAGAAGCAAATTTAAAACCTCAGTGAGTAAGTTTAGGCTGGAAATCCCAAACTTTACCTTCCCTGTTGGAGAAGGGCTTTGAAGGAGCCAGCAAGGGTAGAAATCTTTAATTCAGCACAGAAACCTCTGCTTGAGGCCATGGGACCACGGGGATTGTGGGGATGATCCAGGAGATCCCATTACAACCCCATTATTTAATTCAAGTGGCAGCAGGGCAGCCTGATTTCAAACTGCTGGGCACCCCAGGCGGGATGGCAGCTCCGAAGCGCTGCTGGAACCAGGATTTTTGGGATTCACTCCCTCTGGTTAGGGTGGGATGTGGGATAAGAGCCTGTTCCTCTGCTTGTGAAGGCGGCTGCAGGGGAGGAGGTTCAGGGATAAAACACGAGGGATGAAGGTTTTGAAGCTGGAGCTGCTCTGGTGACCAGGATAAAATCCCAGGAGTTCTCCCAGGGAGGTCTCAGCGGGAAGGGGGCGATCCATGAGCAGCTCATGGGAGTTTCTGGTGCTTTCATTGCTTTTTCCTGCCCCAGAGCTGTGGGGAATGGTTTTATTCCAGGCCCCTTCCGTAATTCAGGCTCTGATTATTTTTTTGCTGCTCCAGCTCATTCAGTGGCTTTGAGCTGGTGAGGATGATGGAGTAAAACTGTCTGGAGTGAGACTGAAAGGAATGAGATTTTCTTCTTGGTCCTTTCCGGATGTCCAGAGAAGGAATGGGATTTTCTTCTTGGTCCTTTCCGGATGTCCAGAGAAGGAATGGGATTTTCTCCTCGGTCCTTTCCGGATGTCCAGAGAAGGAATGGGGTTTTCTCCTCGGTCCTTTCCGGATGTCCAGAGAGGAAGGGATGGGGACAGGGAAAGCCTCACCTGAGGCGGGATGGGGCCATCGTGGTGACCAAGAAGGGCCCTCTCACCTGGGGGTGCCTCGGCTCCAAGCAGCGTTTTCCTCCCTCCCAGCAGAGCAAGGACGCTCCTGGATTCCGCAGCCACAGGAATTCTCATCCCAGAGCAATCTCTTCCCAGGCAGTGTGTCCCGGTGGTTGAGGAAACCCCTCAGATCCGCTCTGGAGTTCGAATCCATGGCAGGAGCACTTTGATGCCCTCCTGGGTGAGAGCTGATATTGCTCAGGAGGGGCAGGAAACACCTGGAGCAGGGATGGGAGCACACAGGAGGCTCTGGACGGGCTGGAAAATGTCCCAAATTGAACTTTTTTCTCTTGCCAGCCACGTCCCCAGGCCAGGACAGCCACAGCAGCCTGGAACACCTTCCTGCATCCGAGCAGATCCTGCAGAGCCTGAGTGAGCTGGCCAGGTCCTTCCAGGAGATGGCCGACCGCTGCCTGCTGGTGCTGCACCTGGAAGTCAGGTAAAAACCTGGAATCTGGGCATGGAGGGGGATCCTGGGAGGCTCTGGGTGAAGGTGATGTCCAGAGGACGTATTTTAGCATGAGACAGACAAACTTGTCCACTGCAGCATCAGAGGTTGGTCCAGAAAGGCCAAATCACCAAATCGTGGGGGGCCAAGTGTGGGATGGAGGCAGGATACCAAAGGTGGAATTCCCCAGGGAAGTCTGTATCTCAATCAGAAGAGAATTCAGGAAGGAATTCCTTGATGTGGACATGGCGAGATCCTAGCAGAGGTTGGCCAGAGCAGCTGTGGCTGCCCCTGGATCCCTGGCAGTGCCCAAGGCCGGGCTGGACAGGGCCTGGAGCAGCCTGGGACAGGGAAAGTGTCCCTGCCCATGGCAGGGATGGGATGAGATGATCTTGCAGGTTCTTCCAACCCAACCCACTCTGTGATTCCATGATTATGGATCTACTCCAGGAAAAATGTGATTTTGGGGGACTTTGTCCTTCCAAAACATCACAATGGTGTTTTTCACGGTGTCTCCACATTTGTGGGGTTGGTTTTTTTTTTTTTTCTGATTGCAAAGAGGAGCTTCTCCTCCTACTTTTCCAACCACTGACAGGAACCAGGGGACCCAGCTGGGCTTTTGTCAAGGGCTGGATAATTTCATGAGGTCTCCGACTTCACACGCAAAGATCAAAGGCAGCCAATCCCTTTCTTCAGGCTGCCAGCTGTCCACTCCAGGGCTGGGAAAACACTTTTCCCCGGAGCATTGCGTGGGCCAGGTGTGTTCCCATCGCTTCCCTTTGCTCCGAAGCTTCAGATGGAAAAGGGGATGTCAGAGATGTAATGGATCCTCGGTTTGTTCTCCCGTGACACATCCCGAGCCACGCTGTGTCTGCCGGAGTCCGTGTGCAGCTCCGAAAAAAAAAAAAAATCCACATTAGTTCCTGTCAGCACTCCGTCATCCTGCCATCCATCATCCATGGGCACGGGATTCGGGCATCCCAGATCAGCTGGGCTTGGCAGGATTCGAGGAAAAGTGGTGGAAGGATGGAAATGGAGCAATTTTCCAGCTGTGCTGTGAGAGGAGGTGATGCCTGAGGTCACCCGGGCTCGTGGGAGGGGTTTCTGGCCTCATCACTCTTGGGTGAAGTACAAATCCCTAAAATGGAATTCAGGGATAAATCCTGGTGTAATTCGGAGCAGGGCATTGCCCAGCTGATCCAGAGCCCGGTTTGGAGCTGTGGAGCCACCAGGCCACGCTGCTGGGTCCGGAGGGTGGAAGGGATTGAGAGGATGCTGACAGCAGGAAAACCCCCGTGGGGTGGGAGCTTCCCTGGATCCATCGCTCTGCATTCCCAGCCTCCTGCCTGATCCGTGATTCCTGCTGTCCTCACCTTTTGCTGGTGAGGTATCCGTGGCTCCATGGAATCCTGGAATGGTTTGGGTCGGAAGGGACCTCAAAACTCATCCAGTGCCATGGGCAGGGACAGCTCCCACTGTCCCAGGCCGCTCCAAACCTCATCCAACCTGGAAACAGAAACATCTTTTGTTGGAATAGCCATGGAATTTTAGACTATTTCATGTCTGTTACAGGATTTTCTTATTTAAAAAAAAAAAATATTTAAAATTCTATACAAGATGCTTTTACTCTGGGAATTGCCCTAAGCTGGAGTTGTTTGTGATGGCCACATCCAGGGCGTTTTCCAGGGAATAGCAAAGCCGGGAATACAAAGCTCTGTCCCAGCTTTGGGCCAGTCTGGTGTGAACTTCCTGTCTCCATGTGCTCATCCTGAGTTACGCCCCAAATGCCAGGGATTCTCCCTGAGGCTTTGATTTGTTCCTCTGGCAGGTGAATTCCAGAATCATGGAATCATTTAGGTTGGAAAAGACCTTTAAGATCATGAGGTCCAACCACCCCCAGCACTGCCAAGGCCAGCCCTGCCCCCTGTCCCCAAGGGCCACATCCACAGGGCTCTGAAATCCCTCCAGGGATGGGAATTCCACCCTTCCTGGGCTGGACAATCCTTTCCAGGAAGGAGTTTTCCCTCAAATCCAACCCTGGTGGAAGAAGAACCCAGCCCTGTTCCTACCGAGTGATTACAACAGCAGGAGCTCTGCTGTGGAATTTTCTGGACTCAGCATTTCCCTTTTTAGCTTTGAGAGAAACGATTTAATTGCCGTCTTTTTGCAGAGCCCAAATCGGGAATTTGACTGCATGGAATTTCCCCTTCCATGGAGGGATGGTGGATGGGTGCACTGATGAACAGAACAGAGTTGCAATGGTGCTAAAAGCTTGGGAATAGACACAATCTTGGAATTTTAGTGATCATTCCATGTCCCCTGGCTCACTCATCCTGCCTGTTCTCGCTGTTACGAGGTTTTCGTGGAAGGAGTTCCTGTTGGAGGACTGGAATCGTGTGGGAAGTTGGGGAATCTTGGGAAAAGAGAACAGGATGATGGAGCTCAGGTCTGTCACAGAGGATCTGCTGGATCCATCTCTGAAGACAATGGGATCCAGGGATGGGATCCAGAGATGAGATCCAGAGATGGGATCCAGAGATGGGACAGTGACAAGAGGAGGATGCATTTAACAGAGACAAAACCAGCCGTTTCCTAAAGTTCTTCTTTTTGAGGAAGGAAAAAACCTTCCAACCCCTTTGCATCCCAGGAATATTTCAGCGTGGGCGTTGTTATTGTGACATTTCTCCCTGCCAGGGTTCACTGCTTCCACTACCTGATCCCTCTGGCCAAGCAAGGCAATTACGCCATCGTGGCCAACGTGGAGAGCATGGACTACGACCCGCTGGTGGTGCGGCTCAACAAGGACATCAGCGCCATCGAGGAGGCCATGAGCGCCAGCCTGCAGCAGCACAAGTTCCAGTACATCTTCGAAGGTCAGGCCCTCCCCAGTCCTTCCCTGATGGAGGATTTTCTCTTCTCATCCCAAAGCTCCATAGGATTCCTTTCAGGGATGAAAGAGAATGTAGTGCGGAGTGGGGTTTGACAGGCTGGGAGAGCTGGGAATGTTCCCCTGGAGAAGGGAAGGCTCCAGGGAGAGCTCAGAGCCCCTGGCAGGGCCTGAAGGGGCTCCAGGAGAGCTGGAGAGGGACTGGGGCCAAGGCACGGAGGGACAGGAGCCAGGGAATGGCTTCCCAGTGCCAGAGGGCAGGGATGGATGGGATCTTGGGAAGGAATTGCTGCCTGGGAGGGTGGGGAGGCCCTGGCATGGAATTGCCAGAGCAGCTGTGGCTGCCCCTGGATCCCTGGAATGTCCAAGGCCAGGCTGGACAGGGCTGGGAGCAGCCTGGGACAGTGGGAGGGGTCCCTGCCTATAGCTGGGGTAACATTGAATGAGTTTTAAGATCCCTTCCCACCCAAACCATCCCAGGATTCTGTGATTCCCTGTTTGTTGTTGTCCAGAGCTGTGCAGGGTGAATCAGGCTGGGGTTTTTGCTATTTGTGATGCGAGTGGATGCATCATTTAGGGGGGGTGGCTGTGTCCTGCTGCCCCCAGCTGTGTCCTCCTGCCACCCTTCAGATGCAGGGAACTGTCCCAGACTGGTCAGAGAGAGAGTTTATGCATCAAAATCCAACTGTGCACTGACATGCAGCTCATTTCTGCTCCTGGAGATCGAATTTGCCAGGGAAAACACCACCCCCGATGAAAATCCTGGGGTTTTATAGGAGCTTCCCAGGCAGGGAGAGGGACTGCAAAGGACAAAGCCTGATTATGAATCAGTGTTTATGATAACACAGCTCTGAGTTTTGGGGCAGTTTTGTAGTTTTACTCAAGAAGGGAACGTGGAGGAAAGTCCTAAAGGCACAGGGAAGATCCTGAGGGCTGTTTCCAGGTGAATTCCAGTTATCCCTCGATCCAGCTCGCATGCACCACACACCAGTGCCCATTTTTGGGGTTTTCCAGTGAATTACTGGCACTGAATACCTCCCCCCTCGCAGGTCTGGGCCACCTCATCTCCTGCATCCTCATCAACGGCGCCCACTACTTCAAGCGCATCAGCGAGTCCGGCATCAAGAAAATGTGCAGGAACATCTTCATCCTGCAGCAGAACCTGACCAACATCACCATGTCCCGGGAGGCCGACCTGGACTTCGCCAGGTGAGCAGAAACCTCGGCCTTTGTTCCTCTCTCGGGGTCCACAGGAGCGGAGGTGGCTCCTTCCCAAAGTCTCATCCCGCCTGGATGGGGTGGCAAGTTCAACCCACGGAGGTGTTGGTGGCAGTTTTTGGTTCCCTTTGGTTGAACAGCATTCAGAGGGACAGAAAAGCACAGAATTGGGGAAATTATTAAATTTAGGAAAGATCTCCGAGGTCTTCAGGTCCAAATGTGGATCAGTTGAGGTCGATGTGAGGTCTCACCAAAAGTGTCTGCGCTTGGCGCTTCCTTGGGATTTCTCTGAGACCAAAACCCAAGCAGGGAAAAGCCTCCAGATACGAGGAGTGGGGAGAATTAACTTGGATTTATTCCCAGGTAAGAAATATTTCGGGTTTTTTGAAGTCTGACACTTTCAGCAGCTTTGTTTTTTGTATTTATTTTCCATTCTCAACCCAAAGCTCCACAGGATTCCTTTCAGGGATAAAGGAGACTGGGGTGCAGAGTGGGGTTTGACAGGCTGGGAGGGCTGGGAATGTTCCCCTGGAGAAGGGAAGGCTCCAGGGAGAGCTCAGAGCCCCTGGCAGGGCCTGAAGGGGCTCCAGGAGAGCTGGAGAGGGACAGGGCATGTGAACCTCAGGGTCACCAGGTGCAGGTTGGCTCGAAGGGACATCTCCCTCAGGTTCTGTCATCTTGAAATCGCAGTTAAAGCAAAACAAACCCCAAAGCTGGGGGTGACAGAGCCCCTGCAAACCTCTGGCACAATTTGGGATTTATTCGCTGAGGGAGGATTGAGGGATGAGCGAAGGGGTGAAGGCAAAGCCTGAGCAGTTGTTGGCACCTGGACTCGGGATCTGCCTCCAGGAGCTCCTCGGCTGCTCCTCCATGGCAGCAGCTGGGTCAGGAATGGGCAGCTGAGGCCAGGAACAGCCAAAGGAAAGGGCTGGAGCTTGGGAATTAAGGAATGGGGTCAAATGAGAGAGGTTTGTGTGAAACTTGGGTATGACCCAGCTCAAACCCTGCAAAAACTCAGTGCCGTCATTGGGCCACTGCTGTTGGAGGCTGAATTAGGTGGGAGGCTGAGGCTGAGGGCCTCATTTCTCTGGGATCTCGTCTGGGGACTCATCATTACTGAATTCACTTCTTCAAATCAGCATTGACTCGAGGAAGTTGGGAACGCTGAGGCCTGCAGGAGGTGGAGGGAGAAAGATCCATTAGAAACTCTGCAAGGAATAAATTCAAAATTTATTCCCAAATTCAATCTTTTCTTTCTTAAACGACCACCCTGCAGTGAAGGAATTTTTCTGATATCCAACCCTAACCTCCTCTGGCACAACTTGAGGCCATTTCCTTGTGTCCTGCCCCTTGTTCCCTGGGGAAGAGCCCGATCCCCACCCTCCCACAGCAGCTTTGAGCAGAATCCTTCCCATCAAACCAATTCAGCAACATTTCTTCTCCAGTTTTCACAACTGCGTCGCTTCCCTCTTCTCTTTTGGGGCACAGTTCCGTGCTCTGGAGAGTCAGTTTCATCCTTTGGATGACTCCTGAATGTTTGTTTACCCAGATTCTCCTCTTCCATGAACAAGGCCCTGCCCTGCTCACCTGAATCCACAATCACCTGAGCAAGTTCCTCACCTCACCCCAGGGACTCCACGTGCCCAGGCCTACTCAAACTATTAAATAAACAGAACAGTTCCCCTCCAGAAAGCATAAAACAACATCAGGGTGGGATAAAAGTGATTTGTAGCTCTGTGATACGGCTCAGGCAGGAATCTGGGAATGCTCTGGGCTGTAGTTAACTTGCAGTTTTGCCTTTTTATAAAGATAAAGCGGGGGTTTTTTTCATTTTTTTGTGTACAGGAGCAGTGGCAGAGCTGATGGAGAAATCCTCACTGCCCTGCTCTTCCTTCTCCCTGCACCTCCTGGGATCAATTCCTCACTTCTCCAGGAAACTGGGGGATCATGGATGGGACAGGAGACTCCCAGCCCTGCCTGGGTATTTCTGTGTCCCTCACACTGAGGGTCCAAGGAGCAATTAGCCCCAATTAACAATCAGTGCATCTCTCATCCCACAGAGCCTCTCTGCGCATTAAATCTGAATTCAGCTCCCTTTTCTGGAAGTGACCCTGTTTGAAATCAGATGTGCTCGGGTTTTTAGGAAACACCAGACCAGCTGAGAAAGGACCAAAACTCTTCTAAGATTTTCCTGGGCATCGTGCTTTTGATTTTGGTTTTGTTTTCCACTCCTGATCTGATCTTCAAGGCTTTTTGGGGGCCTCAGGGAGCACTGGGCATGCCCTTTCTTCCCTGCTCAGTGACTTCAGGCAGCAGAAATCCCAGCCAGGGAAGCTGAAAGGGGCAGCCCTTTCTCCTCCGAAGCCAAAATCCCTGTGGAGGATTCACAGCAAAACCCGAAGCCAGGTGACCCCTGTTGGTTCTGGGGGAGCTCCTGCCGTTCAAACCCCATTTTTCCCAAAGCTCTGTCTCCTGCAGGTGACACCAGCAGCGTTTGCCACTCTGGGAACAGCCCCGTGGCAAAGGGAAGATGGGTTTGAAATGAGTTTTGCTTTAAGATTATCAGCTCAGGGCGGGCAAACTCTCAGCAGAGCATCACAGAGCACTTCTCCATTGAAAAAAAAATTAAATTGCCGAGTAGGGGGTGAGGAGTTTTTCCACCAGGAGAAAGGGGTGAACCAGGCGGGTTCTGACTGCCGAGGTGTCGCAAAGGACTTGGAGCATTTGCTAAATTTCCTGCGAATTTTAACGGGTTTTTCACTCCTGTGTGTGCTCGGTATCTAGGGCAGCAGGAAATGCAGGAGGTTGTTGGGGCTTCCACTGCTTTAGGAAGGAAAAAGTGGGATTTTCTCCCTCTGTGATATCCAGGCGTGTGCTGCAAACTCTGGGACCGAGTTCCAAATACCTCCAAATTTCCAAAGTTAGGAATTTCCAAATTTCCAAGGTTTCACACCCAGAATTAGATTTGTGGCGTGAGAGGGATAAAAGCTTCAAATCTGAATTCCTGTTCAGGTCTCTTCCCTTGTGCCTTCTTTCCTCCCCACCCTCTCTCCCCACCCAAAAATCCTCTTGGATTTTTCTGAAGATTTTATCAGAGGCAGGCAAAAAGGGTGAGGATTCTCCTTCAGACTTATCATTAAATAAAATATCATTGAGGAAGTGGCTTTTTGAGACAAACAAGTGTTAAAATCGAGTGAATTGGGGAGGCTGCAGAGGGAAGGGAGAGCCCAGGGATGAAATGGGAACGTTTTCTCCAATGAGTGTCCCTGTGACCTGGGAAATGCAGGTTTCTGAGCAATGCTGGTGTTGTCCCCGGGGCTCAGTGTCCTCCCTGCCTCAGGTGCTGGCAGCAGAGGGATCCAGAGGTTCCCTGCACCTGGAGTCACTTGGAGCTTTCCCTGTGCTGCTGTTTCTGTTGTTCCTGTGGCCATCGCTCCTGCAGGGACTGGGAATCTTTTCCTGCTGTTCAAGGCATTGCCAGGGATATTGGTTGTGGCATTTCCAGGGATTTCAGCTGTGCCGTGTCCCCGTAGCAGATGTGGAACCTCATCGTCACTGCTGGCGGATCCGGAGAAATCCCCAGGGAGAAGGGGTGGGAGAAGCCATCAGAGCTGCACTTGTTCCTGGTTTGGCCATCAATGAACCCAAATCATGGAATCCCAGGATCCCTGAGGTTGGAAAAGCCCTCCCAGGCCATCGAGGCCAAGCTGTGCCCAATCCCCACCTTGTCCCCACCCTGAGCTCTGAGTGCCACATCCACGAATTCTTTGGACACCTCCAGGCATGGGCACTCCAAACCTCCCTGGGCAGCCCCTGCCAAGGCCTGACCACCCTTTCCATGGAGAAATATTCCCTAAAATCCAATTTAAACCTCCCCTGGCCCAGCCTGAGGCCGTTCCCTCTCCTCCTGTCCCTGTTCCCTGGCAGCAGAGCCCGACCCCCCCGGCTGCCCCCTCCTGTCAGGAGCTGTGCAGAGCCACAAGGTTCCCCCTGATCCCCCTTTGCTCCAGCGTGAGCCCTTTCCCAGCTCCCTCAGCCGCTCCTGGGGCTCCAGACCCTTCCCAGCTCTGTTCCCTTCCCTGGACACGCTCCAGCCCCTCACTGGATCTGGGGAACACTCCCGTCATTCAAAACCCATCTTTACTCCAAGGCCAGGTTGGACAGGGAAGGAGCACCCTGGAATAGTGGAAGATGTCCCTGCCCATGGCAGGGGGTGGCATTGGATCCCTTAAAATCCCTTCTCCCCCAAACCATCCCATGATTCTGTGATCCTGGGAAAGGGGAGGATGGGAAGGTTTAGGATGGGGGATGCAGCTGGAGCTTTTTATCAAACCCGTGTCCAGCGATGTCCCTGCCCTGGCCCCCAAACGGGGCTGTGGTGCCAGGGTTGGATCATCGGGGCTCCTCGGGAGTTTTTTTCCCTTGATTCTCCCCAGATTCCTGCCGTTCCCTGCTGCCCAAGGCTGTCCCAGGCAGGAGCAATCAGCAAGGCCCTGCTGCCATCTACTGGGAGCTGCCGAGGGAAGGGGAAGCGTTTAAAGATCCCAGGGCTCTGCAGGAATGAACACTTTTCATTGCCAAATCCTACTCCTCTGTCTGATTTCACTCGTGATAAATGCAGGCCCATCAGGCTGTGCTTGTGCTCGGGTGCCCAGGTTTGCCGAGGATGGAGCTGGTGGAGGGAATCTTCCTGGGAGAGCCGTCCCTGAGCTCGGTTTGTGTGTGGAGAGGATCAGCTCCAGCCAAGCCCAGCCTGGACCCCTTTGCTCAGTGTCTCTGCAGAGCTCCTGTGCTGCCTGGGGCTGAGGGAAGGATCTCAGATGTTCTCCTTGGGGCTGCCCTCAAGCCGGGACTAAATCTGGGTGTTTTAAATCACTCACTTGGAGCAAACCCCACCTTAGCTGAGTGAACAGGGCTCTAATCCCTCCCACTTTACAGCCCGAGTTGTGAAAGGTGAAAACCCCCAAATCCTCCCAGTCTGGATCCCAGGAATTCCCTTCCCTGCAGGGGATCCAGGAGCAGAGCAGGCTCTGGAGGAAAATCCCCTTTCCCAGTGTGGGAAAGTTGTGTTCTCTCCATCACAGACTGGACTCGCGTGTGTGGAGCGTGGCTTCGTTTGGGTTTGCAGCTTTTAATTAACAAAGCTGCTTTGCTTTTCAATTAAGGACTCGGTTACAACAAAATCCGTATTTTCTTTCCCTTTCTTTTCCGCCTTGTTTGCTCCCCCCCTGTAGCTCCGCTGAGCTTTGATCTCAGTGCAGGTTTAATTAGCTGTAATTAGTGGTTTCACTGCATTAACCAAACCTCCCCATCGCAGAGGATTAAAAACCACCCCTCAGCTCCGTGCCCTCCTCCTCCCCTTCCTCCTTCTGCTTCCCCAGGGGGATCTGTGGGATCAGATCCGGCCCTGCCCCGTGGGTTCTGCTCCTGACTCCCACAGATGGATCCCTGCATCCCTCCCTGGTGTGGAATCATTAAAACTCCTGGAGCTGATCACCCATCCAGGGATTTAATTCCCAGTTAAATCTGGAGCTGCCAGGAGTTTTAGGGTGACACCAGATTTCGCCTTCACAGCATTGCCTAGAGGGAATCTTGGGGTCTCTCCCTGCTTTCAGGATATTTGGAATCATGGAATCCTTTAGGTTGGAAAAGCCCTCTGAGTCCAGCTGTTCCCCCAGCACTGCCAAGGCCAGCACTGCCCCTGTCCCCAAGTGCCACATCCACAGAGGGATTTTGAAATCCCTCCAGGGATGGGAACTCCACAACTCCAGGGCTGGACAGCCCTTTCCATGAAGGAATTTTCCCAATATCCACTCTGCCCCTCCCCTGGCCCAGCCTGAGGCCGTTCCCTCTCCTCCTGTCCCTGTTCCCTGACAGCACAGCCCGACCCCCCGGCTGCCCCCTCCTGTCAGGAGCTGTGCAGAGCCACAAGGTTCCCCCTGATCCCCCTCTGCTCCAGCCTGAGCCCTTTCCCAGCTCCCTCAGCCGCTCCCGGGGCTCCAGATCCTTTCCCAGATCCATCAGCTTTTCCAGCCAAGTGCCTGCTCCAGGCTTCCCGAACTTTCAGCTTTCCCAGTCATTCACGAGCTCCTGGAAGCTGTGGCGTGGCCAAGTCCTTTCCTGAAGCTTCCCAGCTCCTCAGCACAGGATGGAGAGATTTTGGAAGCTGTGACTCTGCCCTGAGGAAACTTTTCTCCATGGCTGTGCTCAGTCCTTTTCCTCGAGGCTGCTCTCAAATATTCCTCCTTGCTTTATCTGGAAAACCACTTTCAAAGCATTTTGTGCTTTATTTGCAATGCAAAAAGCACCATCAGGGCCCAGTCAAGGCCCAGCAACTCTTTCCAGCTGATCCTCACACGGCAGGAAAGCACATCCAGCTCTGAAGAGGAAAGTCTGGGATACCCCAAACACCTCCACAAACACCTTCCTCCTGTCTGACACAGGAAATGAGAGCAGGGAACCCATCCAGCTTTGGGGGTTGCATCAGCTTTTTCCCAGGCTGCTCCAAGCCCTGTCCAGCCTGGCCTTGGACATTCCAGGGATCCAGGGGCAGCCACAGCTGCTCTGGCAATTCCATCCCAGCTCCTCCCCACCCTCCCAGGCAGCAATTCCTTCCCAAGATCCCATCCATCCCTGCCCTCTGGCACTGGGAAGCCATTCCCTGGCTCCTGTCCCTCCATGCCTTGGCCCCAGTCCCTCTCCCGCTCTCCTGGAGCCCCTTCAGGCCCTGCCAGGGGCTCTGAGCTCTCCCTGGAGCCTTCCCTTCTCCAGGGCAACATTCCCAGCTCTCCCAGCCTGGCTCCAGCATTCCCAGGGATGGAATATTTGCTCTATAACCAGGTCTCCATCAGAGCTGGTTGCCTTCAGTTCCCCTCCCAGCCAGCAGTGAGAAGTGAGCACGATCTCAGAGGGTGAATTTTCTGAATCGGTTTCAGTTGTCTGAAATGAGGTTCCTGGGGGTGCCTGTGGCTTCCTCACGACGATCAGGGAGCAGAGGTGGAATTTTCCGCAGGAAAGGGATCTGATGAGCCAGGGGTGAGGAGGGGACTCTGCAATCCCTGAGCAGCCTCAGCAGGGCTTTACACCCTGGAGCAGCCCCAGAGTAACCAGATCTGGGGACAAATCCCCACAGCAGCTCCTCCGCCCCTGAACACGCTGGGTGTGGGCAGTCAGGGAGCATCCACTCTCCACAGGAATCGCTCCAAGTGCCAGAAGAAACCTCAGCAAATATCAGCAAGCTCTGGAAGGCACCAGTCCTGCTCAGCCTCTCCAGTGTTGCCTCAGTGTTTTATTTTGATCAGGCATTTCAGCCCTTCCCCGAGGCGCTTTTAATCCCCGCTCCGTAACCTTTAAAGAGAGAGGTTTTCGTGGCCTCTGCAATGATTTTCATTGCCTGCACGGGGATGTCTGAGTTGCTCCGAGTAAAGAGATTAATTCAATTTCCCCAAACTGGAAATGGACTGAAAAACAGAGAGGCTTCATTGACTTTTCCTCGCTCGGTTCGTGGTGTGTTAGAGAAACAATCAATGGGGGTGAACTTCTCAGCCAGCAGAAACCTGGCGTTCCCATTCCCAGGGCAGCTGCTCGGGAAGATGGGAATAAACATCTTTAAAAAGTCTGTTTTGGCCAGAGCACGTTCCTCCTGTGCATGAAAACCATCAGGATATATCCTCCTGGAAATGAATTACAAACAAATCCCTCATTTATCCCCGAGGTGACAGTCTTTTGCTGATATCTGCTTTCTGGAGACTAATAAGTTTTGAATGTCGGTGGCGGGGGGAAAAGAAAAAAAAATCAAAGTAATTACTTTGTGTTCCCAAGCTCCTTATTTGTGTAGGTGCCTGTGTGTTTATCTCCCTCTGTCATGCTGCATTGCTAATGGTAATTAAAGGCAAGGGATTTTTCTTGGTGGAAGTTTTTCTCCTCATTTTCCACCTTTGGTGGTTTTGGCCTCGGTGACGATGCTTTGCCACCGGCCAGTTGCTCGTGGAAGTGCTTTAATTGAAGGTCTGAGTTCAGGGAACTCTGCTTGTCCAGCTGGAATTGGATCATTTTGTTTATCCATGCCTCTGGAATCTGAGGTGGGCTTTGGTATTTTTCAGGCCCGGGTTTGAAAGCACGTCCTGGGGTTGTGAGTCCTGGAGTTTGATCATTTTGTTTATCCAGGCATGGGGAGCGTGAGGTGGGCGTTGGTTTTTTTCAGGCCCTGGTTTGAAAGCACATCCTGGGGTTGTGAATCCTAGAGTCTGATCATTTTGTTTATCCAGGCCTGTGGAACAGGAGCTGGGCGTTGGTTTTTCCAGGCCGTGGTTTGAAAGCACATCCTGGGGTTGTGAATCCTGGTGGCCTCTGCCATCTCCGTGGTGACTCTGGGAAATCATGGAGAACTCATCGATGTTTGCTTGATTTGCACAGAATTTGGGGTGTGGGTGGTGGCAGCAAAAATATGGAGTGAACCCATGTGGTGCATGGTGGGCAGCGGGGTCGGGTGTGCTCCCCACGGGCTCTGGATCCTTGGGAAACCCACCCAGGACACCTTGGCTGGGGCTGCATGGCTGGGACAGGGAGTTCTGGCACATTCCCAGCCTCGGAGGGACTTCAGTTTCTCCCTGTGCTTCATTTTCCACGGGAAACATGGAAGAGGTTTTGGCTGGGAAGAGGCCACAGGGCTTTCCCCATGGGCTCGCCAGGCTGCATAGGCTTAGACCAGGATCTAAAGCCTGGATCAGGAGGCCAAAACTTCAGTTCCAGAAGGTGTCCAGATTCTGAGAGGTTTTTGATCCCACGGGAATACGAGGATGAGGGTAGAAGCTCATTTTTAGGTCCATGGAAAGCCCGTGTGTGTGTGGTGGATCCACCACTGGCTTCAGCAGAATTTGGTGTGCACGGAGAGCAGCTTTATTCGTGTCCTTGCTCTAAAACTTCCATAGGGACATTCCAGCAAATCCTCTTCTCTCCATGGAATCCAAGGGCCTTCTCCTGATTCCCTGCACTTGCACAGCTTCAGGCTGTGGAAAGCCCAACCCTCGGACTGAGCTTGAGCAAACATCCAGAGCCATCCCATGGGAACGGGTGCCCCGTGAGTGTGGGAATGTGAGCTCCACGCCTGAGCTCTCCCATAACCTGGGATCTCCAGTTTGGGCTGGGAATTGCGTTTTGCTCCCGTGCTTGAAGCTGGGCTCTGCGCTGAGTTCCTGTTCTGGGAGCTTCCGATGAGATTCCCAACAGACAGCTTGGAGGGCAAGGATGGATTTTTAAGATAATTGGTGTGACACACACACACACAAAGAAAGAAATTACCAAAAAAAAAAAGGGCGGGGACCATCATTGTGTGAGGAGCAGCCATCCCAGGCATTTGTCTGCAGCTGAAGGAAAGGTAAATACCGGATTGTCAGCTGGAGATGCATCTCTGTTGCCTGGCTGCCACCTGCAAATGGGAGCAATTAGGAAAATGTCCTGCCTTTTCCACAGGAGGCAGCATCTTCCCAGCACGAGCCCCGCAGACAGAGAGGCCCAGGCGAGCCCTGAAGGAGCTGATGGCTTTGCCCTGTCAGCCAGACCTCATCAGGACCTGCAGGAGCCCGTTATCAGCTCGGGAATCACTGATAGCAGGGCTGGGCGAGGGTGGGGCAGTCTCTGCAGTCAGATCTGCCACGGATCTGGATTGAGCCAGGAGCGGAGCTTCTCAAGCTGCTGATGCACCCTGGAATTGGAAATGTTCCCTCAGCAGGGGTGGGAGCAGGCAGGGAATGGCTGGGAGGGAGGGAGGTGTCGGTGTTGGGACACAAGGGGACGTGGCCAGGTCTGGACATGGGCATTGTGAGGTGAGAGAAGAGAGGAGCAGGGGGAGCGATGGCCCAGAGCCAATTCCTGGTGGGATAGAGGAGGGAAAAGGGAAACTGAGGAAAGGACAGGAATAGAGAACTGAGAGCACAACAGGGTCAAGCCATGACCACAGGGCAGAGCAGGGATCTCGGGAGAGGCTCCAGGAACAGCAGGGACAGAGTGCTCCAGCTCCTTTCAGTCGCAGTCAGGGGAGGTTTAGATTGGATTCAGGAACATTTTTTCCCAGAAATGGTTGTACAGCCCTGGCACAGCTGCCCAGGGCAGGGGCGGAGTCCCCATCCCTGGAAGAGTTCAAATCCATGTGGATGTGGCACTTGGGGACGTGGGGCAGTGGCAGCCATGGTGGTGAAATGGCTGCACTGGACACCTGAATTTCGGCAGATCGAGATGCATTCCTCCATTTCCTCTACAGTTAATTACTCTTTAATCACCAAGATCTTTAATTCATTGATTTTTAGCCTGGTTGGGAGGTTCTGGCCAGCTCAGGGCTAGCAGTGGGTCCTGGTGCACAGCCCCAGGTTCAGCTGGTGGCCCTCAGCAAGGATTTCCACCAGCTGAGTTGAGCAACCAGGAGTTTCATTCTCCACCTTCTGATGAGGATCAGTGCCTGGGGATGTGCAGCTCATTCCAGGGGTTTGGATCTGTAACATTCCCAGCTGTCTCCTCTTATCTTCAGGATTTATTCTCCTCGGCCGAAGGAAGTTCCAAGGTGGTTGTTCCACCTTTCCCATGCCGAGAGCTGGGGCTGGTGCTGCTGGGGGCACTGGGGACCTTCCTTTCTCCCTGGTGCTGAAGCTTTGATGATTATGGGGGGAATTGTCCTCATTCCAGGGAAATGTTCTCAGCAATGAGCACCTCCTGGCTCTGGGATCACAGAATCCTGGAATGCTTTGGGCTGGAAGGGATCTTAAAGATCATCCAGTTCCATCCCCTGCTGTGAGCAGGGACACCTTCCCCTATCCCAGGCTGCTCCAAGTGCCTCACCACCCTCACAATAAACCCTTTCCTCCTAAACTCTAACCTAAATCTCCCCTCTTTCAGTTTAAACCTTTCCTTTTGACCTGTTACTGTGGCCTGTGTAAAAATAGCTTTCCGTCTTTTTAAAATTCATTTTCTTTGAGGACTTAAGGCTGCAAAGAGTTTGGGATCTAAGCAAGGCGGAGTCAGCTGGGGACGAGGTGCCATTCAGCATCTTCTGACCCAGGGAGGAACAGCTCCACATCATCTTCTTCCCTCCCCTTTCCTCCCTCTCCAGCTTGTGCAGTAACACTTGCTATCTGCGGGATTCAGCCACCCCCGTGGTGTTCCCCAGGAGCTTTCCCAGGAAAGGCGCGATCCACCCGAGTTGGATTTTGGTGTGATTGCCGTAATTACCCTCTGACTTCCACCCTCGAGTCAGATGAGATGGCCCAAAAGGAGAGCTGTGATTTTTGCAGTTAAAAAA
>VZRN01006632.1:92392-102559 GCA_013397935.1 Dasyornis broadbenti | reverse complement strand
TGGATGGATGGATGGATGATGGATGGATGGATGGATGGATGGATGGATGGATGGATGGATGGATGGATGGATGGATGGATGGATGGATGGATGGATGGACGGACAAACCCCCCAGGCATCTCAAGCTGTGGTTCCCCCCAAACTCATCACCTGCCATTCACAGCCAGGTCTGGCTGGGAAGATTTGCTGAGGAGCCTTTCCACTGACACTCTCCTTTCGTCTTTTATTGCCGCAGTTTTATTTCATTCGCACAGATCAAATTGCAAATCTCATTCTGGATGCGGCGGAGGCCGTGAAGGGGAGGGCACTCACACAGGGAGCAGGGAAGAGGCGCCAGGGGCAAATCAGCACTGCAGGAATGTTGGTTCTGCTGCTCACAGACAAGCAGGGAGCTCTTTCCGAAGTGCAAAGGAGTCATTTCACGGAGCTGAGACATGGCCAGGTCACACAAATGGCTACTTGCCCACTGATCCCGAGGCTTTGGGACTCATTCCCACAGTGGAACATCCTGTGATGCGCCAGCCCCGTCCACCACCGCAGACCTCGGCCACAGAGCTGCCTGTGCTGTAGTTCCAGGAATTGCTTGCCCAAGGATTCATCCTAGCCCACCGAAATACCCAAAGAGCCACATCAGCTCCATCCCAGGAGCACCCCAAGCGTGGGGCAGGGCTGGGTGTCCAAGGCCGTGTGTGCACAGCAGGGGAGGTTTTGCCCTGAGCATGGGTGAGAAACTCCAAAGGAAGCTGAGATCCAGGGAAGTCAAACTTTGCTCTCCAGGCTGTGCTTCCTGCTGGACTGGCCCTGTTCTTTCATTCCTGGGCACCACCACCTTAATCCGAGCTGAAGCTGCCCGTGCCCCGCAGTTCAAGTTCAGCTTTGGCACAGAACAGGGAGCGTGCTCAGAAATGAGGCATTTTCCTTCATTTTCCATCCCTCCCTCTGCTGATTGGATCAGGCCAGGATCTGCAGATTGATTCGGGCCAGGAACAGAACAACGAGAGAGCCGCGGCCAGCAAATCATCATTAAATTTGCTTTTGGATGACCTGGGCGAAATTCATCAGGAGATATTTCTCGGGAAGTTCATTGCATCGGTGTTCATTATTTACTCTGTTAAGCTGAGGCCCAGTGGCAATCAGGGGAGAAAATTGGACAGTTCAGGCCTCGGACTTTGGTGTTTGTAATTTCCTCCACCGAGCTGCAGCATGAAATGTGCTTGGCACAGGCAGATCCCACCTTGGGCTGCCTCAGCTCATCGGAGAGGACAAGGGAGAGCTGAGGAAAAGGAGAGGGAAACACAGAGCAGTCGGAATCCTGCCCCTGGTGCGGAGCACTCCCAAAGGCCTGTGGGGGCTTTAATTGATATTCTGGTTATTTCATTGATATTCCAGTTATTTAATTGATATTCTGGTTATTTAATTGATACTCTGGTTATTTTCCATGCCTCTGTCCCTCAGCTGGGGCAGAGCTGCTGCTCTTGCCCCTGGCTCAGTCCCCTCTCCATCGCCGGGCTCTGGCAGGCACAGGGAGGCCAATGGCCCCTGGGCTGGCCCTGCTGAGGGACCCCTGGAATCCTCTGG
Source organism: Dasyornis broadbenti (assembly GCA_013397935.1). Classification (NCBI taxonomy): domain Eukaryota; kingdom Metazoa; phylum Chordata; class Aves; order Passeriformes; family Dasyornithidae; genus Dasyornis; species Dasyornis broadbenti. Next base: position 100,981 of record VZRN01006632.1, on the reverse strand, counting down.
GCCAAAAGAAGGACCTTGAGGGGCTGGGGCGTGTCCAGGGAAGGGAACGGAGCTGGGAATGGTCTGGAGCCCCAGGAGCGGCTGAGGGAGCTGGGAAAGGGCTCAGCCCGGAGCAAAGGGGGATCAGGGGGAACCTTGTGGCTCTGCACAGCTCCTGACAGGAGGGGGCAGCTGGGGGGGTCGGGCTCTGCTGCCAGGGAACAGGGACAGGAGGAGAGGGAACGGCCTCAGGCTGGGCCAGGGGAGCCTCAGGGAGGATCTTGGGGGATATTTCTCCATGGAAAGGGTTGTGAAGCATTGGAAGGGGCTCCCCAGGACAGTTTTGGAGCCTCTATCCCTGTTAGGATTTCAAAGCCCTGTGGATGTGGCACTCGGGGACATGGGCAGTGCTGGCCTTGGCACTGCTTGGACTTGATGACCTTTGAGGTCTTTTCCAACAACTCTGGGATGTCCCAAGCCACTCTTGACCCCTCATCCAAGACTTTCCACACTCTTGCTGGGTGCTGGCAGCTGTTCCCACATGGGGCCGTCTCCACATTCATCAGCCACCTCTGAGGGGACACAGACACTGCTGCCTCCACCTCCCCAGGGGAAAAGCTCAGGGAGGTTCAGTGAGAAACACGAGAAGATTGAGGGGAAATGAGTAAAGCCGAGCCTTTGGCTGCAGGGAACTGATTCAAGGAGCTCGGGTGTGATCCCAGCAGGAATAGCAGGAACAGCCCTGGGAAGGAGCTGAAGGGAAGGCATCAAATAAACTCACACCTCTCCCTCACCACCATGGAAACCGGACCTGCAATGCTGGGCTTAGTGGGATTTCAGTTCCCTGCCTTACACCTCCCTTCTCCTCCTCTTCAAGAGCATTTGGAGTTTCCTCTCCCTCCTCACACCCAGCTTGGTCCTTTCATTGTCTGGAGCTTCCTGGTGAAGCAGAATGAATTTGTGTGGGGCTTTTCCAGGTGCAAAGGGCTGCCCATAAATCTGCTTTGCATGCGGCGTGTACCGGGGAGCTGATTGTTTTTATAATTGAACAGTAAATCAATGCATTTAGGGCCGGTGTTCGCCATTAACGCTCCTGAGTGTGAAGCGCTCCCTCTGTCAGTAGTGGGGAGGTTTTATGAGGACAATAATTGCTGATTTACAGCCTCAGCTCTGGGTTTTGGGGTTATTTTGGGGGTTTTTTATTCACTGCGGTGTTTGCTGATCCAGAGCCAGGAGAACTCGGGGAACATTTCACACCACGGCCGAGCAGTGTTTGAAATTTGAAATGAGACAGAATATTTGGGGGGACATGTCTCACCTTCCGTGCCCCATCAGCCCCTTCACCAGTGATCTTAGAGAGCTTTTCCCGCCTCAGTGTTTCTGTGATTCCACGATCCTGGGTTGGAGCCACCCCATTGCCAGGGGATGTCCCTCTGACCCCACAAAATACATCATCACCACCAAACCTCCCACCCTGCCCACCCAAAATCCTCATCAGAACCGCCTGGGTCGCCACAAATCCAAAATCCTGCCAAATCCCACTCCCAGACAGGGCTCCTCCTTCCCTTTCGGAGTTTTCTGTCCTCTCCTGAGCTCTCCAGCACCAAACCAAACCCCACAACTCTCAGGTGTGACCCCTTTCCACGGAGGTGAAGGACACCTGCCAGGGAATGGCTCCTCCAGCGCTCCTGGCCAACATTTCTGTTCCAGGAGAACCAGGTGAGCGCAACGATGAGGCAAAGCAGGGCGGCAGGGCAACGTTCCAGAGGTGGGAACACCAAGCCCTGCCAGGAAAAGGGTGCCAGCTGGAGAAGCTGGAGTTAAACTCAGAGCAGAGAGGGTTGGCAAGGCAGAGGGAAGTGCAGAAATCCTTGGAAAGGTGTAAAAAGCAGCAGGGATCCTGGAGGAAGACGGACAGGCAGCTGGGATGACCTTGCTCAGCTTTCAGCGCGCACTTTATGGAGGAGAAAACTCAATTTTTCCTTTTTTCTGCTAAGGAAGGAGAACATGTCATGGGTGATCCCCTGGCTGTGCTGTGGCACTGGAAGGAGGAGGCCTGAGGTGACACTTCCCACCAGCCCAACCATTTCCTGAGTGCATCAAAATTCCTGTCACCACCCCCAGGCGTTTTGGTTCCACTCCTTTGTTTCATGGCGCCATTCAGGACCAGTCTCCAGCCCGAAATGCGGAATCATTTCACTCCAGTGGAACGGAGAGGGACCTTCAAGGAGCCGATTCATCCTGCAGCTCCCAGGCAGCCGCTCCCAGCTCTGCCAAGCCAAGCAGATGGGGTAGGGGGGAGCCAGGGGGGAGGACGAGCGTGATCCCGAGGTTTTAATAATCCCTTCTCCTGCCTCAATCGTGCCCAAATCCCAGTGGAAGGGCAGGCGTTTTCCAGATGGTAGGAAATAAACTCGGGGACACTTCCACGCTGAGAACTCATTAGCCCTGCTGGCTCTGCTCCAAGCTCGGTGGCAGTCCACGTAAAGAGCATTTGGACCTGCCCTTTCCCCCATCATCTGCTCCCAGGAAATCTCCAGCCCTGCCTTGCAAGGACAAGCTGCCCAGCCAGATTTTAATTTGATTACGTGTGGCCTTTGCCTCTTGGAGGGGCTGGAGCTGGGGCAATGTTTTCCTGTGAAGCTGCTGCGTGTTCATCCGAGCACCTGGGCTGCCTTCCTGAAATCCATCTGCTTCCCGCTCCTCTGCGTGGAGCCTGGGGAGTTCTGAGGGGTTCTTCTGCCTCCCAGGTTGGAGAGGTGCGGCACTGGGCAGGGAAAGAACGTGGATATTGTGGATATTGTGTGGATTTGGATGCACACAGTGGGATCGGAGCTCCCCCAAAGCACAGGGAGGGGGTTCTGCTGCACCTGGGGGCTGCCACTGCCACCTCCCACCCCAAGGGTCTGAGTCTCCTCCTCCTGCCCCAGAGGAACAGGAAAAGCCACAGGAGCAGCAGCAGGTCCCGGCAGGGCTCTGCTGCTGGGGGTGGTTCTGGCTCCAATGTGCAGGCGTCGCCTTTTGCAGCCTAGAAATGAAACTCGGGATCATTTCAGTCGAGGAGGGCACAGAAAAGTGGATCTTTCTTGGAGCTCCAGGGGCGCTTCTGGAAGAATCCACAAAAACCCAGCCCCACAGGGGCTTTTAGGCTTTATAGATTTTAGGAAATGAGCAGAATTGATCAAAAGCACTAATTAGGAGGACAAGTGGTGATGCAATTCCCCCCAGGCCAAGCCCCTTCTCTGGAGCTCCCCACCCTTGGAACCAGCTGCGCTCCTTGATGAAAATGTGTCTGGAAGATTTGGTTCTCAGCCTTGGTTCCCAGGAAGAACCAAGACAAGAGAGGGGCCTTGTGCCCCTCACGGCCTGGAGCTCTGGAATGGGTTTGGTCTTTGCAGCTGGGGAAAAGGCCAGGGAAAAGTCCTGGGGAAAAGGCCAGGGAAAAGTCCTGAGGAAAGGGTAGGGAAAAGTCCTGGGAAGGTTACAAATATAGAAAAGGAAAAAGGCAAAAATCATCCGGCGTCACAGGGCCCTCAGCCCTGCGTGGCTGCAAGATATCAGACTCAGCCAAAGGTGTAACCCTGATCAAAAAGTTCTCTGCATTTTTGTTTCCTCTCTAAAACCACGTGGGTTTCCCAGAGCAGGGCTCTCAAAGGCCTCTGACAAGCCCTGCCTGAGGACAGCTGAGTGGGAAGTGTCCCATCTCCCGTGGGGGTGACCCCTTTCCCTGTGGTCACTCCCTGCGGGAATCCTGGCCCAGGAGGGGAGCAGGGAATGATGATCCTGCAGTTTGCAGAAGGCCAAAGCTGCAGGCGTGGGCCATAAAACAGCGTGGGTTTGGGAGGGAGCAAATCCTGGATGTCACAAAACTTGGATCAGCCACAGGGAGCAAGAAATCACTGCCCTCGAGCAGCTCCTGCTTGGCTTTGCAGCTCTGCTGATCCAGAAATTGTCCTCCTAGGTCACAACAAACCCAAAATCTCCCAAAACCCGCTCCTCCTTCCCTTCCAGGGCTTTCTGTCCTTTCCTGAGCTCTCCAGCCTCTCCCTTTGCTGCCATCCCTGGGAGTGCAGCAGCTGGAGCAGAGCCTTCTGCGCCGGGGGCTGTGGGGTGCTCAGTGGAAAAGGAATAAATCCCATTAAGGGTTTTAACATTTATGACCAGCGAGATCATAAAAGATTGTAATTCGGGGTGGCTTTATTGCACTTATCATAATGTTTCCCTGAAGCACAGAGATAAAAGTCAGTGGGTAATGTCCATAAGGAGTTTTTATATCTTCCTCTTCATTTTTTTTTTTAGCCATAACCGCCTCATTCGAAGATGGGTGTCACTTCGGCAACCATGGAAATTCACTGCAAATGACGCCATCCCCAACATTAAATTGTTTTACCACATGGGGCAGTTCTTTCCCCGTGTTTTTCATGCAGGGACTCGTGTTTGGAGACATCCTGAAACACCTCCTCCTCCTTTCCCCCTTTATTTTCTGCTTTTTATTCTCATTTTACCCCGTTCTGCAATGTAAGAAGAAAAGTGGATGGCAGACTGAAAAACTCAATCTTTAACATCTTTACTTCAAATTTATATTAGGAGTAGATTGGTGTCTGTAAGATACACGTGATATAAAACCAGGACAACATGCAAAGATATCTCCAAAGCTGTCATTTTGCTTTCCCCTGCTGTGACAGTCCAATCTCTTATTATTTCCCAAATATTTACAGCAAAATTATATTGATTTTTATTTCCCATCAGTTCTTAAATTGTACCTTTTTCTTAAGGAAAAATTCTGCTTCACCACCACCTATGGAGCGTTAATGTGTGTCATGAGAGAAAATATAGTATCAGAGATCTATTTTTTATATAGATCTATGTATATATATATATAAATTAATATTCCTATGTTTTCTCCAGTGCAACTGGAGGCACAAAAATTACTTAGAGGCAGCCCTTCCGGGCAGGAGGAGAGAGACACCCACTTGCATCCTCAGGGGTGTTAATATTAATATGCAAATAGGGCTTAATGACGGTCTGGGTTGCTTTATAGTTGACCAAAGATGTCGAATAAATACTTTGGTCCCCCTCCATGTACTGAGGAGACAGTAAAGGCTCTATCTTCGACAAAGAGTCTTTATCTCCTTAAAGCGAGATATTTATAACGTTTGTAAATTTGTTCTGCACCGTGGCGGGGAAGGGAGGCCAATGGCTGCCTCAGGGATGCGAACTACAACTCCCAAGATGCTCCGCGGCCCGGCGGGCAGAGAGCGTGCGCGGCGCCCAGAACTACAACTCCCATGCTGCATCGCTGCACACTCTGCGCCCCTATTGGCTGACAGGGCGGCTTGCGCGGAGCCCCGCCCTCAGGGGGCGCGGCGTGTCCAGTTTCCATGACAACGGGCGTGTAAACAAATAGCGGCGGCCAGGCCGATAACGGAGCCTTCTCCGCCTCCTCCCGCTTTGTTACAGCTCATGGCGGGCGGCGAGAAGAACGGGAGAGAAGGCAGACTCGGAAAGCGGCCTTCTCCTCCTCATGAGCCACCGCAGCCCCTCGCTCAGGGGCTCCCCGAGGAGCAGCCCCAGCTGAGCCCGCCTCGCCCCGAGGACGAGCAGGAGGAGGATGGCGAAGAGGAAGAGGAGTCAGAGCGCTCAGAGGTTCAGCTCAGGACTCCCCAGCTGTTTGGGGGGGGATGTGTGCTTGTGAGGGAACAGCCCTTTCCCCCTTCGGTGGGGAAAAGAAGGGAGAGTGAAGGGGGGCACCTCTAATTTCTGCCTTGTTTAGGGTTCCCTTCCATCCCCGTGGTGTCCAAGGTATTTCTGGGGTGTCCCTCTCTCTAACAGATTAATTTAGACTGGAAGAAACTTCTAGAAGTGTTGACTCCAACCATTGACCCAGCACAGCCAAGCCTCCTGGCCATGTAAAACCTAAGATAAGCTGGCACACCAAATTAAACCCCTTTCCTGTTTGAATTCCCAACCCTGCGCTTCCATAAGCCCTTGGACACAAGTGAATTTTTTCCACCTTGCCCTGCTGGGCTTTAAATCCCAATATCACAAAAAATCACCTCACCTTTTCCCTCGTGGAAACGCTTCTGTGCTCTCCGTGGCTGTGACAAGCAGGTGCTATAATTTCGATGATTCCATTATTTATCTTGGTCCCCAGCTTAGCAATTGTCGTGTGGCTCCTCCGAGCTTACAGGAATTTCACAAACCATTGGCTGGTTTTCTCATTAAACCCACGCAGTGGTTCATTAGTGCCATCTGTCAAGCAGCCTCTTTGGCAAAGATTTTTTTTTTTTCCCTCCTCTGAAGAGCAGCGCTGGGCTGCTCACGCTGAACGAATGGAAAGGGCTTCCAATAATGTGCAAGTCGGGGTGCAGCGCCAGGGTCGTGCTAGTGCTGATCTGCTGAGATGTTAACATCCATAATCACGGGAAATGGGTCCTGTGTTTCAGCCAGGAGGGGGGGGAAAAATTAAAAATCCCAGCAAAAACCTGACGGACCTCGTTAAATGTGTAGAGCTGGCACGTGGCACGTTTCTGTTGAGCTGGTTTGAGGGCAGCACTCGTCATTTTTCCTAAAGTGTTGGTGAAGCGCTGAAAGCAGCCTTTGATTGAGTGCTTCTATCAAACCCTGCTCCCAGCAGCCTCTGGGTTCCACCAAGACTGGGATTTCCCTCCCTCAATCTCCCCTCGATCCACTCCTCTCCCTGCCCCTGTTCCTGGTGTTCTGTAGGGTCGCTTGGAGGGAGTGTTGGATGAAACCACCGCAGCTGAGGGACTCCACACCTTGGGCTACTCAGCCCCTGGCACCGAGTACGTTTATCTTCATCTGTCCCTTCCAGTAAGTACAAGCAAAAAACCCACCAGTTTAAGGTGCTTTTCTGCTCAAATGTTTCATTTTCTTAACAGCAAATAGTTGGTCTTGTATTAAAAAAAAAACAAAACAAAAGCAAGAGGCAGATTTGTTAAAAAAAAAAAATGGCAAGAGGCAGATTTTTATCTCTACCTGCCAGTGCTGTTTGTATTTTTTTTTTTTTTTCATATAGTAGCAACAGCTGTGAGATTTTTCCCTTCTGCAGTCCTCAGGTGTGAAAATGGGTCTTCCTGCTTCAGTCAGCTGCAGGGAAAGAGTAGAGGAATGTGTAAAACACCTGAAAATGCTGCCTGCAGAAAGCTGAAATGGTTGTGTCTTTTCAAAGCTCTCTGCTCTCCCTCCCTGTTCCCTGCAGCTTTGTTTCCCTGGCATTTTTCCCGCCTCCAGCTCTCTCCTTGTTGTTTCCAAGTCCTTTCTTTTGGCACGTTCTGGTTGCTGGCTGCCCTAACATCGCGCTCTGTCGATGTCACCCTGCTCTGCTGCAGCTGCAGGGACCTTGGGGCACCCCTCCCACGCCTCTGCTCCTGTGGAAGCTGAGTTTACACGGCCAATTCCTTCCTGTGCTTTCTGGAGCTTCCCAGGGAGACAGCAACCTGTAAATTGACTTTTGAGTGCCATTTTGCCAAGGATTCCCCAAAAAATCCTTCCCGTGCTTTCTGGAGCTTCCCAGAGAAACAACAACCTGTAAATTGACTTTTGAGTGCTATTTTGCCAAGGCTTCCCTGAAAAATTCCTTCCTGTGCTTTCTGGAGCTTCCCAGAGAAACAGCAACCTGTAAATTGACTTTTGAGTGCCATTTTCCCAAGGATTCCCTAAAAACTCCTTCCTGTTCTTTCTGGAGCTTCCCAGAGAAACAGCAACCTGTCAATTGACTTTTGAGTGCCATTTTCCCAAGGATTCCCTAAAAACTCCTTCCTGTGCTTTCTGGAGCTTCCCATTTCTGAAGCGCTGCCGGTGTTAAAAGTGGGCACATTTGGGGGATTTTCCTGCTGGAGGGGCACAGAAACTCCTGTTTGTCTCATGGAAGAGTGAAAAGGGAGAAGTCCCACTGTCTCTGCGTGGCAGAGGTAATAAATAACGATAAAAAAGGATTTTAAAATAATAGAGGTAATAAGAGGTTAATAGATTAAAATGATGATTAAAATCCCTCCCCTTTCTTTTCCCAGGGTCGCGAGTTAAGTGACATCAGCGTCCTCTGTGGATACACTCACCTCCAGAAGCTGGAGCTTTCCTCCAACAAAATTAACGGTATGGAGTAAATACAGCGGGAAATCCTCGGGCTGTGGAAGCGTTTCAGATGAGAAACGCGCCGCTCCACGGAGCTTTAGTGTCACAAAGCCTGGCTGACATTTTAATGCTGTAAAATATTCCAGCTCCACGGATTTTTAGGTTTTTTTTTTTTTTTTTGGCTTCAAAATATCCATGGGCCATTAAGACCAGCATATGTTTTTCAGTGGGAACACGGAGATTAAACTCATGGGTTCATTGTCCAAAGAGGAAATTCCAGCAGATCTGTCAAGGTTAAGGTGGGAGATTTGGCGTGTGCAGGTGGCAGAATATTTCAAATTACGCCTGGTATGGTTTTTTCCCTTGTCAAGGTTTTGCCACGGGTGGCAAAATGTGAAAAAATTTACATTTTTTTAGGTTTAGAAAGGTGACAAATGGAGACTGGGATAAACTCCACCAGCTGCTCCTTCCCCTTCTCTCCTTTTTTTTTTTTTTTTTTTTTTTAAACTTAACCAA
>VZRN01006632.1:34442-59010 GCA_013397935.1 Dasyornis broadbenti | reverse complement strand
TATTAAATTTAAATGTAATAAGTTAAAATTTATTACATTTCAAAATTTTGTTGAATTTATTAAATTTATAATGCAGAGCTCTATCCCATTCTCTCTTCAGATGATCACCACACTTCCTGCGGGGTGGCATCTGGGAGATCTGGGTGATTGCACGATCATTTAATTCCAATCTTTAAATTCCCTCAGGTGCTGAGCTCTGGGCTGCCAGAGAATCTTTAAACTCCTTGGGCTCTGTGGTCTCAGAGGATCTTTAAATCCTGTGATCTCTGGGGTCTCAGAGAATCTTTAAATCCCGTGAGCTCTGGGGTCTCAGAGAATCTTTAAACTCCATGAGCTCTGGGGTCTCAGAGAATCTTTAAATCCCGTGAGCTCTGGGGTCTCAGAGAATCTTTAAATCCCGTGAGCTCTGGGGTGCTTTTCCCTCCCTCGCTGCCCCAGCCTGGTGTCCTGTGCCCCCTCTCTGCCCTTGGGTGCTGAGCTCCCTCCTTTATTCACACCCCAGCCCAACAGGAGCCCCCTCCTGGGCCATTTCCAGGTGGGTGACACCTCCTGGGCCGTGGAAGCCTTGGAGAGAGGTGAGGAGAGAAGATCTGGAGAGGAAGCGTCTCCCTTCATCTTCATCTTCATCTTTAGAACATCTCAGCTCCTACGTGAGCCGAGTTTGCTGGCATCGCCCCTCACGAGGAGCCTGTGCCTTCCTCTGCTGCTCCTGTTCCAGGAGGGGGCCTGAGCTCTGTCACCAGCGACATTCCAGCCTTTTTTCCTGGATAATCCCCTTCCCCTCTCTCCTGTTGTCCCCTCGTGCCTGGCCGGGACACTCAGCACGGCCCGGGGAAGCAGAGCAGGCCGGATCCCGCTCCCACACCGGGAATGAGGTCTGTGCCTTCAGCCAGGCCCTGCAGTGACCACAGAGCTCATCTGGGAGCTGCAGCTCAGAGTCAGCCTCTGCCTGTGCCCTGGGAAACTGGGATTTCATGGAATTCTGGAATGGTTTCGGCTGCAAAGGCCTTAAAGCTCATCCAGTTCAATGGGCAGGGACAGCTTCCACTACCCCAGGCTGCTCCACAGCTTCTCTGGGAATTCCAGCCAGAATTCCCTGCCCTCACAGGGAAGAATTGGATCAGTGGCTCAATCCTGTGTTTGATTCCTTGTTCTCCTCCCATCCAAACCCAGGCACCGTTTCTGCTGTATTTAAACACCGTCCCGTGTACTTTCACCAATCCATTCTCGCATCTTGTCAAAATCCCCATGAAATAATAATCCCATTAAACAGGGAGGTGCTTTTCACGTTAAATCACACGAGAAAAGCTCAGCATCTTTATAAAATTTGAACCCATTCCCTTCATCTTGGGGCAGAATTCCTAGCTCACCTCGCTCTCCAAAAAACCCCTCAGAATTCCCTTCGTATCCCAAGCAGCTCTCTGGGTGTGATGCAATTACAAGCCGTTAATTAACACCCTGGGAAAAGCCTGGATCTGGAGGCCTCTGCAGATCCATTCATCCCGAGAATTCCTGAGCGTGGAAGGAGCTGCTGAGGGATTCTGCATCATCTGTCCTCGGCAAGAGGCAAGACCTGGGAGTGCAAAGCCGGAAAGGTCTCCCCCTCAGCAGATGGGAGCGAAATCCGTGCTCCCGTTGGGGTGTTGTGACTCGAGCGGTGTTTGCCTGGAGCGCCGGGAATCCCAGCTGTGACGGGAGGGGAAAACAGCAAACTGCTCCTCCGAGGCATTGCTCGCAGCAAAATGGTGCTGATCCCCACGGAAAAATCAGGAAAAATGGGATTAAAGGCGTGATTGATGGGGAAAATAATGCATCCGAGATGTTGGGGAGGAAAATCCTCCATTTCTGAAAGATTCCGGTGCAGCCTGTAGGGTTTTTTTAAAAAAAAGATATGGAAGTGGTTTAATATTTTCTTCTTCTTTCTCTCCAATTTTATGCTTCCAACATTTGGGATGGAAGAAAGAGTAAACTAAAACAAGGCACCAAGGGGTAAGGACGTGAATGCGTCGAGCTCCAGGGAAGGAAATGCTGTTTTCCAGCATCAGGGATTCATCCATTCCTGGAAAAATGAAGGCTGGAAAAGATCTCCAAGATTACCAAATCCAACCCCATTTTTTTTGCATTATTTGTCCAATCTGGCAATAAGAAATAAAAAATTCAGCCGTGGTGGGAACAGCATCATCATCCTTCAGGTCATTAACACTTCTTGGAATCAATTCCTGCCATTGTTCTGTTGCTTCCATAATTAAAACGGATCTGATTACATTTACTCAAGAAAAAAAATCAAATTTACTCAAGAGTAAAAATTAACGATTTTGGTTGAACATCTTCCCTCTGCCCTGCACTTTTTGGCAGGAAATTTTCTAATTTCACTGCCAAGAGCACAACTCTGGTCTTCTCCTTGGAAGTCACCCACGAGAATCTATTTTTTTCCTGATTCCACACCAGTTCCCAGGGATTTTGGAGCTCTCCCACCGATGCAAGTGTGGATTTATTTTTTTTTATTTTATTTTATTTTATTTTTTTGCCTGAGCCTCCATTTGTTTTCAGTCCCAGGTTTAACCAATTTATCCCTGCAGAGTCCTTTAAAAGAAAAAATTAAAAAAAAAAAAAAAATTCTTTAGAGCCCTGTCTGCTGTATTTCAATGCTCACTTTTCCCAGTAAAAGGAATTTTTTTTTATTTTTATATTTTATTTTTTATTTTATTCTTCCCGTTCTTCATTTCTTTTCCACGTTTCTGATTGGGGAAATTTTACTAAAGGGAAAGCTTTCAATTTTGGCTGCCTCACCTCTAACAATTTTCAGGGAAGCACTAAAGACACATCATCCAAACTTATTTACAAGAAAAACACAGGAAGGAGAGTTAGGTTCCCACTCCTTCCTAAACACCTTGGGCATCTCCTAAAATCCGGTTTTCCCACACATTTTTGACATGATGGAGTAGTTCCGTCGGTTTCTTACAAGTTTGATGGAACAGTTTGACAAGAAACCTTAATTAAATTAAACGTTTCTGATGAAGCCTTCCCTGTACCCCTGCCAATAGCTTGCAGGAATGACAGGATGGAATTCTTTCGGATTTCTGCACCGTGGATAAGGTCAGGGTAAATCATCTTTGAACGCATCCATAAATCCATAAATCCTGAATCTGTGAGCTGGGATCAGAGCTGGGCGATGCTGGGATTTATTTCTCACTCTCTCACTGAGCTGTGACATCACTAACCCTGCCAGGCATGATCCATCTGCTTTTTAATTCCCATTTTTAACCAGGAATCTTTCCCCCTCTCGTCTCCAGGGAATCCCTTCCCTTCAGGGGACACATTTTTTTCACGACTGACCCAACTCTCACCGAAGCTCCGCGGCTCCAGATTCCCAAAGCGCGGATTCCTCACGTTCCCCACCCTGGAGAAGCCAGAGCCGAGCACCAGGAGCCACGAGGAGCTGGAAAAGGAGAGGACACTTTGAAAGGTCGGAGTGATTTTCATGGAATATCTTCTCAATGGTGATTTTCATGGAATATCTCAATGGTGATTTTCTTGGAATATCTTCTCAACCATTAAAGGTTGGAGTGATTTTCATGGAATATCTTCTCAACCATTGAAAGGTTGGAATGATTTTCATGGAATATCTTTTCAACCATTAAAGGTTGGCGTGATTTCCATGGAATATCTTCTCAGCCATTGAAAGGTCAGAATTATTTCATGGAATATCTTTCCGACCGTTGGAAGGTTGAAGTTATTTTCATGGAGTATCTTTTCAGCCATTGAAGGGTCGGAATGATTTTCATGGAATATCTTTTCAACCATTAAAGGTTGGCGTGATTTCCATGGAATATCTTCTCAACCATTGAAAGGTTGGAATGATTTTCATGGAATTTCTTTTCAACCGTTGGAAGGCTGAAGTGATTTTCATGGAATATCTTCTCAACCATTGAAAGGTTGGAATGATAATCATGGAATACCTTCTCAGCCACTGAAAGGTTGGAGTGATTTTCATGGAATATCTTCTCAACCACTGAAATGTTGGAATTATTTTCATGGAATATCTTTCCAACCATTGAAGGGTTGGGATTATTTTCATGGAATATCTTCTCAGCCATTGGAAGGTTGGAGTGATAATCATGGAATATCTTTTCAATAGTGATTTTCATGGAATATCTTTTCAACATTGAAAGGTTGGAATGATAATCATGGAATATCTTTTCAGTGCTGATTTTCATGGAATATCTTCTCAACCACTGAAATGTTGGAGTGATTTTCATGGAATATCTTTTCAGCCATTAAAGGTTGGAATTATTTTCATGGAATATCTTCTCAACCACTGAAATGTTGGAATTATTTTCATGGAATATCTTTCCAACCATTGAAGGGTTGGGATTATTTTCATGGAATATCTTCTCAGCCATTGGAAGGTTGGAGTGATAATCATGGAATATCTTTTCAATAGTGATTTTCATGGAATATCTTTTCAACATTGAAAGGTTGGAATGATAATCATGGAATATCTTTTCAGTGCTGATTTTCATGGAATATCTTCTCAACCACTGAAATGTTGGAGTGATTTTCATGGAATATCTTTTCAGCCATTAAAGGTTGGAATTATTTTCATGGAATATCTTCTCAACCACTGAAATGTTGGAATTATTTTCATGGAATATCTTTCCAACCATTGAAGGGTTGGGATTATTTTCATGGAATATCTTTTTGACTATTGGAAGGTTGGAATTTCATGGAATATCTTCTCAGTGGTGATTTTCATGGAATACCTTTTCAACCACTGAAAGGTTGGAATTATTTTCATGGAATATCTTTTCGACCATTGGAAGGTTGGAGTGATTTTCATGGAATTTCTTTTCAACCATTGAAAGGCTGGAGTGACAATCATGGAGTATCTTTTCAGCCATTGGAAGGTTGGAGTGATTTTCATGGAATATCTTTTCAGCCATTAAAGGTTGGAGTGATTTTCATGGAGTATCTTTCCAACCTCTGAAAGTCTGGAGTGATTTTCATGGAATTACAGAACCAGGATGGTTTGGGTTGGGAGGGACCTTAAAAATCCCATTCCACCCCTGCCGTGAGCAGGGACACCTCCCACTGTCCCAGGGTGCTCCAAGCCCTGTCCAACCTGGCCTTGGACACCTCCAGAATTCCAAATTCATCTTTAAAAACCCCCAGTGACTGCTTAGGGATCAAGTTCCTCACCCACGTGGATGAAGTGGAGATATCCCTCCAAAACCACTGGAAATCTCCGGTAAATTTTGGCTTTTCATTGGGAAAAATTGGAATAAACCCTCTTAGTGCTTCTGTAATTGATACTTATATCAGTTTATATATTTAATGTAATTCCCCTGCAGACACTGACGTGCCTGGTGAGAAGCTCCAGAGGAAATCCAGCAAGTCCAAGTGGGGATCTTCTCCTGTTCCTCAGCTCCTCTCCCACTCCAAGCCCATCCTGCCTCCAATCCCACCCGGACGGAAAAGCATCGACCCCTGACGGCCACTCCCATCCCAATCCTTGTCACTCCAACTCCTCCCAGCCCTGCTTTTTATCTCAAATCTCTCCAATATTATTGCTCGATCCATTGCTGCATAACTCTCAAAAAAAAAAAAAAAAGTTGTTTATTTATAACTTTATTAAAAAGAAATTTCTGTATTTCCCAAAGCTAGGAATGATTTCCCCGGGCACTCCCGGCTGGGAAATGGGGGAGATTGTTTTCCTTAACAACCACAGGAGCAAATCTTCCATTAATTTCTCTCTTTCTTCCCCTAAATTATAGATTTAATTGAGGTGTGGAAGCACCAGGGCTTCTGACAATATTGTCTGTGTTGTAGGAGTGGTGAATTATTTAGGAGAGGGATTTTGTGGAATGTTCAGAGGGAAACTAGGAATGAAAACCAGAGTTTTGGGGTTTTTTTTTAATAAAATGTGGTTGAGTCACAATTATTTGATTTGAGAGTGGATTTGAACAACGTGGCGAGGAGTGATCAGCAAAAAATGAGAATAATTCTTGAGAAGTGAAGGGGTAAGAACTGAGTGAAGATTTGGGTTTGGACAAGACAATAAAACTCTCGAATTCCTCTCTTTTCCTGATTAATTTTCATTGCCTTCCGCTTCCAGAGCCCCTTTGGCTGAGCAGGTTCCTCCACAGGGCCCTTTCCCTGCACGGAAGACGGGATTTGGTCACAGCTTGGAGCCCTGGGAAAGCCCAAACGCCTCCCTTTGTGCCCGGGAATGTTTTTGTTGATTCAATGGGGTGAACTCAATGAAGCAGCTCAGGGTGAGTAACTCAGATCCCGGGAGCTCAAATTCCAGGGAAGCCTCCAAGATTTTTAGGAAGCACTTCCCATGGAGCAGCTGCTGGATCCTCAGGCTGAGGAAGAGCAGCTCCTTCAAGGCTGCAGTTTTCCATCGTGGATTTGGGCAGAACCAAAAGTGAGGCTGTTCCATGGTCAGAGGGAGCTCAGAACCAAAGCTGCAGCTTCAGAATTTGGTTGGGTTTTTTTTTTTTTTTTTTGGCCAAGTGAGGGGGGTACAGGGCTGGACTGGAAAACCACCCAAAATCCTTCAGGGAATCAGGGAATGGTTTGGGTGGGAAGGACCTCAGAGCTCACCCAGTGCCACCCCTGCCATGGCAGGGACACCTCCCACTGTCCCAGGCTGCTCCCAGCCCTGTCCAGCCTGGCCTTGGACATTCCAGGGATCCAGGGGCAGCCACAGCTGCTCTGGCAATTCCATGCCAGGGCCTCCCCACCCTCCCAGGCAGCAATTCCTTCCCAAGATCCCATCCATCCCTGCCCTCTGGCACTGGGAAGCCATTCCCTGGCTCCTGTCCCTCCATGCCTTGGCCCCAGTCCCTCTCCAGCTCTCCTGGAGCCCCTTCAGGCCCTGCCAGGGGCTCTGAGCTCTCCCTGGAGCCTTCCCTTCTCCAGGGGAACATTCCCAGCTCTCCCAGCCTGGCTCCAGAGGGGCTCCAGCCCTGGAACAGCTCCATGGATTTCTCTGGACTCTCTCCAGCAGCTCCAGCTCCTTCAGGATGTTCCATTCCAGTCATTTCCATCTCTTTCCTTTCACTTCTGTCCCTGCCCAGATCTCCCAGCCAAGGCCACTTCCCCATCCCAGCTCCCCACTCTTGGAATATTCACTCCCTCCTGCATCAACCAAACCAAACCAAACCAAACCAAACCAAACCAAACCAAACCAAACCAAACCAAACCAAACCAAACCAAACCAAACCAGTTATCCCTGAATTTCCTCAGCTTGGGGTGCAGAATCCTGTAAAATCCTTGCGCCTCTCGAGTGACCTCAGCCACTCAGCCTCCTCCCGTTCACAGGAACAGCCTCAAATCTCAAACTTCCCAGCACAGGAACTGGACCTTTATTTGGATTATCCAGAGCTGGGGATCCAGGTGGAGGATAAATACTCCTGTTATTTCCCAGTGGTCAAAGGAAATAATTTGTTGGCTCTCAGCAGGGGTTTCAGATCATAATTGCGTTGGTTTCAGATCATAATTTTTGAAATTCGTCTCCTGTTTTGCAATCAATTCTTGAGCCCTGAGCTTCCAAACACTTCCACAGGTGAGATCCCACCCGCCATCCAGGGCATCCAGACCTTGCATGGAAGTAGAGAACAGGATTTTAAAAGCACCAGGGAGAAGCTGAATTTCCTGAAGTCAACACATGTTCCGTTTCCTGCCTTGCTTTTCTCCCCTTTTCTGCCGTTCCCTCTCATGTGCTTCCTTCCCAGGCCACGGATCAAACTCCGAACCCAAATTCCTTCCCAAAACATCCGGATTGCGCTGCCCGCTGGCTCCTGCACCTGCAGGGTGCAACATCTGGCAGAGTCGGAAGGCAGAAGTGCTCCTGGATCGCAGATACGGAATATTTACATTCCGTTTCCCAGATTTTTTTCAGGGAATTTTGGTTTTATTGGCCGGGAAGCGTTTGGATCACAGCAGAGGAACACCTGAACTTGGTCATGGCCAAACCGAGCCTGGAGTTTTACAGAGAGGAGAACAAAATGTTTGATTTCCCTTTTGGAAATGGAACATTCGGAAAAATCAGGAATTGTGGATGCAAAAGGAGAACTCCACTGTTATCCCACGGGGAAATCAGAGAAATTCCCCTGATTTCTGTTATTTCATGAGGGTTTTTCAGGAATTCAGAGAAATTCCACTGATTTCGGTTACCTCGTGAGGGTTTTAACAGTAATTTAGGGAAATTCCCGATTTCTGTTACCTCGAGTTCTTTTTTTCAGGAATTCAAAGAAATTCCACCATTTTCTGTCATCTCATGAGGGCTTTAACAGAAATTCAGAGAAATTCCACCGATTTCTGTTACCTCATGGGGATTTGAATGTTTTCGGAGAACCTCAAATTCTGATGTTTTTGAGGATTTGAATCTTTTTGGAGAACCTCAGATTCTGATGGTTTGAGGATTTAAAGTTTTTTTGGAGAACCTCCGATTCTGGTTTGAGGGTTTGAGTCTTTTTTGGAGAACCTCAAATTCCAATGAAGATCTGAGGATCTGAGTCTTGTCTGGAGACCGCAAATGCTGACGATGATTTGCGTCTTTTTGAAGAACCCCAAATTCTGATCTGAGGATTTGAATCTTTCTGGAGAGCCCCAAACTCTGATGAAGATTTGAGTCTCACCTTGGACCTCAAATCTGGATGATTTGAGGGTTTGGATCTCGCCTGGGGACCTCAAATCCCGAGTTCCCGCAGCTCCAACTGCTCCAGGCTCCCACCGGTGCTGGATTTAGGAAAACCTGGATGTGATGGTGGGGTCTCCTCTTGAACCCCACCCAGCCAGGCTGAGTCTTCCCAGTTTTCCCTCACATTAAAGAGAAACGCTTTGTTGATTTTTAGGATGGATATTCACGGAAAATTCCTTCATGGAAAGGGCTGGAACAGGGCAGGGACGGAGTCCCCATCCCTGTTGGGATTTCAAAGCCCTGTGGATGCGGCACTTGGGGACACGGGCACTCGATGGAATTTTCATTCCCATCCCACGGGAATGGCTGGATCATCTCAGAGGGCTTTTCCAGCCTCAACAACTCCATGATTCTGCAGCTCCGTGAATTTTCCAGCCACCAGGAAACTGGGAAAGGAGACACAGACCCGACACAGATCCTTTGAAGAGGATACGGATTTATTTCTCTTTTAAAAAAAACCGACCCAAACCCCAGCCTAAACCCACCCGGCCACCCCAAAGGTGGTCAGGCTCCTTCCCTTTTCCACCTTCTGCTAAAAAATAGGAGCTCTGATCTCTACACAAACATTAAACCCAAACTAATCAGCGGCCCCAGCCCGGAGGGGGAGCCTGGATTTAATTAATCTTAATTAATTTTGGCTAACGAGGCCCTTCTGCCTGGACTTTTCCTCCTCTCTCCTCCAGCAGGACGGGAATTGGCGCCATTCCAGTGACTCCAAGCAGTTTTAAATGTTCCAAACACACTGACCACACTGGGGAAAAGTTAAAAACAATCCCTGACGGCGACCAACAACCCGTGCCTGATGTGCGGGAGCGGAAAGTACATGGTTCAAAAAAACGGGAATGCCCAAATCCCCAGTGTTCCCATGGGAATTGGGGACAACATGCACGGTCCTGGAGAGGAAGAGTGACCCAGAGCTTGTACAATCCCTGGATCCGACAATCCCTGGATCCGACAATCCCGGAACCAAACAATTCCATGATCTGGCAATCCCTGGATCCAACAATCCCTGGACCAAACAATCCCTGGATCCGACAATCCCTGGATCCGGCAATCCCATGATCTGGCAATCCCTGGACCAAACAATCCCTACAACACCCACGGACCCAGATTTACGTCTCTGGCATTTCCCCGCCGAGTTTGATTTCCAAAGAACCTCACTGGTTATTCCCTGTCCCTAAAATCTTTCATCCCAAATTTCTGTTGGCTTCCGCACCTCCCCATCCCAGCTGAAGCTCCGTGTGAAGAGCTTGGAAGATGAAAATCAGGGATAAAGGTTTTGCCTCTCTCCGGCTCCTTCCTGGAGCCACCAACACCAGCTCAGCCTCTCTATCCGCAAAATCCCTGGAATCATCCCATGGCACTTGAAACCCAAGTTTTCAGGCTCAGGCAAAACTGAAACTGGGAAAAAATCCCTCAGGACCTCAAGGAGGAGCTGCCGGCTCCAGCTGGGATGGAATTCCCTTTTCCCACGCTGGGATTTGGGGCTGTGGCTAAACCAGTGCTCCCAGCACAGCACGGAGCCTTTCCCTTCTCCCCACTCCGCCTCCCGGCAGGGATGAGGCCTGGGAAGCTGGGAAGGGAATTATCCCAGACTATCAGCAATAAAGGAGAGAAGTTTTGGAAAGGTGACCTTGGCTCAGGGACTGCCTGGGTGGGAGGTGCTGGCTTTTCCATCCCTTTGGAATTTTTTTCCCCATCCTTTTTCCTTTGCTACTAAAGCACTTTTATCACGTTTATCCCTCCTCACCGATTTCCTTGGAACAAAGGAGCATGATCCTGGGTGTGGATCACGGCGACATCCTGGATGCCTCAGCCATGATGGGAACAAGGAAAACTGCTCCACGAAAACTGCAGGGAAACGCCGGGAAAACCAGCCAGGGGTGACACTGAGGGACGGGGGCTGTGCCAGGATGATCCCAAGGGATGGGAGAAGTGGGAGAAGGGAGAATAAATCCACCCCCTCAGGATCCTCTGGGCTGAGTGGAAGCCCCAGCTGAGGGTGTAGCCCACACCCTCCCAGCACCGGGATCAGGGATTCAGGCCTGGAATTCCCACTGGGATGGGGCTCGGCCACCTGGATATGAAAGGACGGCACCAAACTGGCTCCGGGTCCAGCTGATCCAAAGTTGGGCTCCAAACAAAGCTCTGGGTCAGCTTTTCCTTAAAAAGGGTTATTCCAATGGGAAAAAAAAAAAAAAAAGAAAAAGAGGGAAAACTAGAAGCAAAAGGGGCTGAATAAAAAATGCCAGCTCACAAAAACGACCTGATTGTTTCTCCATGATCCATTCCCGAAGTTCCCAGCGGAGGCTCCCCGTTTTCCCAGGAGCTTGGCACAGCCAGCACCTCCCCTGTGATAAAAATCCCCCCTGGAGGCGGGGGGGGGGGCTCTCCCTGCTCTGGAAAAACCACAGAAAGGTCCCTGCGGAAAAATCCCTGGATTCACTCGTCCTTCGGCCTCCTCCTCCTGAGGAGGGGCCCCAGGCTGTTCCACACCTCGGTGTACATCAGGGTGCCCACGAAGACGAAGGCGGTGCCCAGCCAGTGCCAGGCTGTGAAGGGATTCCGGAAGTAGAGGATGGAGAAGATGAGGCTGACGAATTTGCGGAGCGTCACCACCAGGGTGACCGTGAGCGACGTGCACTCCGTGGTCAGGATGAAGACGCCGCGGATGCAGACGTACCTGGGAGGAGGAGGAGGTAAGGAATGGCGGGGATGGAGTTGGGAATTCCCGGGTGGTTTTTTGGGAATGGGGAGGAGCAGGGAGATGGGCGGCCTGGTGGGGATGGGGGAAATTCCCTCCACCACAAACTCAGGACATCCCAAATCCCGGATTCCCCCACTGGAGCTGTGCTGGCAAAGGGTGGGCGATCCCACAGAGCTGAGGGAAGCTCCAGACTCCTCCATTTCCATGGAGCAGAAATCCCAGCATCCCACAACGAACCAGGCTGGAAAAGACCTTTGAGATCATCAAGCCCAACCTAAAAAACAACAAAATCCCCTTTCCCTCTGTTTCTGGAGTTCCACAAACCTCAGCCCCCAAAAGCAGGGAAGACTCCAAGGATTCGGGAACCCATCCCCATTCCTGCCCTGGCACCCCATTCCAAGGATAAAGGATCAAGGATACTGGGTGATGACATTCATGAAGAGGTAGAACCACATGATGGGCAGGGTGAGGCCGATCACCGGCACCTGGAACAGCTCTGCAGGGAAAAGCGACGGCATGAGGGGGATGCAAGGACAGGAGCCTCTCTCCTTCCCAGGACTGACCATGGTCCAGGACTCCCTTCTGCTTGGAATTCCGGAGGAAGAACGGAAAATGAGGGAAAAGAGCTTTGGAGAAAAGCTCCGGTGGTGCTGTTACAGCTGGAGGAATCCATGGAGAACCAGCAGAACAAATCCCAGCAGGTCCATGTTTACCTCCCTCATGGAGGATTGGGTCCTGTCACTCCCAGTTTTGGATTCCCACGTTCCCTTCCCCTGGAATCACACTTGGATGTGGCTGGGCCCAGCTGTGGTGGGGGTTAGCGAGAAAACTGGGCTTTGATCGTGGGATCATGGAATGGCTCCTGAAATCCCATCCCATTCCACCCTTGCTATGGGCAGGGATCCTCCCACTGTCCCAGGCTGCTCCAAGCCCTGTCCAGCCTGGCCTTGGACACTGCCAGGGATCCAGGGATCCAGGGGCAGCCACAGCTGCTCTGGCAATTCCATCCCAGCCCCTCTCCACCCTCCCAGCTGAAGGGGGACAATCCCCCAGAGCCAAGGGAAGCTCCAGACTCCTCCATTTCCATGGAGCAGAAATGCCAGAATCCCACAATGAACCAGGCTGGAAAAGACCTTTGAGATCATCGAGCCCAACCCAAAAAAACAACGCAGAAAGTCAGGCAGCCAAGGATTCCTTCCCGAAAATTCCTCAACATTCAGCAGGCTTGAACAGCCCAAGATGGATGGAACGCTTCCCAGAGCATTTTCCAGAGGCCAGGAATGTCCAGGAGCACGGATCCCTCAGCACAGCACTCACCAGACTGGCTGAAGAGCACGGCGTGGTGGTAAATGTTGGGAGCCAGGAGCAGGAATCCCGGGAGCGGCAGCGCATGCTGGAGGGAGAAACGAATCCATGGTGGGATCAGGGGATTCCACCTCAACTCCCACCTGGGAAGCAGCTGGATGAGATCATGGGAACGTTTTTGTGGGATCCCCTCAGAGCGGGAGAAGCCCCAGGGACTCACATTGTAGAACAGGGCCTCCTTGGAGTGCTTCCCGAAGCGCTTGTACAGCGTCTCCTGGAAAATGCCCATCCTGGCGGACATGAGCAGCGCGAAGGTGAGGGCGGCAATGCCTGCAAGGGAAACACGGCTCAGGGGAAACACGGGAAACCACCGAATCTGGGGGGAAAAAAGCCAAATCACCCAGACTTGATAGGAAAACTGAGAACGATCCTGGGGCCGCAGGGGTTTGGTTGTTATGGGATGCCAAGAGATCGCTGGAAAACGGGAGTTGGTGGGAGAGCAGGGATGCAGTTTGTGCCACTCCTGATAAAAATCAATCCCAGATTTCCCAGAAAAACACCATCAGAGCCAGGCTGGAAGTAGAAAACCAGACGGTAAAGCCTGCTCCGTGGAATCCTGTGCTGGAGGAGCACCTGGATGAGGCACAGCCTCTCCATGGAATCCTGTGAACACCGGGATGAGGCACAGCCTCTCCAAGGAATCCTGTGAACACCGGGATGAGGCACAGCCTCTCCAAGGAATCCTGTGAACACCGGGATGAGGCACAGCCTCTCCATGGAATCCTGTGAACACCGGGATGAGGCACAGCCTCTCCACGGAATCCTGTGAACACCGGGATGAGGCACAGCCTCTCCATGGAATCCTGTGAACACCGGGATGAGGCACAGCCTCTCCAAGGAATCCTGTGCTGGAGGAGCACCGGGATGAGGCACAGCCCCTCTCCCTGTCCGCACCAGGCAGGGCTGCCTTTGCCAAGAGAATTCCAAGACTCCTGCCGGTATCCCAGGAAGCGGAGCCGTGGCCCTCACTTACCCAGCAGCCACCAGAGGAACACCTGGGGTCCATCCTCGTCCTTCAGGCTGGAGTCAGATGCCTGCAGGGAGACACCGGAGTCACCAGGAGCCACCGGAGACCCAGAGCTCCCTCCTGCCCCAGCAGAGCTGGGAGAGCCTTGTGCTTCCCACTCTGCTCCAGGGAATGCAGGGATTCCAGCAAAAAATTCAATTTTTTTGGATTCAATCAGGATTTTTCCTGAAAAAACACCCTTGACTTTATGGGATTGAGCTCTTTAATGCCAAAAATAATCAGGGTCACTTTGAAAGCTCTCAAAGCCAGCCCAGCACCAGGTTCCTCTGTCCCCATCCCACAGAGGAGTCTGCAGGAAGGAATGAGGGAATATAAGGGAATATTCTTATAAGGAATAAGAGCTCTGGCCAAGCCTTGCTCAGGTGCTAAAACTGGGCCTAAAATCAGCCCTAAAACCAGGCCCAAAATGAGGCCTAAACTGAGGCCTTAAACCAGCCCTAAAATCAGCCCTAAAACCAGGCCCAAAATGAGGCCTAAAATGAGGCCTTAAACCAGCCCTAAAAACGAGGCCTAAAACCAGGCCTAAAACCAGTCTTGTGATCGAGAAATTGAGGAACTCAGGCTGTGGGTAAAACTCTGATTTGCCTCAGCTCTTTTTCCATTGTTCAGGGAAAATGGGATTATTCCCCTTTGCCACCTCGTCAGCTCCATCCCAAAATCCCAGCCCTGCTGGGAACTGATCTGGATGAGCCAAGGCTCAGATCCCAGCCCTTTCCCAGCCATTTTGAAGAGAAAAAATCCCGGAAATGATGGGGAATTTGGAGCTTTGAGAGCCCCTTCATTCCCGATCTCCCCGAGCTGGATTCAGTGCAGCCAATTTTCACTCCAGGCCGATTTATCATCGCCAGCTGACGGGGTCAGGCCGTGGGTGCTGACCCAGAAAAAGCTCCACGTGGATTTTTTTATTGAAGGGTCAGGCTGGATGACAAGAGTCCTGGGAAAATCCAGCCTGGAAGGCAACAATCTCCTGAGGGATGAAAAGAGGGGAGATTGAAGAGTTTTGTTTAGGATTCACCTGCTCCTCACTGCAACACACGGCAAGAGAAACCAGCTTGGAGCTGTGGCCAAAAAAGAAAAAAAAAACCAGAGGTTTATTCCCAGCAAAAAGCAGGATAAACTAAATCTGGAATGGAATTCCAGAATGGAAAATAAGACCAGGAGGAAGAGCTTTCGGGGAGCAGATCCAGAGACACCTGGAGTCTCCACGGATAAGCAGGCAAAGGGAATTCTTCCTGATCATTCCCACCCCTTGCCAGTGCTCACCACTTGTTTTGCAGACATGAAGGTGCAGGTGAAGATGCCCAGGGACACCAGGGCTATGGAGCTGTACTTGGACACGCTGTACCTGCAAGGGGACACGGGACACGTCACCGACCCAGCCTCCCGCCATTCCTGCTCCATCACGCCCGGGAAATCCGGGAAAATGGGAACGTTCCCGCTTCCTAACCCAGGGCCAGCGGAGTCCAGCTCAGCACCACAGGAAGCCTTTGTGCCAAGGATTTATCCCATCACTTCCAGCCTGGGAACGCTGTCGGCACAGCTCAGTGCCAGCCACAGCAGCAGCCTTAGCAACGTGTTATCGACGTGTTATTGACGTGTTATCCACGTGTTAGCAACATGTTATTAGCACATTATCAGTGTTATCAATGTGGTTTTAACAGTTATATACGTGTTATCCACGTGTTATCCACGTATTATTAACGTTATCCACGTTATCATGTTATCAATGTGTTATTAACATGTTATACAGGTGTTATCAGTATGTCATTAGCATGTTACACATATGTTAGCCACATGTTATCAGCATGCTATACACGTGTTAGCTGCATGTTATCAATGTTATTACTGCATTATCAACATGTATCAGCGTGTTATACACGTGTTATCCACGTTATCAATGTGTTATACATGTTATTAATGTGTTAGCAACATGTTTTAACGTGTTATACACGTTAGCAATATCAATGTGTTATTAGCATGTTATACACATTATCAACGTCTTATCAACATGTTACCAACGTGTCATCCACGTGTCCTCAACGTGTCATCCACGTGTCCTCAACGTGTCATCCACGTGTCCTCCACGTGTCATCCACGTGTCATCCACGTGTCATCCACGTGTCCTCCACGTGTCATCCACGTGTCATCCACGTGTCCTCCACGTGTCCTCCACGTGTCCTCCACGTGCCATTAGCGAGCCCCGAGCTCCATCCCGGCACCCCCCAGGAGCATTCCCACCTTGTGGGAAACCCTTCCCAGCCCGGGATTCCCTCAGGCAGAGGAGACAGAGAGGTGGGAATGGGGAGCAGGAGCCATTCCAGCCTCCGCTCCGCGCGCAGCTCCCTGTGCCAGCTGCCCAGCCGTGGAATAGCGAACAGGAAAGGGGACGGCACCAAACACCCCCGGGATTAAATCGGGATTAAATCCACGGCAGAGCATTCCCGGAGGATATGGGAAGAGGCCTGGGGTTTGTGATTTACCTTTTCTTCAAGATGATGATCCCTAGAGCCATGCTTGCTATGAGAGAATCCTGGGGGAAAAAAAAAAAAAAAAAAAAAAAAAGAGAAGGGAAAAACAAAACAGGAAGTCAGGCCAAACAAATCAGGAATCAGAATTCCCCAGATTGGGATGCTCATCTCAAAGGAACGCTGCAAACTCAGGATGACGATGAATGCCAAAACACCAAGAGAAAAACGCCAGGTTTGAATCAGGAAAACTGACAGAGAGAAGGAACAGCTTCCTCAAGGCTGGATGTTGGGAAAATTCCTTCCCTGAAGGGGTTTCCCAGGGCAATGGGGAGTCCCATTCCCCGAATTTAAATTCAGGAATTATAACTTTTAAATCCCTGGAGGGATTTACAAACCGTGTGGATGTGGCACCTGGGGACACGGCGGCCTTGGCGCTGCTGGGAATGCTTGGACTCCACGAACTTAAAATTCTTCTCCAGCCTAAAGGATCCTAAAGTAATTCCAAGTTTCACTTCATCCAAAAAAAGGGGATGGCTTGGGAAGAGGGATCCTGGCTTGGATCTCCTGGCCAGGGCACCACCGGTGACACTCAGTGTGCGCCCAGAGCGCAGCCAAATCCCACCGGTTTAACTGGGAATGGGAGTGGCTGCAGGAGCAGAGCCGCCCCTCACAGCTCATGGGGGACAGGTCTCCCGGTTTTGTCCTTTTCCGCCTCTCCCGACTCCAGAAATTCCACCCCCAAGATGTGCTGTGGGAGAACAGCTCCCACCAGGAGATTTTGTTATTCCCAACAGCTTTGGGCTCCGTGTCCTTGGGTTTTACCAGATCTTGCAGCCCGGCACTCATCCACACTTCAGTGAAGATGCAGTTTAATCGGGCTTTTTTTCCACCTGTGCATGTGGAACCAGGCCAAATCCCAAATCCCAAATCCACGCTCTCTGACCTGGGGTATCCAAGACTAAAACATGGAACACCTGGTGGCAGGCAAAGCTGGATCCCTTTCGCCCAGCAGCTCAGCTCATCCAGGGCTGATGGCCAGAGCTCTGCCGCTGTCGCTTCCCCCTCACCTTTGGAATTCCAAAGGCTCTTGGATCCTGTTTCCCTGTCTGCCCGCTGAGCTGGGATTTAATGATCAACAACCACGCAGCGAGACCTGGAGCTGAGCTTTGGAGCGAGGAAAAAGCTGGAAACCAGGATTTCACGGGGTTTGGTGCTCCACGGAAGGAGAGGGTGGCAGGACACGTGGAGCAGGGATAATTCCTGCAGGAATGCTGGAAGGGGAGCCCCAGGAGGAGGAGGAGGAGGAGGAGGAGGCCGGGGCTCACCGAGCGGAAGATCATGTGCAGCGGCATGGCGATGTTCAGGTTCAGGGCGTAGTTATTGACCACGCTGACGGTGAAGAACATGGCCACCATGATGAAATAGTTCCTGAAACATGGAAAAACACCTGGGAGCTGGGCAGGAACGTCCCTGGGATGCTGGGAGAGGCCTCGGGAACGATCGTGGGATGCAGGGAAAGGGCTGGGGCAGAGCGCACCCAACCGAGATCAACCCCAGTGGGGAAATGCAAAGTGAATTTGGGTGATTCCCCAGGAAAACTCTCCCTTCCCGCTCCCACCACGCCAAATCCCGGGCATAAAACGCTCTTTAATCCCAGCAAACTCTTCACTGTGCAAAACTCTGCCCAGTTCCTCGACAGGGAAAGACCTGATGGAGATTTCCCATTAAGAATTCCCGATAAAGGAGTTTGTATTTTATCAGGCCTGACAGCTTCCCAAATGCTGCAGGAGGGATGGGATTCAGGAGAACCGGAAAAGCCATTTTATGGAATGCAATTCCTGCCTGGGAAAAGCCCGGGATCGTACCTGATGGGGATGGCCGGGCGCTTCCTCCCGAAGTTGGCCTCGAAGATAAAACCTTCGACGGCAATGAACAGGAACTGGGAGAAGGTGACGATGTTCCCACATCCTGGGAATTGCCTGCAGGGTGGAGAGGGAAGACAAGGATCAGGGCTGTGCCAGGGAGGCGACAGCTCCTTATCCCAGGGCGGGAATCCCTGGAGAGGCTCTGCTCCTTTCCCTGTCCTAAAACAGGGATTTATTCACCCAAACTCGTGCAAACCTGCAGGGAGCCCTTCCTCAACCATCTCCCAAGAGGCACTGCGCAATCAAGGCAGGAAGTGGAAGGGAAAACTTCATCTGACAGGTTTGGACAAATCCCACCGGGATACAGGACACGGATAGGGAACATCCAGCACCAGCACAACCACCCTGGAGCTGCATCTCCCCCTTTCCCGTGGGAAGTGGCTTTAGGAGGATTCTCCATTCCTAAAAGCTGCTGTGTTTGTCGCAGGGGAGGGAACGAGGAGGCCATGCAGGAGGAAAGCAGCTGGAAATCCAATATTCCTCATTCCCGCTGCAGGAGGGAAGTGCCAAGGTCTGGCAGAGTGTCCCAGCCTGTTCAGATCTGTTCCATTTCCTCTAAAAAAGCTTCAGCTCCCCAGGTTTTTCCAGATGCCAAAAAAAAAAAAAAAAACCAACTTTGGTTTTGGGTTCGAGAAGGGACTAAAACTCCTCACAGGAGCAAAAAAAAAAGCCCTGGCAGTAAATCCCACGTGACAGCCACGGATCCTGGTCATATGACACCAACTCCAGAGGGTGTCCAGGGCCACAAAACTTCATCTGAGCTCGAGAGAAACCATCTGAGTCCCCTTTTTGTGCCCCCACCTCCAAGCAATCCGAGCTTTGTGCTCATCCTGCGGGAACAGGAATTCCACACCGGGGCAGGAGGACACGGAACAAACACTGCCTGCACCCTGATCCTCCCTAAGGAGCTTACAGGGAGCAGGGAAGGATTTCCTGGGAGGCAGAGGCTCCGAGGAGGCCGTGGCAGGGAAGATCACGGGGAAGCTCGGATGGATTTGAGGGAATCTTTCCCTTTTTTTCCTGGTGCAGGACGGAAACGGAGGCCAAGGACTTCTGGGAGAGTCCTGCTCCCCACCCTGCAGCACAAGGACGCAGCTTCCTCATGGATCACGCTGTCCCTGCCAGCTCAGGGCTGGGAATTCTGCAGGATTCAAGCTGGGAGATGCCCTGGAAAACAGAAATATCCCAGCTGGCTCCTTCAGATTCTCCTCTGTCACCCCAGAAGCCTCTCCGGAGCAGCAGGGCCTGGTGACTGCAGGGCTGGCCCCAAAGAGCACCTGGAAAAATCCCCTTCTCCCTGCTTTTTTTTCCAGGGATGGCACTGAGCCATTCCCCTCTGCCCATCTGCCAATTCCCACATTCCTCCCAGCTTAATTCTCCATAAAACTTCAATCCTGAGGGTGCAAGGTCCCAGAGCTCCTTCGGCAGGAAGAGACTGAAGCAGAGCCAGGAGCTCCAGGATTGCAAAGCTGATCTCCAGCCCTATCTCCAGAGGGGGAATCCAAGGAAGAGCTGGGAACCTGGGATAATCCCAGGCTGGCTCCGCGCACTGGACTTTGCCTCCTCCCAGTTCACAGCTCCCTGGACGTGACCCCACGTTATCAGCAGAGTTGGCACTCAGGGCTTCGTGCTGGCCGATAACGGGGAGATAAGAAAGGGCTTTATCTGCCCCTCCTCTGGCTCACAATCCACACCTGAAAACAAGAGATAAATCTGGATCTATCAACCCAAAATCTGCCTCAGCTGTAGACAACTGATAGGAGTCCTCCCAGCCTGGAGTTTTCCTCCTCTCTCTCCCACAATTTCACTTCACTGCATGGAGAGGGAAAAAAACCTGGGTTTTTTTTTGGGCTGATTTGCATCCCTTTCACGGGAATTTAAGCCCCTGGTTTCTCGCTGTGCCTCCACAGCCCAGCAGAAATATTCCTCTCATTTTCTCTGTCTGTCCTCAGGCATCTCCAGACTAAACGCTTCCCATTCCTTTACTTTCCTTAGAAATCCTAAACAAACGTTTTTTTCCATCACCTTTACTACTCCTCACCAGCCTGGTCACTGCCTTTTCCTGTAATCCTGCTCCAGGATTTTGCTTGTTATGGGAATATTCATCCGCAGGAGGAGCTTGTCCTTCCAAGACCCAAAGAAATAATCGGTGTTTTCCCAATTTGGGGACTAAAGGTGAGCAGGGCAAAGAAAAGGCACAGGAACTGAGCTGCCAACAGAGGAATTTCTCAGGTGGATGAGAGGTGCTGCTTAAGAGAAGCTGTGTGTGAAAAGCAGCTTTTCCTTGATTTTTTTCCTTCCAGTCTGCAACGGGACTGTTGGAATTTGCAGCTCTGGGGTTCACACACCTCATTCAGGCCTGGGCCAAATGTTTTGGTTTAAGGTTTGCTTGGAGGAGGCACGAGTGGTAAAAACCCAAATCCAAAGGTTTTTTCTCTTCCAAGGGGCTCGTTCATCCTCGGTCACTGATGCTGCAACACAGGGCAGGCAGGAAAGGCAAGAGGTTGGAGCAATCCCGGAAAGACAACTCCCCACGCAAGGTCTCTTCTTCCAGGAACTTCTTGATTTATCCAGGGATTGCGCAACCTTGGGTTACAGCACCTGAATCCTGTTTTGGAGCAAGTATCCCAGCTGCTGGATTTTGCATTCCCTTTTTCCTTTAACGATCTGGGATATTGATGGGCAGGGAGGGAGGAAGGGCTGGTTTTGAAAGGCTGAAGTGCAGACTCCCTGGGATTTTAGACACAGAACCAGTTCAGGCATCATTTTTTTTTTTTTTTTTCCAGTCAGGCCCTTTCTCCTTCCCAGATTTCTGACCAAGCCCTTTCCCAAGCCCTGCCAGCCTTTCTCCATCAGGGTGAGGAAGGTGAGGTCCCCAAAAACATCAGCCTCCGATCCGGGAATTCAACTCCGTCCCAGCGCCAAGGGGAGTCGGCGACTTTGCAGGGAGTGACGATGGCCCAAGATCGCATTTCCAGATGGAAAACATTCCCTGCTGTCCTCAGGGACAACTCCTGCACGTCTTCTTCTCCTTGGGATTCCAGCGGTGCCTGCTCCGGGAGCTGGGATCGGGGTGGGATGCGCTGGGGACACGGCGATGCCACGGTGGAGAGGGGACATTCCCCCTGCCCGGGCAGGTCACTGACACGGCCCACAGCGAGGGGACAGCCCCAAAACACCCCAAAAACCCCATCCGGAGGGGACACAAGGCGATGATCCAGGTCTGGGCTCATCCTGGCACCTCGATGAGGAAACCCAGGGCTTGGGAGGGTAAAACCCCCTCGGTGTCAGCTCCGGGTATCCCCACCCCAAATCCGCCCCAAACCCACCCTGGCACCGCTGCTGCTGCCTCCCCTCACGAACCCTGAGGCCGGTGCGGGAGCCCTCAGCCCGATCCCATTGGAATGGGCTCCCCGACCCTTTATCCCCCCCAGTTCCTCTCCGCGGCCCCGCACCTGGCCAGCAGCTCCAGGAACACCACGTTGCTGCAGCAGCCGCCGAACACCAGCCCCACCGCCACGGCCGGGTGCATGATGTCGCTCCGGGCAGCGAGGCGGCGTCCCGGGCCGCCCCCGCATCCCGATCCCGGGATTCTGCCCCGCTCCCGGCCCCGGCCCCGCCGCCCCCGCTTCCTCCGGTCGCCGGTAGTTCGCTCCCCGCCCTCCGCGCCGCCGCCGGGACTACAACTCCCGGCAGGCTCCGCGCCCCCTCCGAGCGGCTCCCGGCGGGCGCCGCGCCGCGGGGCACGATGGGAGTTGTAGTTATAAGATGAGGAGTGTAATGGCGGCGCTGAGGTGGCGTCAGGAGGAGGTGTGGTTGCAGCGCTGGTTGCCGTGAGGAGCAGCCTCAGTAATTGACTTTTTGGGGTTATTTAGTGACCCCAAAACGCCAGTTAAAGGCAGTTCCTAATGATTCCGCACCACGTAATTATTTCGCTGTTCAAAATAGTTATTATTACTGAAAGGCTGGGAGAGCTGGGAATGTTCCCCTGGAGAAGGGAAGGCTCCAGGGAGAGCTCAGAGCCCCTGGCAGGGCCTGAAGGGGCTCCAGGAGAGCTGGAGAGGGACTGGGGCCAAGGCATGGAGGGACAGGAGCCAGGGAATGGCTTCCCAGTGCCAGAGGGCAGGGATGGATGGGATCTTGGGAAGGAATTGCTGCCTGGGAGGGTGGGGAGGCCCTGGCATGGAATTGCCAGAGCAGCTGTGGGAAGCTGTCCCTGCCATGGCAGGGCTGGCACTGGATGGGCTGTAAGGTCCCTTCCCACCCAAACCATTCCCTGATTCCATCAGGGCTGAAATGTCCAGTTCTAAGGTTTTGTGGAATCCCCACAAAATCATCCGTCAGACCCTCTGCGACCAATGGAAACCACATAGATCAAAAAGCGAGATTTTCATCCTCCAGGTATTTCATTTTCAATCCATTTTGGGTCTGAATCAGACCCTAATCTCTTTTTAATCTTTGAATACCACAGGTGTGAAATCCCATGAACAAATTCCAACGAGCTACGGTCAGTCCAAGAATGAAGCGCTTCTTTTTTATGACTTCCAGCTCCCCAGCGAATGGGAATGAAGCCTTGGCACCTCCTCTGCTGCTAAAACCAGGGTGAAACTGCCGGGATTCCCCTTTTTATTGGCTCTCTTGATAAAATCATCACAAACCCAAGGGGTTTGGGGCCTCCTGTGTGACATTTCCAGGTGTTTTGGCTTGGATGTTCTGCCAGAAAATGAATTTTTGGGAGAGCCAAAGGTTTTGCTGAGCTCTTGCTCTGCATTTCACTGAAGTTCATTCTTTCCCCACCTCACAAAACATTTTGGTGTTTCCTGACCTCTCTCTGGGTAGAAACCCTCCTCGGCGTTCCCACCAAACCCTTTGGAGTGGTTTCTGTTTAATTAAAAACCTCCTTAGCAGCAAGCAAAGCTGATTTCCGAGGCTTCCTGGCACCTCTTAGCCTTCCCAGGCTTTCCTGCTTCCACCTCCTCAGGCTCTGCGCAGGTCGGGACGATGGAATTTTTTTTTTTTTCTGTTCCCGTCCCTGACCACCTTTTTCTACTTTTGGCCTTTCACTTTTGCTTTCCTGGAGCTTCAGAGCTCCAGGGGAGGGGAATCGAGGTGGTTTTGGTGCCCCAATAACGCAGCACCTGGGCTCTGCACTGGATTAAAGCCACACACACAAAAAAATTGGTGCTTTTGAAGTGCTCCAGGGTGACAATAAATAACCCCAAAATGTCAGCCCAGGAGGCTTTGGGAGCCGCTTTTCCCAGCTCCAATATTCAGTCAGGCCTCGATTCCACAAAAAAGCGTGGATTTTTTTAACCTTTCCTGAAGGTACAAACCCAGCGATGAGGGAAACCAGGCAGAGCTGGCTCGCCCTGCATGGAAAATTCCCATTTTAACCTCCAGGAAACCATTTTTTTTTTTTTTTTTAAGCCTGACGAGTGGGGCAAAACGTGGGAAAACACCAGGAAGTTGGACCTGACAGGGAGATTGATGGATTCTCCGTCCCTGGAGGCGTTCAGGTTGGATGGGGCGCCCGGAACGGCCTGGAATTTTCTGGTTTATGTCTTTGTGGTTCCAGGAGCTGAGAGAAGATGAACCCTGAGGATTTATGGTTTGGAGCGCCTTGAAGATTCCCAGCGCGGGAGGCTGATTCCAGGTTTCAATGGGATTGAATAATTCAGTAAATAAATACGGGTTTATTAATATTATAAAACAATACTGTAATAATAAATAATACGCAGATATATATTAATAATAATAAAATAAATTTAATAACTCGATTACGAAGACACCCAAACCCCTCTAAATGATTTTCCTGAAAACCCAGCAAGGTCAGATCCCTCCTGTGGCTCCTCTCCTTCCCATTCTGCTTCTCCCAGAAAAAAAAAAAAAAAAAAGAGGAATTCCCATGGGATTTGGCTGTGCAGACAGGGCTGGACCTTTTTCCTCTCCCAGGAATTGCTCCCTGTGCCCAGATTCCCTGCAGGATCAGGAAGAGATTTGGATCCAGGTGGGAAGAGGTTGAACTTGGGGATTTATCCCGAGCTGCTCCCGGGAAGTGAAGCGAGGGCGAGAAGGAATTTTGCAGCTGGGGGAGCCTTTTCCTCCCCTCCTGGGAAGCTTTTTGTCTTCAGATTGGCTCTAAATTCCCTCCTCGGCTCTCAGTTCCCTGTTTTTCTGTTCTGTCACGTCGATTGAAAATAGCGAAAATAAACCGCGGAGGTATTTTGAGGCGCTTTTGAAGGGCTCAGTCTCTCTCCTCTCCGCAAATCGGGATTATTTGTTCCACCAAAAACTTCCAGCTCTTCCTCCTCAGCAGAGACATTCCCAGGAATTCCCGAGTTATTTTTCTCAAACGCATCCCTTTTT
>VZRN01006632.1:16782-30325 GCA_013397935.1 Dasyornis broadbenti | reverse complement strand
AAAGAGAGAGAGGAAATCTGTGAGATTCCTTAAATATTCTTTGGGACGCTCGGATCGAGGAGTACGAAGCAAATTCAGGGACGACTTGCCCCCCTCGTTGCTTTAAATCCGATCCTGCAGCCTCAGGTTTCCCGGGGAAGATAAAATCCGAAGGGGAGGCTCGAAATCTCCCGGGGTGGGAGCGGCTCTGGTTGTTTTTAGGGATCCAAAGTGGCTGATTTTCCCCTTGGGATGGGTCAGAATTCCGAAGGGCGCCCGGTTGGCGTTGGCTGACCGTCCCTGCGAGGCCGCGGTTTTGCGTCCCCCGGTTTTGTCCTCCTCCGCTGATTTTCCCTTTCCCGAAGAACTGGAGCCAATCCCGTTCTCCCGAACCACGGGGCTGCTCTGCTCTGCTCTCCCTGGATCAATCCTTGGGTTCCTCCGGGGATTTTTGGCTGGAAAAGGAGCAAATCTTGGCCAGAAATGAACGAAATAAATGAAGGAGAGGCAGTGAAAGCCGGAGCGGGGTGGAGGACGCTTCCCAGAATCCCATTTTCATCCCTGTTGTGGGTTTGGTCTTTCCAAGGAACGTTTGACCTCCTTGTTCTCCCTGGAAGACCTCGGGCTGCATCCAGAGGGGTGAAATGGAGAAGAGGAAACTCCGGGGAGATCTCGTCGTGGATTCCAGAGCCTCCAGGAGGCTTGGAAAGAAGGAGGGAGAGGGATTTTTGTAGGGACAGGAGCCAGGGAATGGCTTCCCAGTGCCGGAGGGCAGGGATGGATGGGATCTTGGGAAGGAATTGCTGCCTGGGAGGGTGGGGAGGCCCTGGCATGGAATTGCCAGAGCAGCTGTGGCTGCCCCTGGATCCCTGGAATGCCCAAGGCCAGGCTGGACAGGGCTGGGAGCAGCCTGGGACGGTGGGAAATATCCCTGGATGGGCTTTGAGTCCCTTCCCACCCAACCCATCCTGGGATTCTGGGATTCTAAATCCTCTTTGTTGGGTTTTTCCATGGAGCCGAGTGGGGTAGTCCCGCAAGGAAAATCCCTGGAATCGTCGTTTTGGACCAGAGGAAAAACCACGGCAGCCCTTTGGGGGCCGAATTTATCCAAGGAAAGCCTTTATCTGGAAACGGGGGGGGGGGATCGGTACCATCCTGGCAGCTGGAAATCCCAAAAACTCCCAAAAACTCACGGAGCGTCTTCACTCCAGCTCTTCCCGGCCTCCCTGTCCCATCCCTCAATCCCAAAAAAGTCATTCCTGGCTCTGCCCTGCTGCCTCCGAGGCCTCAGGAAGGACACGGGGACAGGAGCGGGTGCTGGGGGCCTCTCCGGTGTTTTTCCAGAGGTGCTCTGGGATCAGGAAGCGCCGCTGGACCTTTCCCAGTTTTCATCCGTTGGATTTTGCGCGGCTGTCGGGATATTTTGCTCCATTTAAAGCCGGAACTTCAGCAAATGGGAATTTTTCCCTCTCCAGAGGGGCTGGCATCCAGGGAAGCGGCGACTGCACGCGAATGCTCCTCTCTGTTCTCCCTGGTTGCTTCCAAAGATTCCCGATTGCTCCGGGAGCTGAGGAGCCCGGCTTGGAAATTTCCCAAATTTGCTTCAGCTCGGTTTTGTTTTTGTGATTTGCGTTTGGTGAGTCGGACGTTCCCCCCCTCCCCCCCCCGCTGGTTTCGATTTTGATTTTTTGACTTTTTAAAGAATTCATTCCGTTCTTCGCCCCTGCCCTGTGAGCCCTTTCGGCTCCAGGGTTTGGGAATAAAAGCACGGAACTGCTCGGCTCCAGGTGTTCCCACCGCACCTGGCGAGAGCCCAGAGCGAAAATTCCGTGTGGAATTTCCGCGGGGAAAGGCGGCCCCATCCCAGCATTGATGGGCAGGGACACCTCCCATGATCCCAGGTTGTTCCAAGCCTCATCCAGCCTGGCCTTGGACATTCCAGGGATCCAGGGGCAGCCACAGCTGCTCTGGCAATTCCATGCCAGGGCCTCCCCACCCTCCCAGGCAGCAATTCCTTCCCAAGATCCCATCCATCCCTGCCCTCTGGCACTGGGAAGCCATTCCCTGGCTCCTGTCCCTCCGTGCCTTGGCCCCAGTCCCTCTCCAGCTCTCCTGGAGCCCCTTCAGGCCCTGCCAGGGGCTCTGAGCTCTCCCTGGAGCCTTTCCTTCTCCAGGGGAACATTCCCAGCTCTCCCAGCCCTGGAGCAGCTCCGTGGATTCCTCTGGATTTGCTCCTTTGGATGTCCCCAAGTGCCACATCCCCACCTCTTCCCAATCCCTGCAGGGTTAAATCCCGATGGACCCAGGTTCCAGCCGGATCCCCTTGTCCTGCACCACTTTGGGCTCCTCCAAGCGGCATCCGGAGCCCGATCCTGTCGGGAATTGCATCGGAGCTGTGCAAACCCCTCCTGATTGCCACTCCAGGATCGGGAGGGGATTCAGCGCTGAATGAAGATCCAATTGCAATTAATGCCATTCAGCTCCCTAACGAGGCATTCCGGGACTCGGGAGCTTTGGAGGCTTCAATCAGGCTCAGCTGTTCCGCCTCCTCTGAATCCTGGGATCGCCATCCATCCCTAAAACCGGAGTCCCTAAATCCCTGAATCCCTAAATCAATCCCTAAAATATTCCCCCCCACCCCGGAGAGCTTGGGTGATCCAGGCAGAAATGACCTGAACGGGGGGGGAAGTTTGCAGATTCCTATGGACAGGAAGCAGTTAATTCCTGGGATATTCCGGAGTCGGGGAACATCGGCCGAAGTGATTTCCCTGCAGGCTCCGGCTGGGAAGAGCAGGATTCCGCCTCTCCCAGTTTTTAAACCCCCGGATATCTGAACACCTGGAAGGTGATGAATCATTTAAATCCCTCCGAGCAGCTCTCGGAGACTCGGAATTTATGAATGGGGCTGGGCCGATCCCTCGGCTTCACCCGGAGGGGCTGGGATTCCCTGGGAATTTTTTCCATCCCGAGCCGGTGTGTTCCTGTTCCCCCTGGAGGCTCCCGGTTTTCCCTTTTCCGCTGTCCTTGACCTTTCTGGCCTCTTTAGCTCCTGACCAGAGAATCTTTAGGGATGGACGGGACCTCCCAGGGTGGAAAATTCCCAGGAATTTCCAGCATGGAAATTCTGCGATGTCCTCAGTGAGGATCCCCCACTTTGAGCAGGAGCATGCTGGATTTTTGGGATATGGGATCTCTAATTTTTCCTCGTTTTTTTTTTTTTTTTCATGAACTGTGTGTGTGGTGGGGGCTCCGGGGGTGGCCGGATTGGGATTTTCCCAGGTTTTCCCCGGGATGCAGGGGATGGTTGGGGCTGGGGTTCCCAGGAGGATAAGAGTTCCGGATTAATCCCTGGGGTCCCGTTCGGAGCTGATCCCCATTCCCAGGGAGCCCCCATGGAATGTGTCCCCCGAATTCCCAGCCCCGCACAAAAACTCTGCTCGTGTCCCCCAGAGCTTTGGGGTCACCCCGCCCTCACCCCAAGGACCCGAAATCGATCCTTGTGCCCTTTTTGGGGTCATTTCCCAAATATTTGAACCAGGGCTCCTGAACCTGCGTTTCCTCTCTCGCTGCCTCCAAATCTCCATCTGGGATCCCGTTCCTTGGGAATCCCTGCCGCTGGGAATGCCACAGGTCAGGATTTCCTTGGTGATGTCCCTCCAGCTCTGTCACCCTCCTGCATTTCAACCCTAAATCAGCTCTCCATCGCGTGCCTGGTGTTTTCCATCCTCTCCAGGTGCTGATGCCTGGAATCTTTGCCCCCCAGGCACAAACTCTTCCCCTTTCCCCGCGCCGGCCCCTTCCCTCGCAAACATCCCAGTTATTTCGTTATTATTCCGTGCCCACAAGCTAAAGACCTTTTTCTTTCCCTCCCCTTCCCTCCCTTTCTCCCACCCTCCCCGCTCCATTCCCACATTCCTGCATCCCCTGCCCGTTCTCCCGCTCCTTCCCGGCTCCATTCCGGAGCAGGGCTCGGCGCTGGAAGGTGGGGAGCAGCCTGGAGCAGCCCCTCCTGCCGCCGCAGAACTTTCTCCTCCCGAGCCCCTGGAAGCTCCCGCGCCGCCGATTCCACGTGGAGGGAGCCCGGGACGCTCCCGGGAGGAGGCAGCGCGGGGCGGCTTTGCCCGGGTGAGCGGGCGGCAGGGGCTGTCCGGCTGTCCGTCTGTCTATCTCTGTCTGTCTCTGTCTGTCTGAGTGGCTGTCCGTCTGTCTGTGTGTCCGTCTGTCTATCTCTGTGTGTCTGTCTGTCTGTCCGTGTCCCTGTCTGTCCATCTGTCTGTGTCCGCCTGTCTGTCCATCTGTGTGTCCATCTGTCTGTCTCTCTGCCTCTCTGTCTCTTCTGTCTGTCTCTCTGTCTCTCTCTCTCTCTCTCTCTCTCTCTCTCTCTCTCTCTCTCTCTCTCTCTCTCTCTCTCTCTCTCTCTCTCTCTCTCTCTCTCTCTCTCTCTCTCTCTCTCTCTCTCTCTCTCTCTCTCTCTCTCTCTCTCTCTCTCTCTCTCTCTCTCTCTCTCTCTCTCTCTCTCTCTCTCTCTCTCTCTCTCTCTCTCTCTCTCTCTCTCTCTCTCTCTCTCTCTCTCTCTCTCTCTCTCTCTCTCTCTCTCTCTCTCTCTCTCTCTCTCTCTCTCTCTCTCTCTCTCTCTCTCTCTCTCTCTCTCTCTCTCTCTCTCTCTCTCTCTCTCTCTCTCTCTCTCTCTCTCTCTCTCTCTCTCTCTCTCTCTCTCTCTCTCTCTCTCTCTCTCTCTCTCTCTCTCTCTCTCTCTCTCTCTCTCTCTCTCTCTCTCTCTCTCTCTCTCTCTCTCTCTCTGTCTCTCTGTCTGTCCGTCCGTCTCTCTGTCCAGGGTTTGCTCCCCTGGGGTTTCTCCCGCTCTTCCCGGTCTTGGGATGCAGTTCAGGAACTGTGGAGGGAAAGGAGGGAAAGGAGCCGGGGGAGGAAAGGGAGGAGGAGGAGGAGGAGGAAGAGGGTGAGGAGGATGAGGAGCAACAACTCCTGGTGGGGAGGAAGAGGAGGATGAGGAGGAAGCAGCTCTGGGTGAGGGGGAAAAAGGAGGATGAGGAGGATCGGGAGGAGGAAGAGGCGGCAGCTCCCAGTGGGGAGGAAGAGGAGGATGAGGAGCAGCAACTCCTGATGGGGAGGATGAGGAGGATGAGGAGGATGAGGAGGATGCAGCTCCCAATGGGGAAGAAGAGGAGGATGAGGAACAGCAGCTCTGACCAGGAGGAAGAGGAGGATGAGGAGCAGCAACTCAGGATGGGGAGGATGAGGAGGATGAGGAGCAGCAGCTCCAGGTGGGGAGGAAGAGGAGGACCAGGAGGAGGAAGAGGCACCAGTGGTGGTGGTGACTGAGATTGTCCGCCATTCCCAACTCCCCCTGTGGATGCTGGAACGAAATTTCACAATTTTCATTTTGATTCACAGTTGGGTTTTTTTTTGTTGTGGTTTTTTTTTTTGTTGTGGTGTTTTTTTTTTTATTTTGCTGCCTCCATCGTGGGCCCCAAATAACGGGAATTCTGCTGCAATCAGGAATTGCAGAAAAGTGCTTTTTTTAATTATTGTTTTTTCCCCCCAGGGGAGAGGAGAAAATCAACCACCAGGGTTCGTGGAATGTCTCAAAAGCCTTCCTTGGCTCTGGCACAAGGGTGGTGTGGATGGGATTTGCAGCCGAGCTCGGGGTGGGGTGCTCCAACTGCTCCTTCCTGCCTCGGAAGGAATCCCGGAGGGACCCTTTGGGAAGGACGGGGAGCCAGCAGTGGGTGTCGCTGGAATTTTGGGATCACCGGGGTTTTGGGTGTCATTTGATCCTTTTCGGGTGTCACTGAATTTTTAGGATCACTGGATTTTTTGGGTGTCATTTGATCCTTTCTGGGTGTCACTGGAATTTTGGGATTGTTGGGGTTTTGGGTGCCGCTTGATCCTTTTTGGGTGTCACTGTAATTTTGGGATCGTTGGGTTTTTGGGTGTCATTTGATCCTTTCTGGGAGTCACTGGAATTTTGGGATCACCGGGGTTTTGGGTGTCATTTGATCCTTTCTGGGAGTCACTGGAATTTTGGGATCACCGGGGTTTTGGGTGTCATTTGATCCTTTCTGGGAGTCACTGGAATTTTGGGATCACCGGGGTTTTGGGTGTCATTTGATCCTTTCTGGGAGTCACTGGAATTTTGGGATCACCGGGGTTTTGGGTGTCATTTGATCCTTTCTGGGTGTCACTAAAATTTTAGAATCACTGGATTTTTCGGGTGTCATTTGGTCCTTTTTGGGTGTCACTGGATTTTTGGGTGTCATTTGGTCCTTTTTGGGTGTCACTGGATTTTTGGGTGTCATTTGGTCCTTTTGGGTGTCACTGGAATTCAAGGATCACTGGATTTTTTGGGTGTCATTTGTTCCTTTCTGGGGGTCACTAAAATTTTAGAATCACTGGATTTTTCGGGTGTCATTTGGTCCTTTTTGGGTGTCA
Organism: Dasyornis broadbenti; assembly: GCA_013397935.1. Classification (NCBI taxonomy): domain Eukaryota; kingdom Metazoa; phylum Chordata; class Aves; order Passeriformes; family Dasyornithidae; genus Dasyornis; species Dasyornis broadbenti. The sequence goes on along the minus strand of VZRN01006632.1, from coordinate 23,896 downwards.
CTGGATTTTTGGGTGTCATTTGGTCCTTTTGGGTGTCACTGGAATTCAAGGATCACTGGATTTTTTGGGTGTCGTTTGATCCTTTTTGGGTGTCATTTGAACCTTTCTGGGTGTCACTGGAATTTTGGGATCACTGGGATTTTTGGGTGTCATTTGGTCCTTTTTGGGTGTCACTGGATTTTTAGGATCACTGGATTTTTGGATGTTGCTTGATCCTTTCTGGGTGTCACTGGAATTTTGGGATCATTGGGTTTTTGGGTGTCGCTTGATCCTTTCTGGGAGTCACTGGAATTTTGGGATCACCGGGTTTTTGGGTGTCATTTGGTCCTTTTTGGGTGTCACTGGAATTTTGGAATCGTTGGGGTTTTGGGTGTCATTTGATCCTTTTTAGGTGTCACTGTAATTTTGGGTTAATTCGGTTTTTGGGTGTCATTTGGTCTTTTTTGGGTGTCACTGGATTTTTAGAATCACAGGAAGTTTGGTGCCGTTTGATCCTTTCTGGGTGTCACTGGAGCTTTGGGCTCTTGGATTTTTTGGGGTCATTTGGTCCTTTTCTGGTGTTATTTGGTCATTTGGTCATGCTCTCGCATTAGCAAAGAAACGGAGGAATTCAAGGATTTCCGGATTTGAATCCCAATTTTCCAAGCCAAGATGAGGGGGTTTTTTTGGGGGGAAAAGCTTTCCCTGGCACCGAGGGTGGGTGGGAGCAGCACCCTCAGGTGGCCCCAGCTGAAACCCCATTCCCTCCGCAGGTGAGGCGCTCTGGCTCCAGGAATTTCCGGGAGCTGCTTCCTGAGGGAAATGCTGTGGGCCCGGATCCTTGTCCTGGCGGCGGCCACGGGGCCGCTCCGAGCTGGGATTGCCCGTGAAGGTGAGCGGCAGGGCGCACGTGGGGCACCAGGGAGGAAAACCCAATTTTCCGAGGATCCACACGCGGATCCGGCGGGTGGAGCTGTGGTGCCTTCAGTTCCCGCGTAGGATCCCTCAGGGTTGGGATCATCTGGATACCAGAGCAGCTCCAAAGGGATTCGGGGCCGGAATTCCGGGATTTGTGGTGAAATCAGGGCTCCGCTCAATGTCCTGCCTGAGGAAAGTGGGGAAAAAAGGGAAAACAAATCCCTTCCCGATTCCTCTCCTGAATTCCAGGATCTGATTCCAGCCACCACACAGGAAATAGGAGAGAAAAAAACCTCAAGGAAAGCCTTGAATCCTCCCCCTACTTTTTAGGGAGTTGGGATGGCACAAGGAATCGCCTCTGCCTGGCTCCATCCCAGATTTTGGGGATGAGGGGCTGGATCCAAGGAGCAGGAGGGGAAAAAAATTTCCAAGGGAGAGCCTCACGGGTGATCCAGGGTGTGATTCTGGTGTCGGAGGGGGGAAAATCCTTGGGAGCATCATCCAGAGCTAATCCAGGATTGTCCCAGGCTGGGTGGGATCCTCGCTTTTCCAACAACCCCCAGGTCTGGAGGTGCAAGTTCATCCAAATCCCGTAAATTCAGCAAGGAGTTAACGGAGTCAGGCCCGGAATTCCCTTTATTTCCGGAGTTAACTTGATGAAGCTCCCGTCCGTCAGTTAACCCAGAAACTCCACTCTGGCGCTGTTCAATTCCGAGCTGGGAGCAGGGCAAGGAGTCAGCCTTTGGAGAGATCCCTGGAAAAGCTGTGATTGGATGAAACGGGATCGTCTGGGAGGCGCACGGAAAATCCCGGATCCAGTCCTATCCCGCTGTGATTAACGGAGCTGTCCAGGGTGGGATTTTTTCCTCCGGGAGGTGCCGATCCAAATGTGTTTAACATCCCATCTTTCCCGTGCCAGCCGATCCGAGCAGGAATTCCTGGAATTTTTTGTTTGCCAGGCTGGAAAGCCCCCATTGGAAAAGAATAAAATTCCCCCGGGATTGCCCCTTCAAGGGGGAAAAGGGCTCCCTCCTCCCCCTCTGGAATTCCGTGTTCGTGGTTTTCCTGCTCGTTATCCCTGGATGCCAGTGAGGGCGGGGTGAGGAAGATTCCCATGGATCAGGATGGGTGTGGGAGGCTCTCTGGGAATTTGGGATGTGGATGAAGCAGCAAAGACACCGCGGATACCAATTTTGAGGATATTTCCCAAATCCGGGCTGGAAAAAGCAGGAAAATTTGCACTTCCTTGAGTGCCCCCAGGAGGTGGGGTGGTTCTGGATTTTGTTGGGAATTTCTTGTGGGAATACTGGGCGTGGTTACCCTGGGAAGCTGCTGAAGGATTTCCAAGGGTTCTGAGGGTGGAAGTCGGGACTGGGGTTTGCTTCCCTCCAAGTTTTCCTCTTCTTCTGAGGGAAGAAGGAAATCAAAATCCCAAAGCTGAGGAAAAGGAATCCAAAACAGAAGAGGGAGCTGGGAATGGAGCTTGTGGTGATCCCTGATCCCTGATCCATGGTGATCCAAGAAACCTGGGACAGGGAGATCTCTGGGAAGGAAAGTTGGAATAATTCGTCAAGGAGAAGTGCTTTAGAATCCCAATTTATCCCAGAAAGAGCCAATCCCTGCTTTCCTGCAGTAGACAGAGTTAAGTCAGGAAGAACTCGGTGTCTCCAAGGAGGACGAGGAAGCCAAAATCCTTGGATTTTCATCCATCCCCAGCTGGAAAATGATCCCTGATCCTGCTGGGATCCTGCTGGGATTGGTCAGGGACACAGCGATGAAGGAGAGCGTGAAACCCGGATCCTTCCAAGCCCTTCGAGGATCCTGCCGGCGGGAATGGGGGGAAAATCCAAGGAATTGAAGAGGTCAGGCTGGAACAGGGTTTCCATGTGCAGCAGAATCCCGGGAAACCCAGCCAGGTCCTTTCCCTGGAAACTGGAGCGGATCCTGCAGCTCTGCCGGGTGTGGGCTGGGTCTCCAGACCTGCAGGGCAAAGTCAAGGCCGGGGAAAATCCAAAATGGCCCAAAATGGGGAAAAAAACGGGACAAAGCTGAGCCCAGCCCTGGTGAGGGAGATCCAAACCCCTCCTGGAATAACTGCCTGCAAGGGAGAGGAATTCCAAGGAAAATACGGAATTTTCCGTATCCCTCAGAGCCTTCGTGAGTTTAAAGATCCCTGAAAGCCATCAGATTCCCCATGGATTCATGGAATGTCTAAAAAACGTGGAATTCAGTCGGGAGGGAGCGCTGGGAAGGGGAAAATGCCTCGATGTTGGTTGAGGAAATTTCCCTGCACTCCCTCTTCCCCCGCATTTCCCAGGAAATGTCCCTTCCCTGCCATCGGAGCTGCCGTGGGACAGCTTGGAAAAACATTCCAGTCGCCCCTTATTTGCGCAAAATTCCGCTCGCGCCCAGGGTTGGGTGTGCTCAGTCGGCTCCGGAGACCCTGACGGGAATCCCGGGATGGGCGATGGGGTGGCAGAGCTGCCACATTCCCAAATCCCAGCCGCGGCTGGCTCGGGGATGTGTGTGCCCCTCCGGGAATGTGAGATCCCCGGGAATTCCCTTGCTTCCAGCGTGTGCGGTGAGGCTTGGGTGGGGCTGGGATTTGGGATTTGTGCTTTAAATCACGGAACGGCTGGAGCTGGAAAAGCCTTTTGAAGGGGATTTGGTCCAACCCTGCCACGGGCAGGGACACCTTCCACCATCCCAGGTTGCTCCAAGCCTGATCCAAGCTGGCCTTGGACACTGCCAGGGATGGGCCAGGAACTCCGCCGGGATCCGAGCATCCGAAGGAGGAATTAGGAGGGAATTAAGGAGAGCACGGCTCCGGGAAGCACCTCAGCCTGGTCTCTCCATCTCCCTCCCGCTGATATCCTGGGAATTCGGGTGCCTCCGGTGAACTCCTCTCCCGCCTGGCTCATTCCAGAATGTGGGATCAGCCTCCCTGTCCCCCTTGTCCCCCAGCCTGCAGGACGGCGGAGGCGGCCGATGTCCTGTTCCTCGTGGGGCGCTCGGAGGGCGCAGGGAAGGAGAGCTCCCGGCTGCTCCAGGATTTCGTGGGAAGCGTGGCCGGATCCTTCGAGAAGGCGGAGACGGGAGGAGGAGGCGTCCGGCTGGGCCTGGCCGTGTACGGGGAGACACCGAGGTGGGTGTGTCCATCCTCCTCCGGCCGCCCCTGGATTCCCGGGATGGCCATGGATAAAGAGCTCCTGCAGCTCTGGGGGAGCCTCAGCAGAGCCATCCCGAGGTGCCAGGGACGCAGGGAATTCTGCCAGGGCAGGAAGGATGGATGGGTTTGACACCGGAATTCCAGGTTTTTGATCCTGTCCTGGAAACGGGAGCGGATCCTGCAGCTCTGCCGGGTGTGGGTTGGGTGCCCAGACCTGCAGGTGGAAGTCAAGGCTGGGGAAAATCCAAAATGACGCAAAATGGGGAGAAAAATGGGGCAAAGTTGAGGTGAGGAAGATCCAATCCCCCCTCCTCCTGCAGTGGCTGGAATAACTCCCTGCAAGGGAGAGGAAATCCAAGGAAAACTGGAATTTTTCCGTATTCCTCGCAGAGCGAGCAATGGGTTGCGGCAGCGCGGGCGGGGCCTCGTTCCCCGCGCTCTCCTGGCCACTGGGAAGAGAACTTCCTGTCACGAGGGAAATCCCGGAATCATGGAATGGTTTGGGCGGGAAGGGCCCTTAAAGACGATTCCATTCCAACCCCATGGGCAGGGACAGCTCCCACCACCCCAGGCTGCTCCAAGCCCCGTCCAGCCCGGCCTTGGACACCGCCGGGGATGGATCCAGGGGCAGCCACAGCTGCTCTGGGCACCTGGAGAACAAACGTGCCCGTTCCTGCCGGTCGTTGCCATTTTCAGCGCATCCCTCGCTCTTCATTGCCTCCGTAATTCCCACCTTTCTCGTTCCCAGGATGAGGACGGAGCTCACGGATTACGCGACATTCAGAGAAACGCTGGATGCAATCCGGGATCCCTCCTTCCGAGGCAGCGGCCTCCGCACAGGCTCAGCCCTGGAGTTTGCAGCTCAGGCCTTGTCCCGCCGGGACACCCCGAGAGAGGAGGCAGCGAAGGTGGGGGACCCCTTTGGAGCAACGGAGTCATCCCGGGATCCTGGAATGGTTTGGGTGGGAAGGAATTTAAGGATCATCCAGTGTCAGCCCCTGCCATGGCAGGGACACCTTCCCCTGCCCCAGGCTGCTCCCAGCCCTGTCCAGCCTGGCCTTGGACATTCCAGGGATCCAGGGGCAGCCACAGCTGCTCTGGCAATTCCATCCCAGCTCCTCCCCACCCTCCCAGGCAGCAATTCCTTCCCAAGATCCCATCCATCCCTGCCCTCTGGCACTGGGAAGCCATTCCCACTTTGTCCCATCACTCCATGATCTCATAAACAGTCCCTCTCCACAGGGAAGAATTTCTTCCTGATATCCAATCTAAACCTGGTCCTCCTTTAAGAGCTGCTCCTGAGGATTTGTGGGGTTGAATCCTCTCCCTGTGCTGGCGGGAATTTCCCCCTGGAATTCCTGCCTCCAAGGGCAGGAGGAACACGCAGAGGAGCTCACGGGAGTGATTCCATGGGAGTTATCCCAGAGGTGCGGGCTCGTTGACGGATTTAATTCCAAGAGAGGGAATCCAAACCCCACAGCTGTCACCGTGACCCTGACGTGTGCCTGTTCCTTCCCTGCCTCTTATCCCAACTCCCATCCCAACTCCTGCAGGTGCTGGTTCTGATCACGGACGGGAAATCCAGCGATTCCGTGGAAGAGGGAGCCCAGATCCTGCAGGATGGGGGGGTGACGGTGTTTGCTGTGGGTACGTGCGGCCACCAGAATCTCTGTGTGACCAATCCCGGTTCTCCTTCCCGGGGAATATTCCTGATTCACAACACCCCATTCCCTAAAAATTGCCCCATCCCCAGGCTCAGCCTTTGGAAATTGCCGCAAGTCCAGGAAAATCAACTTCTTGTTGTTGTTTTCTCGGATATTTTTTGTTGCTGCGATTTATTCCATGGGAATCCGTGGTTTCGCATCCATCAAAGCCGCTTGGGAATTGCAGGAATTGTTCAGTAAATGCTTCCAGAAAAGCCGGAATGTTTTGATGTGACATTTAAAAAAAAAAAAAAGAAAAGAAAAGAAAATAAAATTCTTTTCCTGCTGAAGGTTTCTCTTAATGGGGTTCAGAGATGGGCTCAGAAATGCTCCTGGGAATAATTCCATGGCCAAGGAAAGGTTTCACTGCTCGCCCGTTCCCAAGAATGAAATGCAGTCAGACCCTTCCCTTCCCAAAAACATCCCAGGGAGTGATGGGGATGGTGATGGGATTTCATAACCGAGAGCAACCGGGTCGGTTTGAATCCATGTGAGGTGAAAATCAGGGAAGGATTGCTTTGTTGGCTGGGTTGTTCCCCTTTTCTGTAGTTCAGCCACAGGAACACCCTGGAATTCCCAAACGGCCTCCCCAAAATCCCGCTGTGTGCTCGGCACCGGAATGTCTCCGTATCCAGTGGGAAGGATGAGGCCGGATCCTGCCCCGTTCCCTTTTTTCCCACCCTGTGGCAGCACTGGGACAATCTCTGGGACAGCTCTGGAGAAATCCTGACCTCTCTTCCCTGCTGGAAGAAGCTTTCCCTGCTTCCCCCATCCAGACTCCATTCCTTATTTTCCCTTTTCTTCGGGCAGCACGACCCAAAACTGGCATCAACCTCAAAGCCCAGCCTGTCGCTCCCTCTTTCCAATGCCTGCCCCGCCCCGTGGATGGGGTTTGAGCTCCTCTTTTCCTGCTTTTTCCCCTCTCCTAGGGGTTAAGGATGCTGACAGGAACGAGCTGGGCAGGGTGGCCTCGGATCCCGCTGCGGAGCACGCGCTCTACGTGGAGGATTTCCAGCTGCTCCCAAACGTGGCTCCCAAACTCTCCCGAAGGCTCTGCTTCACCGCCTCGGAGCCGCCGCGTCCCGTCAGGCACAGGGTGCAGGGTGTGTCCAGGTTTTCCCTTTATCCAGCTTTGGGTCTGCTCGGAGCAGCCTCTGGATGTGATTCCGCGGAGGGGAGCCTCCTCCATCCCTCTGAGGGAGCTTGAGGGGTTGGGGGATGGAGGGAGGGGTGGATGGAGGGATGGAGGGATGGATGGATGGATGGAGGGATGGATGGATGGATGGTGGGATGGATCCATGGATGGAGGGAGGGAGGGAGGGAGGGATGGATGGATGGATGGATG